>CM077292.1:2510000-2822500 GCA_039654925.1 Anguilla pacifica | reverse complement strand
GAGAATATAAGGGGTGGTAAAGAACTCAAAATGGCCCATCCCAACCCCGCGTCCCAACTGGCTCTAAAAACAGGGAATCCAACCAGGTTCTCCATCAGGAACAGTGTGCTTCATTTTAATTTGTTTGTCCCCCCACAAAAAGCAGCGCAGAGCAATCGGCAAATTACAAAGCCCCTCCCGGTTTTCCGATAAGCAAGCGGAGGAACTCTCGGGGACATTCGAGCGGAGCTTGGTTTTTAGGGGCAGGAGCCGGGCGATGTCCTCGCGCCGGGGGACCGATGAGCGGCTCTTTCGAGCGCGTAGCTGCCCCGCGCCCACGCGACTCTGACATTCTCCGGCAGGTAAACACACAGAGGCAGCTGAGGCGAAAAGAGCTGGGAACAGCGATCAACCCCCCCCCCCCCATACCCCCCCAACTCCTCCCCCGTACCCCCCCACCCCTGCATTTCTCCGCACAGCTCAAGCGACCCCCCCCCCCCCAAAAAATTATTTTTTTGAAAAATTGTTGCAGAGGACCATATTGTTTGATCTGCTGTTATTTAAACAATTTCCCCGGCTGCCAATTAGTCACAGCTGCAGTATTCAAGCCATTTGTCTGGGAACAGTAGCTCATTATTTGTTTCAGGGGGGCGGGGGGGTTATGGTCAGTTCTGTGCAGCTTCATAAGCTGTAATTATATTTAAAAGTCCACTAAGTAGTTGACAGTCGCAGCAGAACATCTGCTAAAATTCCTTTTCGTCACACACAAATAATTCCCCGACCGCAACATCGCAAATTTACCCCAAAAAAAGGGAAATTGGCCATGCATGACATTACCTCGTTCTGTTTTGCATTTAGAGAAGAAAGGTGGGGGGGGGCGGGGGGGCGGGGGGGGGCAGGGGGGAAGGGGGGGGTGACAGTGCTGCCGAACTGCCGAAATGCTAGTGTACGAGAAGGAGAGCAGAAGTGCACGTGCATGAGCCTGCACGCGCACGTGCACGAGCCTGCATGCACACACACGTGCACGAGCCTGCATGCACACACACACGCACACACGCGCGCACACACACACACACACACACACACACACACATACACACACACAAGCGCACTCCTCCCCAGATTAAGGTCATTCAGCAGCAGCTGAGCAGTGATATTATTGAGAGCCGACGCGGTGCTTAGCCGCAAGGCCCTCACCCCGGGGGGGGGGGGGGGTGGGGAGGGGGGCACTAAAAGCAAATCCCGACCCTGTCCATCGTCAATAATGCAGCGCGAGTCCGGGTTAAAACGAGTGCACCGTCGAAAAGCGACACATAATTTATGCGCTGGGAGGGGGGGGGGGGCGGCGGGTCTCCGACGTCATGAAGTTTGAATGAGAGCGGCTCCGCGCCGCGGCTGTCCGACCGTGTTAGCGCGTTAGCTCCGTTACCGCGACGATGGGGTGAGTCACCGCCCCCCCCCACCCAACCAACCCCCCGTTTATCTCCGCCCCGCCTGATGCCGATCTAAGTGGTGGTGGCGGGGGGTGGGTGGGTGGGGGGGGGGGGTGGAGCAGAGCGAGGCCGCTGGAGGAAACGGTTCTGCCGATTCCGCTCCATCGCCAACCCCAGCTGGCTCAGAGCTGGCCTCGGCTCGACCGCAGTTAAGAACAAGGGTGGGGGGGTTGGTGGGGGGGGGGGGGCCCTCCGGCTTAACTCTGCACTCCGTGTAAGTTTGATGTAATGTGACGGTCTGCGGATTCTGGAAGCAGGAAGAAGAGGCACAACAACAGCAGCCCCCCCCCCCCCCCCCCCCCCACTTCCTGATGCACTTTATGTCGTCACACAGCCGGGAATAACTGGTGCCGCCAAAATAAAAAATAAAAAAAAAACTGCGGCAGAACGATCCGTTCAAATGTAACTAAATACAATAATAATAATAAAAATAAACTGTAATCGAGCATTGCAATTTGCAGTAGTATGTCATGTTAACTTCATGTGCACCAGGAGGGTGCCCAAACTTCTGCATACCACTGTGTGTGTGCGTGCCTGCGTGTGTGTGTGTGTGTATGTGTGTCCCTGTGTGTGTGTGTGTGCGCGCGTGTGTCCCTGTGTGTGCGTGTGCGCGCGGGTGCGTGTGTGTGTGTGTGTGTGCGCGTGTGTCCCTGTGTGTGCGCGCGCGTGCGCGTGTGTGTGTGTGTGTGCGCGCGCGGGTGTGTGTGTGTGTGTGTGTGTGCGCGCGCGCGGGTGTGTGTGTGTGTGTGTGTGTGTGTGTGTGCGCGCGTGCGCGTGTGTGTGTGTGCGTGTGCGTGTGCACGCGCGTGCGTGTGTGTGTGTGTGTGTGTGTGTGTGTGTGTGTGTGTACGATCAGTCCAGCTTCCGCAGGATTTATGAGCACTTCTGCGCGGTGCTGAATTAAGCAGGTCGAGCAGATTAGCATTTTTATGGAGTTGCTCGGCGCATTATCTTCGCCTCGGTTCGCCGGGTCCGGGGCTGGGAGCCGCGCGTCCCGCGAGGAAGTGTCACCTTTTCGCGAGGGGGAATGAGACGCCCCAGACACCCGCGATCTCACCTGCGCGGCGGCGCTAACGGCGCGAGCGACGCTTCCAGGGATGACGCAGCAGAAATCCCCGGGGGGCGATAACGCCGCGTTTTCATTGGCTCCCGCGTTCGGAAACGCGCACCTGTCTATCAGACGTGCTTGATACGGAGGTGCCAGAATGTGGCCGTCAACGGAAAGCGCCGGATTTGCTCCTGCTGATCGGTGGGATCTGCAATATGACTAAGTGGTCTTGTTTGCTCAGTTTATGTGGCTCAAGGACAAAAGTGAAAAGCCAAGTCCTTCAATTTCTACGTCTAAGGAACACAGGCAGCATTAGTGGCTTCTTATTGTAAATAAAAGGACAGTGCTGGAGTTAACGGATAAAGACAAAATCGCCCAGGTATTTTGGAAACCAGGGCTGCCCAACCCTGTTCCAGGAGATCTACTGTCCCAGTTGGTTTTTACTCCAAACCTAACAAAGCACACCTCACTCAACAGCTAGAGCAGGGCTGCCCAACCCTGTTCCTGGAGATCTACCATCCTGTAGGTTTGCACTCCAACTCTAACAAAACACACCTCACTCAACAGTTAGAGCAGATCTGCCCAACCCTGTTCCTGGAGATCTACCGTCCTGTAGGTTTACACTCCAAACCCTAACAAAGCACACCTCACTCAACAGTTAGAGATCTCAATGAGCTGCCAATCAGGTGTGCCAAATTAGGATTGAAATTACAACCTCCAGGAACCAGGACGGGCAGCCGTGATGAAAGCCATACTCCAGAGAGCTATGTTATAAAACAAGGGTCCTCAGTCATATCCAGAAAGGGCCGGTGTGGGTGCAGGCTTTTGTTCCAATCTGGCAGATACACACCTGGTTCTACTAATCAGCCACTAGAGTCTTTGCTAAGGGCCCTGATTAGTAGAGTCAGGTGTGTAACTGCTTGGTCGAAGCAAAAGCTTGAACCCACACCGGCCCTTTCTGGACAAGATTGAGGACCCCTGCTATAAAAACACCCACAATTACAAAGGGTCCCCTTCCCATGCAAAGACTTGGTGGAAACGACACTAGCTGTTCAAGCGGTTGGTGAAAACAGCTACTAATATTTACTAAGGAGTGACACACACAGCTCAAACAGATCTAAAGACAAGTCTGCAGCCAAGCAATCTGGGTGACTAAACTGCCCATAAATGTAAATCGGCTCGTACACAAGCACCACCGACACAATAATGGCTTTTTTTGAGACGGCGTTGTTAATATTCATTAATCTACCGTAAATGTGACGATGACAAAGCCTGAAGACAGTGCACTCCTCTTCCCCCAAATCCCTCGACGTGTTTTCGTTTAGTACTCGCTGGCGCTTCTGTTGGGCCCGTCGTCTTTTTCAGGCGACCATTTCAAACGAAACGCCCGTCTAACCGTGCAAATAACACCGGGCAGGTTCTCTCACGTGTGAAAGGCTGTTTTGAGTATTCTCCTCCTTTTTTTTTTTTTTTAAAGCGCTGTCAGATATGTTCAAGTGGCTTGTAGCTTCCAGATATTCCTTTTATACGTTGTGTATACAGCGTATATGGAGAGTGGAAGAGAGTCTATAAAAACGCGCGACTACACGTACCAACGCGAAGCGGAGATCGCCGTGGGTAAGCGGCGGGTAAATTTGGGCGGGAAATGATCAAGGCCCCGGTTTGGCGGAGTAAAAATTCTCTCTCCTCCTCACCCAGCAAAACAATCAGATGGTCAAGAGGAGGGGAATTCCTCACCGGGTATCTTGCTCTCCCCCCCTCCCCCAAGAGCAAACCTTCCTCCGGAGCACAGGTCATCTTCCACCCCCCCCCCCCCAAAACACCGGTCATCTTCTGCCCCCCCCCGGGGCACAGGTCATCTTGCCCCAGAGCATTTGGGGCTGAGGAGTGGAACTGATCCAATTGCACAAAGCAGCCACTATCAAGACCACTTATCCCCATTTTTAATGCAGGGACATGGCGGTGGCGGTGGTGGTGGGGGGGGGGGGGCAGGCAGGTAAGTCTGAATGTTACTCTCGCTCTCAAACCTCATCGCTTTTTCACTCCGAGCGGTGCTACGGAGCGGTTGAGGAAAGAACGAGGGAGGCGGTGGTGAAAAGCAGCGGCTGGCTGGCTGGCCGGCCGGCTCCTTCAGGCGCACGCGTTCGGAGGGAAAACGAGAGAGAGAGAGCGAGGCCGGACCCACTAGACTCCGCGGCTCTCTGAGTGCATCGTAAAAGCTTCTCATCTCCCGCCAAGGGGACGTTTCAGCTCAGCTCCGACTGCGCCGAGCACCTGAAGCACACTTCAGCGGTAACAGCGTTTGTGTTTGCGTTTAAAATACTGCGCTGCGATTCAGCTGGAAATGAGACGACACAAATGCTACTCGCTTCTTGACTTAGACCACTGCTTTCACATTTATACACTTAAAAGAACAGACTAAATAGACAAGGACATTACCCTCTGTGTGTTTTTAAATTAAAAAAATACATTCGGTAGCAAATCTGAGATGAAAAACATCTACAGTACAAGAAAAAAGCTTTTATATTCTTCTCCTTCGTATTTATTTTAAATTAATGACAACAGTGTATTCACTCTTTCATTCCGTTAAAATTCTGACTGAAAGGTTTAAAAGGTAAAATACACAAGTCCGGAAATGCCATGAATCTGTTCCCTGTTCCTGATCAGAAGGGAACGGAGACAGACATGTGTCCCGGCAGCGATTCCTCAGGCAGATTCCAGCTCATAACTTCTCATTTTCTCGTCACCCCCCCCACCCCGCCATCCCCCCTGACCCCCCCCCCCCCCCCCCTCGCCTGATGTGCGGAATAATTAAGCGACTCCCAGCACTTTTGCTACTCATAATGGCCGATCTAAAGATCGTTATTAGCCGTAAACGCTTGACTTGCGGTATTTATTGTGCCGTTCTGTTTCCTATTAAAACTTCGGACGGGGTTTGGTTTACGCGAAGGTGCTTTCCTGGGTGCATCGGGGGGGCTCTCTGTACCATTTCTCTCAGCGGCGGATGAAACTGCTCTCCTGTACTGGCCAGTCAACATAATCACCGCAGACACAAGGCTGGTTTCCCCCACACAGGAACAGAACAAAAATCTGCCCCCCCCCCCAAATGAAATATCAGTCATGCTCGATTCCATCGACAGAGGTTTATTGTTTCTGCGACAGGGGGGGAGTCGGGTGCACCTGTCTTCAATACAGCACGGTTAACACTGTCAGTTTTTTCAATGTACTATTATTCCGGAACCTCAGATCTCCTCGTTCCTCTTCCGTCGACGCCTGGAATGTTCTGGGTGTTGAACGCACAGCGCTGTGTGTCCCTTAAATCACCACTACATCCACCCAAACCCCATTCACAGAAACAGGAAGCACAGAAACCCATTCCGTCAACTGTTTAGTCCATATTAGAAGGCAGCATATTATCGAATGCCCTTGGGAAGGGTGGGTAGGGGTTGGGGGTAGTGGGGGGGGGGGGGCTTGTGGGGTGGCTGAGGGGGAGGGGGCAGAAAGGTTTTGAAGTAGAAACCCATAATGCTCAATTTCAAGCGAATTACCACGGCGACCCTGTCGCCACGGCGATGTCGATGATCCACATCATTCTCCATAAAACCCCCCCGATGGAGATGGATGGGCTGCCGCCCTCTGAGCAACGAGCAGCAGTCAACCGTGCAGCCGCTGATGAGGGCAGATGTTATCGCCCCCCCCCAGCGATATTCCCGCGAGGGGGGGGGGGTAACCCAACACTGCGCCCCCCCATCCCGAGCCTCGAGACCCCAGAGCACCGGAGCAGCCGGGGGCTTAACCCCGTCAGTGTTCCTCCAGGGCGGGGCAGGCTTCTGCAGGTAGCCTGCCAAACCTCAGCCCTCCTCAGCCTGACAAACTGCACCAACACTGCAGGTCCTTAACCTCTAAGTAATCGCTCTCATTACCTCTCCTACCTCTCTCTCTGACTCTGTCCATTCTCTCTCTCCCTACCCCTCTCTCTCGCTTTCTCTCTCTCTCTCACACACACACACGTACACGCGCACACACACACACACACACACACACACACACACACACACTCTCTTGCTCTAAATGAAGAACGCTCAACCGAATATTTATTACTCAATCATAATGCGTGCCCTGTACCTGCAGAGCTGACTTTATTAGAAATTAAATTGAAACTGAATAAATTACAGGCGCCAAGTGTGCGCACGTTCACTGCTCACTCATTTCAGCTCCGTGGCCTGAGGCCTCCTGACTGCATGGGAGAGTCCCCATCAGCGTGCAGCGCGTCCACCTAACACTCAGCCAACACGTTATTTACCATCTACTCACAGGAGACTCACAGGAATCAGCCCTCAGACATCAGCCCTCAGACATCACCACAAACGGCCTCAGACATCAGGCCTCAGACATCACCACAAACGGCCTCAGACATCACCACAAACAGCCTCAGACATCAGCCCTCAGACATCACCACAAACAGCCTCAGACATCAGACCTCAGACATCACCACAAACGGCGTCAGACATCACCACAATCGGCCTCAGACATCACCACAAACAGCCTCAGACATCAGGCCTCAGACATCACCACAAACGGCGTCAGACATCACCACAATCGGCCTCAGACATCAGGCCTCAGACATCACCACAATCAGCCTCAGACTGCAGGCCTCAGACATCACCACAAACGGCGTCAGACATCACCACAATCGGCCTCAGACATCAGGCCTCAGACATCACCACAAACAGCCTCAGACATCAGGCCTCAGACATCACCACAAACGGCGTCAGACATCACCACAATCGGCCTCAGACATCAGGCCTCAGACATCACCACAAACAGCGTCAGACTGCCGGCCTCAGACATCACCACAAACGGCCTCAGACATCACCACAAACAGCCTCAGACATCACACAAACAGCCTCAGACATCACCACAAACAGCCTCAGACATCACCACAATCGGCCTCAGACATCACCACAAACAGCCTCAACCTTCAAATGCACAACCTGGACACACACACACACACACACACCTTGATTTTGTGCCGATTCATCTCCTGGTCCTGGAAAAAGCTAGCAAATGTCCGCTCCTGACAGCGCAAGATTGGCATTTTCATTAGCAGAGAGCGATCCAAACGTTTCATAGCCATATGGGGTATGAGTGGCTTATGATAATTAACAGCTCCGCTCGAGGGAACAGCTACTCCTCTCTGTGCATCTGTTCCTCTGACTGCAGAAGGGAGCGTGTTAAACCTCCTTACTCAGGTGTGTCTGCTACCTGCACATCCTGCATGCAGTGACATCACTTCCTGCATGCAGCGCTGTCACTTCCTGCACGCGGCGACATCACTTCCTGCACGCGGCGCCGTCACTTCCTGCACAGAGCACCGTCACTTCCTGCACGCGGCGCCGTCACTTCCTGCGGCAGGAAACGCCGGCGTGGGCTTTGAAACTGCCGCACCTGGGAAAAGGAAGTGGCGCCCGGTTTTGCTTTCATAAGAGCGATGTTCGCCGAGGGAAGGAGCCAAAACAAATACGCACCCCCCGTTCCTCTTTGAAGTCGGCTTCCCGCGCCTCTCTGTGATCTCTGAGCCCTCAGCTCGACCCCCTCAGGTGCACCCGCGTCCACCGAAATGCTACCCATAATGCACAGCGGCGCGTGTGCAGAATACGGAGTCACGCACACAGGTACCGCTTGAGGGCAGCACAGCGGTGCAGTGGGTAGCACCGGTAGTCCCGGGTTTGAGTTCCCTTTCCGTGTGGAGTTTGTGTGTTCCCCGTGTCCGCGTGGGTTTCCTCTGGGAACTCCGCTTTCCTCCCACAGTCCAAAGACCTGCAGGTAGGTTAATTGGAGAGACTAAGTTTCCCATAGGTACGAGTGAATGGTGTGTGTACCCTGCAATGGACTGGAAACCTCTCCAGGGCTTACTCCTGCCTCTCGCCCAATGCATGCTGGGATAGGCCCCAGCACCCCCCGCGACCCTGACCAGGAGTAAGCGGGTCAGATAACGGGCGGATGGACAGACGGCTCAGGTGATCCTGAGCTTGTTACACCTTCAGAGCCCAGCTCTCTTTGTCCTGTCCACACATTACCCATATCTGCCTCATCTGCAAATATTTTCTGAGCTGTTCCCTCGCTTGTTTGCAGCAAGGAAATCCCGATACTCGCGTTTTTCTTTTTTTTTTTCCTTTTTTGTCATTTCTGAATGAATGAATGAATGAATGAATGAACGCGGTTCACTTCAGGCAGATCCGATACAGAGCTCTGGAGGGCGTGTGCTTGCTTGTTTACTCTCTAGCGAGAAATATTGACACGTCAAATTTGATTCAGCCGGCTGGCAACGAGGACCAGATGAAGTGGCAGGACTTTGATATTTGGTGGATAAACAGGATACACTTTCTGGAGATAAAAGCGAGAGCTGCACACCCTCGGCTCGCCTGCTTTCCGGAGGCATCCGCGGTCGTGTCTGAGGGGTGAGTAACGATATCCTGGGACGGGTGCTGTCAGGCCAAGTCACCTTTTTGGTTTGATACATCCTACTCACACCCGAGAAAGGGAGAAAGGTCAGAGCCAATGTGAAACCAGAGGCGCAGTTTCTTCAAATAAAGCAGTATGGTTTCCTCCTTAATAATAACAACAATAATAATAATAATAATCATCATCATCATCACCACCAAACGGCAGGGAGGCCGTAATGGTAACCACGGTGACGGGAGGGTCACTGAGCACCGGCCAGGAATTTCTATTTTCATTAAAACGCATCGCGATGGTGTCCTTCAGCACCGAGTATGAGACACCCCCCCCCACTTTCACCCCCCCCCCACCCCATTACCTCCCCCCAGCCCGCTACATCACCCCCTCACCCTGCTCCATCACCCCCTGACCCCACTATCAAAGCTATAAATATAAGTTACCACACCGACTCACTTCTCTGGGGACGCCGGCCCGAAAGCTCTTCAGACACCAGTGCACTCCAAGACAAATAACACTCATCAGGTCCACCGCGTTTTCCCCCACGCCTCATTGGTTGGATCCTGTTTTTTTTGTGTACCATTCCTCCTGCCACTGCATTAAACTGGACTACATTTCCCAGCAGGCACCAAAACTCCACCTCAAATCCACTCTGAGTTCAATGGCCATATAACAGGAATAATCACCTTACAGTACACGCTGGCTTATTAGACGCAGATGCAACAGTAAAGCCTCACATACATGGCTAATTAGAAACCAGATGCAGCATGTTCCAGTAAAATCCCACATTTTTAAACAAGTGATGTTGGGAACACAAAGAGTAGCTTCTTAGTTTTTTCCTTTTTTGGGAGAAGCCCTGGTGCACATGCCCTACGGGGTCTGCCTGAGAACAGAGAGGGGCCCAGCAGGACAGGCTCACCGTGGGCGTGGTGCATAAGCTCTCCTCTAAATCCACCCCCCAGTCTCAGCTCAGCAGGGGGGCGGGGCCCAGTTTCAGCTCAGCTGGGGGGGGGGGGGGCACACCCAACCCCACACTGAACCCCCGGCTGTCCTCACATCTCCTCATGAAATATGCGCGACGTTCCCCCACAGCTTAGCGCCCCCCCGCCGACAATCAATCCCAGCGCCAATTAATCTGGGAAAAAATCTGGATCACTCACACTACTTATAAAGCCCCCCCCCCCCCCCCCCCAAAAAAAAACTCTAAACTTTTTCAACTTTTAAACATCAAAAGACAAAATCTCATTTATACTAAAGAAACGAGGTTCGTCTCTGTACAGAAAAGGGGGGGGGGGGGCTTCACTTCAAGATAATGTTACGAGTGCAATACAAGGGCTGGATGGAGATACAAGTGTAACATGAAAGTGCTAGAGGAACAAGATAGAAGGGTACAAGTGATAAGACTGATTCTAGATGGGAGTGCCCTGCAGAGTACTGACAGTTAGTCCATGTACTGTCTGAGGAGATTTTTGTCAAATAATTCATCCGAATAAGCATATTTATATATTATACTCCAGTATTTTTTAAGAATGGTATGACAATGTGAATATCAGCCAAACCCTAGCATGCACATGATGTCTAATTTACATGTTTTTAATGCATAGGCATTCAGCTCTCTTAATTTTCATAAATGCAACCGCATTTTGACTCATTCTACTGAATAAAGTATTTAACTTAGTGTGCACTGTGTGAATTCTGTTATGATATTGTAGTGTAGTGCAGATAAATATTGGACATACTTTGGTTGTTTGCATTAAGAATATATATGTTATTATCTTTTACACATCCACTATCCTTGCAGGTTTCCGGTTGGTTGCTTGAGTTGAGTTTCATAAAAGAAGATGATATTTCTATTATGGATCATATCTGTTTCTTAAAATTCAATTTCTGCAGGGATTGTGCCATTGAATTACAACTGGCGATAAAAATGAAAAAAAGCACCCAAGTCAAATAAAACAGTTTCTCTTGAAGATATTAAATGATCAGCATTTTTGTTGCTGACCACGCTAGCGTGTTGTAATGAATAGTTTGTACATCAGCCTCTCCTACACCGCACCATATCAAAACCTTCAGCCTCTCCTGCACCCCACCATAGCCAAACCTTCAGCCTCTCCTGCACCCCACCATATCAAAACCTTCAGCCTCTCCTGCACCGCACCATATCCAAACCTTCAGCCTCTCCTGCACCCCACCATATCCAAACCTTCAGCCTCTCCTGCACCGCACCATATCCAAACCTTCAACCTCTCCTGCACCCCATCATATCAAAACCTTCAGCCTCTCCTGCACCGCACCATAGCCAAACCTTCAGCCTCTCCTGCACCCCACCATAGCCAAACCTTCAGCCTCTCCTGCACCCCACCATATCAAAACCTTCAGCCTCTCCTGCACCCCACCATATCCAAACCTTCAGCTTCTCCTGCACCCCACCATAGCCAAACCTTCAGCCACAGAGCAGGCCACGAACGCCACATAACCTTCAGTAAGCTAGGCGACTGCCGCCAATCCACCCAACACACACACACACACGCACACATGAACACACACGCTAAGACACGCACACACACACACACAAAGACACGCACACACACACACACACACACACACACACAAACACACAAAGACACGTGCACATACACACAGTACATGCGCAAGCATGTACACATGCACTCACTCACCTCTCTCACCTCACTCTCTAGATTTCTAGTAAGTCGCTTAAGATACCTTGGGGTCTTACCCTTGAGTTTGCCAATGAATTTAATCCAATAACCATGAATATACCCACAATGGCACTTAGCTGGCTTTTGAGAGCATATACAGCGAAATACATTAAATTGTGTTCAGTATTGTGGCTCGTAAGCTCTCAAGGGGGCAAGGCTGAGACCATGAACTCGCAGTTTGAGAGAAACCTCTCAATCCAATTTGAGGGTTTTTTTTAAAAAATAGAGCCGACAGATGTATTCATAAATCAATACAGGTCTTTTTTTTTTTTTTTAATAGAGCCGATAGATGTATTCATAAATCAATACAGGTCTTTTTAAAAATAGAGCCGTTATATCTATTCATAAAGCAATACGGGTCTTAGGGCTTCCGTGTCATGTCGTCATTCTGAACTCAGACTCGAGTGTGTAAACTATTATGCGAAAGCTGGTAGTTCAGGGCCCTCTCATAAAGGATTATGCAATGAGGAGATTGGAGGTGAAGACTCTATGGGCTGCACCAGATCAGCTGCCAGGTTTCATTCATGTGAAATGGACTCACCGAATTTCTAAGTAAAAAAATAAAAAAATAAACAAGGGCAGACTGAACAGCTGTACAGATGGTCAGTGGTCGTGATTTTCATCCTCGAAACAAACCACAAGTAGCATTAGATTTACACATTAGATATTGTTTCGATGGTCATGTCAGTTAAAAGGTGTGAACTTTGAAGGCCTTCAGTTTCTAAAAAGTAAGACGAGAGGAAAAGACCTTCAAGTGCAGGTGCACCCTCTGGCCTACATTTGCATAATTCAAAGGAAGGTCTACTTATAAAACTTTCGGCGTCCAGGTGAAAACGTACAAAGCTTGCAGCATTGCAGGAGGGATGCGGGAGGTCAGGTAGATCATGAGGAAAGAGGGCACACAGGTGCACAGGTGACCTGCTCTTGAAACCTGGCAGGTGCCTTTGGATTCATAAAGAGGGTCACAGGTGTCCGCCATGAACTTGGGTTCCAGGCCTCTGAGGTTTCTCAGAAATGCACGGTTTTACAAAGTGAATTTTGTACGGTTGAGATATAATGAATCATCCCTGGACAACGAGGAGGACCATTGTTGAGAAACTTTAAAATTATAAGTAAAATAAAGTAAGCAGGAGCTACATCTTAACCACTGGTGTACAATCGCATCTTAGAAAGTATCTGCAGCCTTTATTTACACAAGCAAGAGCTTTTTATATCGACTGTTCTCACCTTCCTCATTTTTCATTTTCCACAGAAATATAATACCTGTTTTGGGACACAAAATGACCAACAAATTCTTCCTACAAAATTCCCGCTAAATGCTGAAATAACCACAACACAGCCACAAAACTGAAATAAATGAAACCAACAGAACATGTTTTATCAATGTATATACACATATGTAGCAACAGTATCTGCAACGGCCGAAGGTGATTCAATTACATATATTTGAGTCACGTGAGTCAATAAACTTATCGGCTAACTTTGGTTAGACTGTTGCAATTAGTTCAACTGTTGTGTATTTCCAACACTGTTTAATCACAAATGAATGACTGTGAAATATACGCGGTGATAAAATGGCATACAGTAGGAATGGCAATGAGGTTTGATTTGTGCCCTGTGTACAGCTAAGGTTGCCAAATAAATGTAATGTATCTAAGGATGATTTAGCCGCAAATAGGAAAAGATGTCTCTACACCGCAGTCACAGGAATCATTACAAACAGACCAACAATGCTTGATAAGGTACTTAATGAACAATAGTGCCTTGCCATAAACTCTAAAACAATACCCAAACACCAGCGCAAAAAAATATATAACTAAGCTACACTCAGCATTGGGAATAACCTCCAGGAACCAGTCAAACTAGGGGGTACCCCCGACTGAGGCCGCCAGTCTGCCACAATCTGTTAATCTGCCGTTCTTCCCTTCAAATACACTCAGATAAACTGCATTTTCAACAGCCAGCAGAGGTGAGAGCAGTTCCACTCAGCTCTGAAACTATCTGTTTCCCCGTTATAGTGCGGATAATAAATTTAGAGTGCCACCTGCACCTGCTGATGCCTTTGTGGAGGTGCCAAACAAATTTAAAGAACAAAGCTAAGAAGGGAATAGTGTGGCATCTCCTAAGCATCACAAACCACTGGAGATTTCGTCAGAGCTGGCTCAGATGACAGCTGTTTTCCTGTGTTTAACTCTTCGATGAGTCAGTTTTTCTTTTTTTGGAGTGTTTTGTTTTTCCAAAATTTCAAGTGAGTGTTCTAGAACTCAGTAAAGAACATTCAGTAAAGAACATTACTAATCACATTTTTGTGATCTCACGCCGTAAGGGGGTTAAAAGCTTGGAACACAATTCGGACGGGCGACCCAAGAGAGAACGTTATGAGTTCAGAAAGATAACAAAGTGAAAAGATGAACCCGACAGGCTTTTCCCTTAAAACAATACTTAATATGACCTGAGCTCCAAGCAGCACAAGCACTTTAAACTACACGCGTTATACGGTGCAGTACCGCACAAGCGAATCCACCTTGTGGACGGTTGATGTCCTATTCATGTTGGGATGAGTACATCTCCCTTCTCCCTCGATAGCTACTCTGAAATGTCTTATCGGTGTGTGGTAGGAAAGGAAAGCTCAGAGATAAATGTCTTCAAGACTTACAGTAGCTAAGCATCATGATCTATGCACTGGTAAAATTACTTGCTGAGAGTAATAGGACAAAAAAATATAATTGGATCGCATACACTTTTCACTTAGCTTGATATTTATAGACTGTATTTTGCAAATATATTCACATGTTATGTCTCAAACTGTGGCACTGCAGGTGGTGTAGGCAGCTAGAGAAATTAAAAGAGCGAGCAAAACAAACCAGCTTTAGCTGAGTAATACACACCCCACACGCTTCTTATCAAAACCTGCCGAGGACAAGCAACCTGCTCAGCAGCAGGTGGTCTTGTGTTTGTCTCCCCCGAATCAGCTACGAGTACGAGTCAGCTGTGCTGCGCTTCCCTCCTCAGCAGAGATCAAACACAGCGCTTCTCAACAGGGCCTCGTAACTCCCTCAAACAAATCCAGAGGCAGAACACGGCGGCATTAAAAAGGGAACATAGCATATTCCAATTAACTCTCTATAAGGCGCGAGGTCACAGATTATGTGCGATTGGAATGCTCTTAACTGAACATTCTAACGCTGATGTCACAATCACTGCCGGCGACTGCAAGCAGTGGGGTTCTAGAACACTGACTTAAAATTTTGAAGAAGAAGGAAAAAAAAAAACATTCCAAAAAACCTACTATTTAAATGGTTAAATGCATAATTCACTTCGCAGTGCATTGCTTATTGGAACCAGATGTAGCAAGATGTTACAGTAAAAGCTCACATTTTAAGCATTTAATAATTTTCCATGTTTGGAATACATAAATATTTTCTTTGTATACACACACATGTACCTGTTGTTTCTTGAATTAATTAAAGTGTTTCACTTAAAGGGTTTATGATTTCAGTGTACCTGGCTTATTACAGAAGAAATTTGCCATGCTCTTTTATGTACATTTTTAATGCTGTTGCACAATGCATAATTCAATTCTCCAATGCAAAATTAGATTTGAACCTGATTGCCTTTCTTCTATTGCTGCAATTAAGTAGTAAAAGAACACTCATAAATGCCTGTCATGGTAAATATACAGTAAGTACGCTATCCATGAAAGGTAAACAAATAATACTTTGAAACGTAATTGCTTGATCACAGACAACTTCACAAGACCATGAGATTTTATCCATGCATAAGAACCAGGAAAACGAACTGCGTATCCTCTGGATCACCTTCATGTTCTAAATGAACCCTTAATATCCTCTCGGCCTGCTGTTGTAGGAAGCGCAAAGTGTGCGGTTGCCCTTGCAGAAGATCACCTCGCGACGCGTTTACACCGGTGCGGAGCTCTCTGACACACGCCCAGGGTTCTGCTCGATTGCGCTGGCTCCGATCTGGACCCCGGAGGTTCCACAAACGGGATTCTCCTCAGGTGACTGCGATGGCCGTCTCATTACCTGATTTATATCGCATAATCCCCTTCTCCGCAAACAATGTCTCGCGCAGCAAGCACAGTGACACGCGGGTTTATCCTGTTATCCCAGGAATCCGAGGCTCGCGCTAATCTCAGGAACGTCTCACAAATCCATTCAATATCGCAACGCATCTCTGTGCTCGTGTACTTGTCAGTGCGAGAGATCTTTTAAAACTTCCTGTGTACGAACGTGCTCTGTTCCAACTGCAGTAATTCAGGCTGTCATGTTTTACATCCCGGCTTAAAAAAGGGAAAAACTGTTTGCACACCTGACAGCGTAAGACCATGGGTATACAAATGCAAACAATAGAATTAAAACAGCAACGCTGCGTACCTTGCTTGTTGGCAGTTTTACTGATTACGATTCAAACATGTCTGTCCGTTGACAGAGTCTTCTGAAGATACACACCACTGGAAAGGTGAATTTTCTAATTTGCATGAATACATAAACATAAAAACAAAAAACAGATCATGCTAGTACATGAAACTACCAGTAAAGGCAAATAAATATTCCCTTTAATGGCAAAACAACTATTTATTCACATATACACACACAAGATAAAAACTCACTGAAGACGTATGACTAATCATTTTCACCTTTAATCAGACGGCGGAATAGCATTTACCCACTGTCACACACAGACAAAATACCTTATTAGGCCTGAATATTTAACATTTATCAGAGTCACTTAAGATAATGCGGTGGTCTTTGCCTGTCCTGGCAGGGGAAATTAGATGGCCAGCTTAGGTAAACACAAATTAAGCTCCCACTGTAATGAAATAATGAATTTTTTATAGGAACGTAATACAATTAAGCTCCTTATTCTATAGATTAAAAATAGAAGCCGGCAGCCATAGGTGTTTGTTTGAAAGAAAAATAAACTCTAGTTGAGGCAATCACACTCCATTTTCACAGATAGCACCTTTTTTCAGCATAGCATTAATTTCAGGTGCCGATAACCCCACCAATGCTGTTAGCAACAGAGCTGCCAGCGAACGTTTTAATGAAGACGCGCTAACGACGCGTACTGTATGAAAGTTCCCTGTCCAGGCTATTCCAAAGCAAGGTTTTTTGCAGCCCATCGGGACAATTTACGCGACTCTACATTACATGCACAGAAACAGGCCCTGCAACGCGCGGGCTTAGTATTGACGGGCGCGCGCGACGCATTTGTCTTTTAATACGAATCGGAGGAGGAGGAGATTCTGCCACAGAACCAACAGCGCCGTTAAAGTATTCACAGACAGCATTATTAATATTTAATACCGTGGTAAATCCGTTTTATTGTTAAGAAGCCAAGCAGTCTATAAATCTGGAGCTTTATCGGGAATGTGGAAGAACAGAAGCGCGAGCCGGAGAGGGAACTTCCTGTTAGGAATGCGCGAGCTGTCATCGGTGTCATGTTCATAAATTGGCATTAAACTGGGACCCGGCGCGTCCCTTTCGGAATAATAAAGAGCGGGAATGAGGGTTGCCAGGTCTGCGGTGGGAATGTCATGAACACGAATCACCAATTCCACTCTTTTGCCCTTTGTGTCAGTTCGGTTCCGAATTAACCCCTAAATAAGGAACGACAGGAATTACGGGGGGAACCAATCGCAGAAAAAACCCATTCTATTTAGGAAAATGTGAACGGTAATGATACTCCCATGTGAGAAAATGCAAGTATTTGACCACAAGGACGTTCTGTTGTGGAAACAATTTCCTCTTGGAACTGCTGCTTGACATATTTTGGCCATTTGCTCGGTGTCCCGGGGAAATAAATGATTTTTAATTATCAAGTGTAACATTTTAAAGTCAGTGGGCATTGTATGAATCAATAATAGGCTAGTGTCAAATTATGTAAAATTATAGACTGACTTCACATGATGGATGCAATGTCAAACAGACAATTACACATATTTATGTTTCATTTCTGAAAACAGCGAATAAAATGTGCAGTAACAGAAAATGCATTCAAACAAATTAATGTGAGATATATTTAGAGTGACTGCGCCTGCTGTTCGGAACAACTTACTCGTTCAACACAGTTGTCAGATCATTACGCACCCCGAACGTGTCCAAAACGAAGCAGGGCTCGGAAACGAATCTGCATTTACCAATCCGATTCAAGGTCAAACACACACGGGGAAGTTGTGGGCATCTGTTATTTTATCCCTTTTTATTATTCATTAGTTAAGACTGACACGTAACATCTGCTGGTAAGAGCTGAACGAAGGAGAGCGCGGTTTGACGGAGCGATAGCTGGTGAATGCTAACGCTATTACCCACTGCCCGGCTAACACTTCTGTAGATTAAAGACCCAACGTCTCTCTGATTGATAGCTCACTGACAAACCATCCAATGAGAATATAGCTAGCTACAGTATTATGACACACTGCTAGAGTGCTATTTTTTTGATCTACTCTTGCTCTATCCAGCACCTATAACATATACTACCTCTCTGCACGTATCTTAGGAAACGAGAAACTACATAAACTCAGATTTACACTTACTGCACCGAAAGGCGACCATTTTAACTCAATATCAGGTGGAAATCTAGCCTTTCCCTGGAAGCGTATCAAACAGTAGGCTGCCACTCTGTTTATTTTCACAGAGAGCAACTCGCCTCAGATTTATTCCATATTCCTGTGATTCATCGGCGTACCTGGGGAGAGTCCTTAACCAGGAGCAGACTGTACCTAAATTTCATAGCTGAAATTCAGCTGGAGTCACTGAGGGAAGGTGTCCTTCTCAAGGATAAATCACCAAGGTCCCAGGCGGGCCTCAAGGTCTGGCGCTCTCACTGTTATTTCACACGGCACTGGCACTGTTACCTCGCTGGGATTAAATCTTAAAATGGCTTTCCTTAACTGTCACTTGGCCACTTGAGTTTAGCTGGCAAGCACAATAGCTTTATCAAAGACTAATACGGGCCACAGATTACTTTAAGGAATTGTCATTACATGAGGTGTTATTGTAGTTTTTTCTTTTTTGAACAAATCTCTCATGTTGAATTCACAGGACCTTTTACGTTTTGCATTTGCTGGACTCCGCAGTCAGTCTGCAGTCCCCCAGCTGAGCTGCACAGTCACTCTGCAGTCCCCCAGCTGAGCTGCGCAGTCATACTCACTGTAAACACACGCTTACAGAACACGAGAGTCACTGTAAACACGCTTACAGAACACGAGAGTCACTGTAAACACGCTTACAGAACACGAGAGCCACTGTAAACACACGCTTACAGAACACGAGTCACTGTAAACACACGCTTACAGAACACGAGTCACTGTAAACACGCTTACAGAACACGAGTCACTGTAAACACACGCTTACAGAACACGAGAGTCACTGTAAACACACGCTTACAGAACACGAGAGTCACTGTAAACACGCTTACAGAACACGAGTCACTGTAAACACACGCTTACAGAACACGAGTTACTGTAAACACACGCTTACAGAACACGAGAGTCACTGTAAACACACGCTTACAGAACACGAGTCACTGTAAACACGCTTACAGAACACGAGAGTCACTGTAAACACACGCTTACAGAACACGAGTCACTGTAAACACACGCTTACAGAACACGAGAGTCACTGTAAACACACGCTTACAGAACACGAGAGTCACTGTAAACACGCTTACAGAACACGAGAGTCACTGTAAACACACGCTTACAGAACACGAGAGTCACTGTAAACACGCTTACAGAACACGAGTCACTGTAAACACACGCTTACAGAACACGAGTCACTGTAAACACGCTTACAGAACACGAGTCACTGTAAACACACGCTTACAGAACACGAGTCACTGTAAACACACGCTTACAGAACACGAGAGTCACTGTAAACACACGCTTACAGAACACGAGTCACTGTAAACACACGCTTACAGAACACGAGTCACTAAACACACGCTTACAGAACACGAGTCACTAAACACACGCTTACAGAACACGAGTCACTGTAAACACACGCTTACAGAACACGAGTCACTGTAAACACACGCTTACAGAACACGAGAGTCACTGTAAACACACGCTTACAGAACACAAGAGTCACTGTAAACACACGCTTACAGAACACGAGAGTCACTGTAAACACACGCTTACAGAACACGAGAGTCACTGTAAACACACGCTTACAGAACACGAGAGTCACTGTAAACACACGCTTACAGAACACGAGAGTCACTGTAAACACACGCTTACAGAACACGAGTCACTGTAAACACATGCTTACAGAACACGAGAGTCACTGTAAACACACGCTTACAGAACACGAGAGTCACTGTAAACACGCTTACAGAACACGAGTCACTGTAAACACGCTTACAGAACACGAGTCACTGTAAACACACGCTTACAGAACACGAGTCACTAAACTCACGCTTACAGAACACGAGAGTCACTGTAAACACACGCTTACAGAACACGAGTCACTGTAAACACACGCTTACAGAACACGAGAGTCACTGTAAACACATGCTTACAGAACACGAGTCACTGTAAACACACGCTTACAGAACACGAGTCACTAAACACACGCTTACAGAACACGAGAGTCACTGTAAACACACGCTTACAGAACACGAGAGTCACTGTAAACACACGCTTACAGAACACGAGTCACTGTAAACACACGCTTACAGAACACGAGTCACTGTAAACACACGCTTACAGAACACGAGTCACTGTAAACACACGCTTACAGAACACGAGAGTCACTGTAAACACACGCTTACAGAACAAAAGTCACTGTAAACACACGCTTACAGAACACGAGTCACTATAAACACACGCTTACAGAACACGAGAGTCACTGTAAACAGGCTTACAGAACACGAGAGTCACTGTAAACACGCTTACAGAACACGAGTCACTGTAAACACACGCTTACAGAACACGAGTCACTGTAAACACACGCTTACAGAACAAAAGTCACTGTAAACACACGCTTACAGAACACGAGTCACTGTAAACACACGCTTACAGAACACGAGAGCCACGGACAACCAGGGAAGCGGAACTTTGAAAATCATATGCAAAACAAACTCCGGCGCTGGAGGCAAACCTATTCTAAATATGGCATTTAATTTCTTCGCGCAGCAGGGCACATTTCGATGAATGGGAACGTCAGACAATAGGACGGGCTCCTCCTTGTCACTGGAAGTAAACACTTCACCGGCAGGCCATTTCAAAGCCGCTTGTATCCTTGTGCGATAATACATTTTCAGTGTGGCAGCGAAATTTAGGATATTAATAAACTACAGATGCTTGTGTTCACGGGGGGTGCAGTTCACTAGAGACTTCATTGAATGCGAGCGGTGTGTGAATACTAGAAAAAGAATTATATTAGCAATGGATGTGCATGGTGCTTAAGAAGTACAGCACAAGAGGCTGCGCTGTATTCCTGAATGTATTCACAATACAGCATGCCTTGAGTGCCGCATTGCTTTTATAAAAACAGTCGCTTGTTGTTTGTGTGCTGAATGATTCTGTTTACAATCAGGCCGTTTGATAAATTGTCATTTGTATTGGATTTACAAGCACAGTAGTACGGCCGCCTCAGACAATCAGCATCCAGGATCAAAACAACCCATTTTAAGAGCACATCTGAGTAATAATCCAACACACCGAGTAATACGCATGTTTATGTGTGATGGACTTGGGAGGGAGGCCTGGTGCAAACTACTTCCTGTTCAAGAATGACAAAAGCAGAAGCTTTGTAGAATAGCGATTTCTCTGTTGAGTCATTGGAGTGGTTTGGGATACAAACAGAACTGCAGCGTAGGCCAAATTAGATTAATCAGGTGGCTCCTTCAATGTTTTTTTCCCCAAGCCGTATTTTGCTGTTCCATGTAGAAATACGCACACACACACACACACACACACACACACACACGTGTCTGAAAGCACAGTGAAAAATGTTACCTGAGTCAGTTACAGATTTGTTGTCTTATAAATAATGCAGCATTTTAATTTGAGACAACCAGTGGAATATCCAAAGGGCCCCCCCCCCACACACACCACCCACACCCCACCCCCCACCTCCACCACTATTACTGGAGCTTGTTTGCTGTTGTCACTCGTGTTAGCATATTCATGAGACCCGAAGGCTTACGTTCCTTGGAAAAGAACACAGCAAACCTTTCACGTGAAGAAGAAAGGGTCTGCAAAACAAAACAAAACAAAACAAAAAAAAAAGCGAATAAAAAAATAAGTTGGCGTAGTTTTGAGCGTGACGCACGCCGTAACTCTGTGCCGTTGTCGGGACGGGGAATGTTCGTCAGGCGATTTCCCCCGTTCTCTCGGGTGACAGCGCATCGTAAACGCACAGGAGGAGAGCGCGCTTAAAGTACTCTGTGGAAACGCACAAATTGCATATTGAATTTTCAGAACAGAACACCTTCAAAGCCAAACGCTTGGCAGGCTGTTCTGCCGGGGCTAGAGAACGAGGATAGTAGCAAATTGCTTGTCATGGGCAAGTGATGACAAAAATACAAACACAATATTAAAACCTTTGTAGTATATATATATATATATTTTTTTTTTTGGTGCCTACCGACTCATTTGCACCTGACACTCAAAGCATACGTACCTGTCAGAAAAAGGGGGTACAGTTGGGGGTCCGTTTTTGCTCTCTGAGACACAATTCCTGCTAATGTTCCCTCACTGGGGGTCATATTTTTCCCTGAAAATACGAATCCAAAAGGGTACAATGGGCACACCTGTGAGTGTACTGCCCCAGTGACAAGCCACTGTACCCCTATGGGTGCACATTCTAGCACATTCTCTTCTGGCAGAGCAGACCGACTGCATTTAAGATCTCAGCAGGCATCTCAGAGCTCTTACATGCACACAAGGATGTATTTAATGTTTGCGTTTGATGATATTTTAGTACTGACAGAAAGAGATGAAATAATTAGATAATTCATACATTTTCTATTATGTGACAATCACAAATTGAGCAAAACATTACGTCTGACGTTTTAATAGGACGTCTTTATGGGTGCAAAAATATCTTGCAGCAACAGGGAGCCATTGCCATCCATAGGTTCATAGTCCATAAGTATCATTATACGTATGGACTGTCAATAGGGCTGTTGACTCAAAGCAGTCAAATCAACGTAGAGAAAAGGTCTGCAGTCTTTGCTAGTTTTTCCATTGTCCTCATTTTTCTCCGATCGTTTGGGATTTTTTGTTAATCTGACAATTTCAGTACGGTCATATTATTTGAGACAAACTCAATTGCCATTTTTACATATATTTCACATTATTTTAGCCATTCACCTATTTTATAAACATTAAACATTTAGCACACATAAAAACAAACCTCATAACTATCTTTTAAAATGTATAATTCAACCAATATATCAAATGAATGCTCCAAATTGACTTTTTTTTTTCAGTTTAATTTCTCCAAAATTTGTGTCCTCGGTTCCTGTGCAGAATCGCTGCAGCTGAAATAATCGGACTCATCCGATTAGCTCAACAGTTATGGTTTCCCGCACAAGCCGCTAGGCTTTCTTAAGCTTCCCACATTTTTTAGAACCATATTTGCCTTTCCATGCAAAATGAGTTACAAATGCATTAGTCGTCTACATTTCTGCAATGATTTTCTGAAGCAAGAACCTTTTTTTCCCCAGAAACGATCAAAGAATTGCTCTGAACAAGACATCTTAAATCTTGCTTAAAGCTTAGATTTAACCTCCTAAATCCATATTTGTCCCCTAGAGGGGACACTAGTCTCTCAATCTCAAAAACCATATATTCTACTGAACTGAAATGGACATTCACTAGAATAAAATGTATAATATTATTTTAAAAAATATTTTCACTGCAACATATTTTTTTGGTCATCCAGGACACTTATATTACGGCAAAAAATTTAAATGCTTAAACTTTTTTTTTTTTTCCCTGTCGAGTCTCAGGAGGGTCAGGAGAAGGACAGCAGCAGCAGCAGCCGTGGGAGTCCATAGAGGAGCCCCAGACCTAATCTCCATGACGACCCGGAGACACGAATCAGCATATGTTCTCCGGTCGAGCCTCGGCGGGCGAGATCATCCCTGCGGGGTTCCCCCCCCCCCCTCCCCTCGCCCCCCCGACCCCCCGACAGCCGCGTCTGAATAATCAATGCCCGGCGCTAATTAATAATGAGCCCCGGGAACGCTGGGAACGCCGGGAACGCCGGCCCGTATTCCCGCTCCGCGCTCGTCACAGCCGGGCCTCCTGCCAGACCGTCGGAGCGTCGGCGAGCCGGGAGGAGAAGCTCGCTGCTCGCTGCTCCGGCTCCCTCCTTCCCCACGCACGCGTGCGCCCGACCTGTCAGACGCCGCAGACAAACGCGTCCCTTCTGCGCAGGAAACCGGTCGATTCTCCCCTCCTCGGAACACGTCCGGCGCCTCCGATTCACCGTCTGCGCACACGCAATCGATTTTCATACGCCAATGGTGCTCTCATACGCCAGTGATGCTCTCATACGCCAGTGATGCTCTCGAATCGGTGGTCATTTAAAAGCTTAATCCCGGAAATACACCCAACATGTCATTGCCTGTAATACAATGCATGAATTTGAATATTGCATGTTATGCAAGTTCATGCATAATATGCAATATGCCGTTGACTGAAACACACTCTGAACCCTTAAGAAAGACAACAGCAGGAAACATTCATTTACACCTTTCAAGAGTGGTTTTTTAAAAAGGTTTTTCTAAATTCTAAGTCAGTGTTCTAGAGCTCTAGTATTCCAGAACTCTAGAATTGCTTTCGATTGCCAGCGGCAATTGTGACATCAGCGTTAGAATGTTCAGTCGAGAACATTCCAGTCACACGGCTTGTGATCTCACACCGTAAAGGGTTAAATAAACCGTCGAGCCAGAAGCACCTGCGGAGCGCTTAAATATCATTGAGCCCGTGACACTGAAAGCATATGCAGGCGCGTTAAGCAGCGAAACGTATTTACCGAGTCATATAACCCGACGTGACAGTGCCTGATTAATATTTCCATTTTCCCCGGAGATATGCAAATACGCTTTGTCCTTTACAGACTGACAAAGTGCCGCAGAGACCCCAGAGGAATGAGGTGCCCATCTCGGTGACTTATTCTCAAACTCTCAACCTGCAAAAACAGCATCTCCTTATGCAGGTCCTGTGATCTCATCTCACCTCCTGAACCAGAAACCCATCATTGGACAGAAACGGAGCTCTTAATGTCAGCAGCGGGGGAACCGGAAAGCCCTGCTTAAATTAAAACTGTGCCCACTTGATGCTGCCCCAATGGACATGGAGTGTTTCCAGACGCAAGTGGCATATTTAATCGCGAAAGAGTTTGTGATGCTTTGCGTAGCTCACAAAGATTTAACTGTTTTTTTGCACCCTCACACAAACCTGATCGAAAAGCCATTAACATATTGCATTGAGTGCCAATTCCTGTTTTGTTTTCAGTCAAGAGTAAAAAGAAAATGTAGCAAATATCCTTGGTCTGATTCAGAAAGCCATGTAACCCCCTGTGGATTATGAAGGTTTTCACAGGCTCCATCAAATTGCAAGAAGGTGACCTCACATTTTAGACGTTTGGCACGGCTGACTTTGTCTGTGACCTTTGTCTTCCAGCCCATAATAACTGTCCTTCCATCCATTCATCTGAAGGCACCTCATTGTCCTGAAGATGATGAGCTAAAGACAAAGCCAGACCTGACAGGAGCAATGCACATTTTTTGAAAATTTAATTTAATTTGACGGTTCAATAATTTTTGCCCAGACGGTTTATGAATCACATTCTGACTAATGTCCATCGCTCTTCAGTACATTAATGATGCGATGTGACGATACTACTTGGCAATGGCGTGTAACCATTTTTAAAAAAAAATTTTTTTATGGTTTTTAATATGGCCGTTAATGATTTGACTTAACTGTTCTCTGAGTTCCTGTCCCCACACGGGGCACAGATCATACACTGGCTGGGCTTATAGAAGCTGACTCAGCTAAGGGTCTCTCGTGATGTGCCGCCATTGGTATGTCATGAAGAGCCAGCCGGCGAATTGGAGTGCTGCTTTTCCAAAAATCTCACCAAGCTGCCGCCAACGCGTGCGCGCACGAGCAACCTCCCCTTCCACAGCGACGGTCCTTCGATTTCTCTTACCGCGAAAACGACGTCCCAGCGCGTCAGGAGAATGGGCGCACAACGTAAACGCATTTCCAATGCAGCAGGTGTCTGTGGTAGAGCAGTGACTCGCCAAAGGCCTCATTACCCTTTAAGCAAGTGCATAGAAACCTGCCCCTCTGTGCGTTACTGCCACGCGCCCAGGCATGATGACGAAACACACATTAGTTAAGAATACGGAAGTAATGCAACAGAATGCTACGGACACAAGCCACATTCTTTACTTCTCTCTACAGCGGGGGGGGGGGGGGGGCAGTTCCAGTCCTGGAGAGCAGGTGTTCATCCACCCATTACTCGGGCTGAATGAGCTAATTGGCCAACACCGGTGCACTCGCAGGTCAGATCAAAGTAAAATCTTTCATATGGGGACACAAGAACCATCTTCGACTGTAATCCATGAGCTTATCAAGAAATGAAGCTGAACTGCTCGGTGGCGTAAACGTTAGGAGCTAATTAGGCACTTAAGGCCAGAAAACCAGTTTGCATGAAAACCAGAAACGGACACGTTGCCCACCTCTACTCAACAGCATTCTCCTCATGTCTTCATGATCTCCCCCCGATCAGCTCTCGTTCGCCGGCATTCCTGAGCGAAACAGCTCCCTCCCCTCTCCCCCCTCACGCCCCCCCCCCCCATTCCACCACCCCCTCCCCTTCCCCAGTCATTTACAGCTTGTTAGAGAGCGGCTCTGTTGGCATTGCCCCGTCTAATTCGCACCCAATTACCGTCTAAATGAACCACAGGGCCCGCTTCACTTAGTTTGTCTCCTCCCATTGTTTAATTTGTGACGGTAACGAACCCTGATTAAACCGCCACACGGGTTCATAAATTAAGCACTGGAGGCGAAATTAATCACCTTTCTCTCCGCGAAAGATAAACGAGGGAATGCCCCGATCGTACTTTCGGCAACGCGAGAGTCGCGGAGACGCGAAGAGTGACCTTCTCGCGAAAGTCTTCAGCGAGCGCACTTTCGCTCGCTGCCGAAAATGTCATTTGTCCAATGCTGGGTGAGAGGGAGGGACAGAGAGAGGGAGAGAGAGGGAGAGAGTGAGAGAGAGAGTAAAGGAGAGAGTAAAGGAGAGAGATGGAGAGAGATAGAAACAGAGTGACAGAGACAGAGAGAGAGAGAGAGAGAGAGAGAGCGAGCGAGAGACCTTGGTCTTATACGCAGTAGTATTCACAGGTAGACCGACACCTCGCCATCCAAATTAGGCCACTTCGATTAATGCCACAATCTGCAAGTGAGCAGAAGAGGCTTGGCAGTGAGTGTGTGTGTGTGTGTGTGTGTGTGTGTGTGAGAGAGAGAGAGAGAGAAAGAGAGAAGGTGAGTGTGTGTGTGTATGTGAGAGAGAGACAGAGAGAGAGAAAGAGTGAGTGTGTGTGTGTCTATGTGTGAGACAGAGAGAAAAAGAGTGAGTGTGTGTGTGTGTGTGAGAGAGAGAGAGAGAGAAGGTGAGTGTGTGTCTGTATGTGTGAGACAGAGAGAAAAAGAGTGTGTGTGTATGTGTGTGTGTGAGAGAGAGAGAGAGAGAGAGAGAGAGACAGAGAGAGATGGAATGAGAAAGAGCAGACGTGTTTATTGATGGTGGAGACGGTGCTGAAGTTTAGCACATAAACAGACGCTACATAATTAGCCCCAAGGGATGAATAACCAGCGGATTTGAATAATTCAGTCTTACTCAACGAGTCCAGCTCACTCCATGGGCTAAAAGCTGAAAGACATGGTGCAGCTCTCCATTCTCCATTACCAGTGGCCATTCCCTTTCATCGCACAGATTCTACGGTCAGTGTAGGATACACAAGTAGGAATTTATTACCTCGCTAACAAAGCCGATGTTTCGTCAGAAAGTCTATAATGCAAATATACTGTTTACTTTAATTTTTACGACTGTGCAGAGACGCATCTCCACCTTGATAACTCACAGAGTGCCACTGAATGTGACACATCCCCATTTCAGGACCGTCTTTCCGCTTTTATTCCACAATTAAAACTTTTACTCTCAGACGCAGTACTCTGAATGCATCCAGCCCTTTACTTCAGCAAACTTTATAAAGCGTTGGCAGATCTAGTGAAGATAATTGGTATAGATCAGATTACAGGCCATAGCAAGCCGTTAAATGTGGAAATGAATGGATTTTTCATGCCAAAACCTAGTGGTAAATAGTTTCCTATGTTTCTTAAGACACTTCAAGATAGTAGCTTGTGTTCAAAACGTTCTGTCAGCATTTAGCATTCGCCATGGATCAGGTATATAAAGCTACAATCCATGCAAGTCAATAAAAGATATTTGGAGCTATACATTCCAGTAACAGAAAAACACTTTATTCCAATGATAAGAAAAAAGGTCAAGAGATGAAATGGCTAAAACAAATCAAATGAAGCAGTAAAACACAGAAGAAAATTAGAGTACTTACGTGTGTTGGTCTTCCCCTCTTCCCCTCCAATTTGCTGCAAAAGAAGACAGATGTAAAATAAACATATGGCTCTGGTTATAGCCGTTCTTCTTTTTTTTTTTTTTTGTTGTTCCTCTAACGGCACAACCGCGGCATTCGCACCGCGTCCCAGATCGACGCGTTCGCCCTCCTCCTCAGACGATGTTCCGCAGCGCTCGCTTGCGGGACACCTGCTGCCCGCGTTCGTTTTGACACGTCGACACGTCGCCGAAGAACCGCGCCGCCATGCCTGAGAATGCCTGCCGCGATTTCCTCTCCAGACGCGCCAGAAAGGGCTTTCTCTCGGAACCATGACAGCTGTTCTCCTCCACGTAGTCTAACGCTCTCTCTTTAATTAACGGCAAAAAAAAAACACAGATGTAAAAAGAAGTTTTTTACAAAGATGTGCAACATCCCTTTTGGAGCTCAAGCATAACAGATGAAACGAGAAGGAACGTATATGGGCGGCAGTGTAGTATAATGGCCATTACTTTTCCAGATATGTCTGTCAAGAAGGGACAGGCATATAAAACCTCCTTGGCAGAGTTAACAAAAAGCAGGAAGGGGAAAAATTAGATCAGGCTGCTCCCATTTGAACAAAGACTTTTTGCAGTAGCAGTACTGGCAACACTTCACTCGAAGTTGGCAGGGAACATAACTGCGCGTTGCGTTCCACGACTTAATTCACAATAATTAGTAGATTCACAGGCTGCATCATTAACTCACTATGACCAGGAGTCTCAACACTGTCACACGTCCCAACATTGTGGCAGATGCCCAAAGACACCCTGTACAATCAGGGAGAGACACACACACCCACCCCCTTCACCCCCATCCTCAAAACAAGCTCTCCTGCAGTAAAGTTTAGAACTATACTGTGGAAAACTATATTGTGTATGAACACAGGCAAAGTGCATCAGAAATTTCCTAAGAATAAACTCCACGGAAATGCAGCTCATAGTTACAGCACCATGTGCAAGTTCATGTTTGATTGATAAAGCAAGTTACCATTATACTGAAAATGCAGCAGGGTATCAGAGTTCCAAGCACAATCATAACTTTCAATAAAAGGAACAGAACATCTTCAGCTATATCTGTACCCTGAGGGTGTGTGTACAATCTTAAAACTGACGGAACGATAACAGTACGAGCATGCATGTCCTTATTTCAGAGCCTGCATAACACACTCATAAAAAGACAGTTCCTCAGACAGGATATGGGATAGTATAATATTGATAAGGCCCGTGCTTCTGATCTGTAATAAACTGGGGAATCTGAGTTAATTTTCCCCTCAGTTCCCACCCAGCGTCTGAGCTTTAGCCACTTCAAATCTTTCTCAAGCCAGCTGTCAGTCTTAACTGCACGAGAACCATCCACACCAACTCAGAGAAATGAGATCTATTGGGAGTACTGCGCTCTCCTTTCGCTGGCCGTGTTTCAGCTTTGATAAAGGCTTGCGTTATACGCGCGTGAGCGTGGAAATGGGCTGTTGTTGAGGCACGGAGGGAGGAAAGGCTGATTTAATGCGATGGCCTTGTGCAGAGGATATGCACACCACAGAAGAAGCATATATCAACATAACTGCCAAGGAAATGAGTTTGAACACTTACAGTACTATCTACCTACTACCTACACTACTTCACCTTATGTCACGTATTACCTGCTTAGCAGGCTGGTGCCCCATATATTACACGCGCATTCCACATTAACCTTGAGAATTAAGAAAATACAGTTATCAGCATTTGTCACGGGGACGTCTGACACGGAAAGGCCCTTTGACAATGAAAGTGCTGACAGAGGAACGGTTCTTCAAGATTAAACATCGCCTTCGCCTGCCGGAAAACGTGACAACGTGCAATAATATAGCAGACAATATCACGTCCCTCAGTTACCTGTTTTGCGCGTCTAATGGTTTTTATTAAAAGTAATGAAATTGTCAGAGGCAATAAATAGCTGAAATGAAATCAAAGAGAATCACGTTACAGGTCGCGCCTGCGTGGCATTTAAATCGTACACGACAAGATATACAATGAGGGCATTTGATTAATCGTTAAATGGCTTCGCTGCCCTGGAGGGTTTTTTATTTCTTCATTTTTTTTTTTCTTCTCGACAATCTCTCATCTGTGCGTCAGAGGAAAAGGGTTCTGCTGATTAAACTGAGAGCCTGCGGTGGACAGAGCGCGCACGTGCACGTGCACGTGCGCTGCTGTGGCAACCGACGGCACGGCCGAGCGGGAGAGAGCCGTTGTGTCGGTTAATCAGTTGAAAAAGCTCCCCGCAACGGCGGAATCCTGCGACGCTGCGGAACTCCGAGATTCTGAGGTTTCCATGGGTACGCGGAACACTTTGAAGCAAGCAGGCAGGCAAACAAAGCAGCAATATTAGAGCGAGTCTTAAATGACAGAGGTTAGCGCGGGGAAAGGAGGGCGATCTTCGACTCGGCTGCTCGAAGAGGAAAACCGTAGGGATTTTTTTTTTTCCGAAACACAGGAAAGAGCTTCTATGCTCCTCTGGATGAACATATTAAGGAGAACCGCTTCCTGCTTGGAAGGTTTAACTAGCAAAATAAGACGTCTGTCATCAGTCAGAGTTTAACTGTGTGGAGGACTAGCCCCATTAATCTGGGGCAGTTTTTTTTTTTTTTTTTAAGTAAGTAACCCTAACCCTAAGCCAACCCAGTTCCTGGAGATCTACTGTCCTGTAGGTTTTCAATTCTCCCCTAATTTGGCATGCCTGTCTCTACTAATTAGCAGCTCAATTAGCTCGCTAGCTGTTGAATAAGGTGTGCTCTGTTAGGGTTGGAGTGAAAGCCTACAGGAGGGTAGATCTTCAGGGACAGGGTTGGGTAGCCGTGGCTGAAACACTCAGTGCTACATACTCTATAAACAGCAGGGAAACTGAGAAGCCTACACAAGCTGAAGGGCCTGACTCTCATTACCAAACGTTCTTGTGTTCTTACTGTAAACCATGAGCCTGCGTTAAAAGTAAAAACGATTATCTTTCATGGAACACAATAAGGAGCAGCCCTCCTGTCTTATCGGTACTCCTGCAGCAGGTATCCATAATGGCGCTGACAGAAGAGAGGGATATATCACACCTTTATTTACTCTGGGCCTCACTGCACAATATGACCATTACATTTCACCTGTACTGAACACGCGCACACGCACATGCACGCACGCACGCACGCACAGACACACCCAATTCCATAAGACACAATGTATTTCATGACACTAACCAGTTCCATGACACAGAGTATAGAGTACTCTGATTACAAAATGTGAGCAATCTTTTTTTAAATCACAGTATTGAAACAGCATTCAACCCAAATGATCAAATGATCTATTCTTTAATTGAGAGTAAGAGTTTGCCATCTCCAAATTTAACAGGCAATTCGAACAAGAGAGCGACAGCTCTTAACTTCAACAACTGTGGCAGGTGTAATGCCAGGTGGCACCTGTATTTACCTCTGATAGGTAACATACAGTATTTCACTGCAGTGTGACCACTGAGTTCCTCCCCAGACCTGGGAAAGCTCCGTCTGAATGTGCGTTTGATGAGCTTAGCAAACGGAACCCCGAAAATTTAACTTTGGGGGGGAAAAAGTGCTGAATTCTGGTTTCCTCTTCACCAAACCAGCAGAATAACTGCCTCTAAAGGTGTGTCTCGCTGGCTGGCGGTGACAGCAGTGTTATGGGTTCCCTTAGATCTCATTTTTATGAAAGGGGGAAAATGTAAGAAGGATTATTACGCTGTATTAAATCAGGCGTGTCAGTGGAACTCGCTCCTTTCTTCCAGAATTTGACTCAAAAAGGCCAGTGAGCCTTTTACAGCACGTTTCCCACGATCACGGCCCAGCGATCCAAATCAGTGTGATAAATCACAGGCTTGCTTATGAAAAATACATTTATGAAAGTGTAGTATCGTTTAGTGATAATTGTCAAATTAAGTTATCATCATGGCATTCAGTGGCCAAATTAACTCAGCGTTAGAGAGTTAATTTGGCCACAGCAGAAAGGAAAGCCCCCATCTCAAATTTTTAGATTAGCAATTGTGCTGCTTTAAGAAATGCATTTTTAATTTGCCCTTCATTTAACCAGGAAGTCCCATTAGGAACCTCTTTCACAAGGGGGAACTATTACGTACACAATGAAATGTGCAATAAACAGCACAGGAAAAAAATGTTTAAAAAAATGACATGCAGTCACTATAATGGGTAAGGTCTTGTAACCTCAAGGTCGCAGGTTCGATTCCCAGGTAGGACACTGGCGTTGTATCCTTGAGCAAGGTACTTAACCTGCCTTGCTTCAGTATATATCCAGCTGTATAAATGGATGCAATGTAAATGCTATTTAAAAAGTTGTATAAGTCGCTTTGGATAAGAGCGTCTGCTGACATCAGACATCAATGACACACAATGACAACAGAGAACACCAACAGTTCCAGCCTTGATTCCAGAATTCTTGATTTGAATTCTTTGAATGAACTTAAAGTTCTCAAGGTAGAGTGTTTTTGGGGGGTACTCCAAGAACAGGAAGCCAGGATTTTGTAAACTTTCCCACTTAAGTCAGTTCCTGCGCTTGGTACCAGGAAGGATCGAGAGTGTAGACTGTAAGAAGTATGCCTTAAAGGTTTTAATGTGCAAAAATGGTGGTGTGTCATGTACAGCCTTGTTAATTAAAATGTACAGATTTTCTTTTTAGTCTACAGGTTAGCAAGTAAGCCCACCGCAGCTTATCTTAAAGTAGGCAGTGACAAGTAAGGGCTTTACCTGTACTACATCTTAAGGACCAGTGATACAAAGAGGCCAGGACTTGTGCGGATGTTTCTGCAGCATTCATTAAAATAATGCCACCAGAGTATCCATGTTTTAGATCATTATAAACAAAACATAACCCGAACACACAGGCTCCTTTATAGTGTTAAACTGTGCAGCACTCAGAATCAATCAATAAATGTAATTCCACCATCATCACATCCACTCCTCTGATGAGAAAGGTTTTGCATATGAATATGTTATGTGTCCCCTAGAACTATGCACAGCCCACATTTTTTCTGATACGCAAAACCAAAATGTTTAGAAAACACTTAAATGCGAAATTGAAAATTTTTTTTTTTCTTATTTTTCCGAGAGCAAAATAAACACGATTAACAAGAACAACTGCAAGCATGCGTTGCAGCCATATTTAATTGCACAGCTTATTTTTTAAAGCGTTTAAGCTCTATTCATTATAATTACTGTGGCGTGCGTCCAGCTGAGAATCGAAGGGGGCCTTTTATTCCCACCTATTCCAACACAGTCAGTCTTATACTAGAGGGCAGAGGAGGTCAAAAACAGGGAGCACACGTGCTTCCCGCTAACGCCAAACTTTCCCGCCATCTTGGGAAAGATGGAGTGGTGCCACTGGGCATGAAAACACGTATCCTGCATGTAGCCATCCCAGTTTAAGAGTTCATTACTGCACGGAGATGCAAACACTAATGACAGATTTACTCAACCCCTTACTCATTGTTTAAACATTTGGACTCCTTCCAGATTGGATGACCTTTACTTTTGTTTGATATTGATAAGTTAACGAGGTTGATCAAGGTCGTCCTAAAATGTGGCAGGTTCTGAAAATGTGTGCCCATCAAAACAGAACTTTTCAGTGAAACTTTTAATCCTGGAGTTCAGGCGGCGCGCCGTCTCCCGAGATGTTTAATTAGATGTTTTTCCCGCCCTTGTGTAAGCACGGCAGCAGCTGACAAGAAGCTCCTGCAGTCATCACAAAAATTAGACACCTGTGCGGGCTCCCGAGAAGAGAACACTCCGTTTGAAAAGGTTAAATAACCACCTGAAAGAAGGAATTTACTTTCCCGAGTTATCCAGCAAATCAGCTTTCTCTATGACAGGAAGTTTGGTTTGGTCGGGATATTGTAAATAAATAATAAATCGCCGTGGAAACGTTAGTAGCGCCGAGTTCAATAGCACTCATAGCGCAGGTCCCAGACGAACATCGAAATATCGCTTTGGGTTGCCCGGTGACCCGGCCTAATTTTAAGAGGACAGAAATCTGTAGCAGGGGGGACAGAGGGGGGGTTGGGGGGGAGGGTTTCTGTCAGTTCAAATTTGTCTGGGGTGGAAACGGTGACCGGGAGCTTGTTCATTTCTTCGGGCCGGCTGCTGATATAACCTTGGCCACTGACGACCCAAATCCCCCCCCCCCTCCCCCGGACCCCCCCCCCAATTAATCTCATGCCATACTTTAACCGATGTCATTCCAGATTTATTCAGAAAACCGGCAGTGCCAGAATGAATAATTCCTCTGCAGTCTAAATAAAATAAACACTAATACTTGTTTAAATGGGCCTACCACAAGTAGGTTTTTGTAATTAATAGCTACTGTATCTGCTAGAGAATAGTTAGACGACTGGATCTCCTTTCAGAATCACCGGACGAAACAGTAGAAAGGTGCACAAAAACATGCTTTATGAAAAAATTTAATTTAGCATCCAGTTCTAGAGAATTCTTCTCTCCTGCAAAGATGTATGTCGGATACAGCTGCAGTAAAAATCACCCTGTTTTATATTTTCACACTTCCTGTTAGCATTATAAAGCAGCGTTGCCACATCCTCATGAGAGGGCACCCTCAAGCTATTCGTTAAACCTAAATATCCCATTGGCTACTGGTAAACCTAAAATAAATACAAAAGCCATATCTGATCGTGCGAAACATTTTGTGCTGTGAGCATTGAGCAGTGTTGTAGGAGAAACTGATGTTGAAACTACAGTTGAATCGTTGTTCACATTTCTCATTGGAAAGTACAGGCAGTGGGGTTTACATAGAAAAACTGCTGGTCATCTTGCTATCCGATCCACTAGATGCCTTCACTTTATCAGCTAAAGATTTATACGAATGAGTTTATACCTGGTGTTACAAACGATTCAGAGAGTCAGACACGCCCAAGCCCGCGTACAGTTCAGTTACCGACCCAGTTTCAATTAATTCCGCAGACGAAATGGAATCAGTCAACATTTGCTTCCGTTTTTGTACCCTTTCCCACAAGAATTTGCAAGAGTTCAGCGGTAAACAAAAACTAATTTGCCAAATTGTGCTCGTGAAGACACAAACAAACACTCGCATGTATTTTTAAAAACGCAACGACTTAATGAGCAATCAGGAGACGTGAAGCCGCGTGAACGCAAACCAAAGGGGGGTAAAAAAGAGACACACACAATTAGGGCAGCGGTGATTACCGGCAGAAATTATATTCGCAAAACTTTCATCAGGAGATGAGCCGCAGCGTGAGCTCCGAAGCCTTCATCAGGGGGGGATATATCGGGGTGAACGAAAGCCCAAATTACACAGAGAGTCGGGTTCCAAGAGAAGAATCGACGCTGCGCTCCCACGGCCATTAGCTTATCATGAGGGCGTACAACTGTACCATCGGTGTCATTTTATTTATAGTCGCTTTCCTGTATGGGTATTTCTAGAGAGTAACCATAGCAAAAATGTCATGAACGGTGCTTCAATTTTTCTTTCACTACACAAATGCCTCCTAAAAACCAGCCGGAGCAAACTGTTATATTTCAGATGCATTATCCAAGCCATACTGAGGAAAAGTTTCTTTTTTTTCTTTTCTTTTTTTGTAGATCAGTAACTTGGGCACTGTGGTCAGGATTGCAATATTTGGTTAAAAATGATCAAACAAAGAGAAACAAAAACCTCTTGTTCTGTTTTGCACAAAAAAAACAAGATGTTGTTGTTTCCATCGGGTTCATAGCAGTGACAAACTTGTACAGATAAATCCAAGTCTTCAAAAATAATTTGGGAGGACATTAACATGACAGAGCATACAGTCTGCTGACGCGCTAGCAAAATATAAAGCTAAATACAAAGCTACAGAAAAATAATACATCTCTGTGCATGACAAAATAATGTATTGAAATAATGCAATATTGACAAACAGTACATTACACTGATGGTCACATTTGCTGTTGCCGTAACACTTCATAGTTTAGTGTATTTTAAAATTCAATAGCAACCACCAGAGTCACAGTTCTAGATCACGGCAATTCAGAAATCAGTTCAGAAGGGATCAAAGTGGTGAGTGACAGAAGGGTATCCAATGGAAACCAATTTCAGAAGTTATTAACCTGGCGGGGGTGTGGGGGTGTGTGTGTGTGTGGGGGGCGGGGGGGTGGGGGGGGGGGGTGGACTCTGTCATAGACTGTAAGATAAAAACCCTACAAATAAAGAAAGGAAGCACAACCTGGCGGCTGGCATTTAATGCAAAGTGCACTGGGTCTGGAGATAGAGTTCACAGCTTTGTGGTTTTGAATAAACTCCCCCCCCCCCCTCCCCCCGGGACAGATTAAGGTATCATCTAAAAAAAGAACTCATCCAGCATATCACCGGTTCTTCCTGTCAAGGATCGGAGGCTTAAAGTTCTCGCCCAATAGGTTTTCATACTGCATCCTGATAAAATGACTATTTCTCCATAGGAGATAGGGAAGTGAATGTACGCACATGCACACAGGTCAGCACTGCAGACGGCAGAGCTTACTATGAGGTCATGCACTTCAGAATTACTGCCGTCATCATAACAAACAACGGCCCAGCCTTTTTCAGTACGGTCAGCAGCATTTTAGTAAATTAAAAATATATCTATATCTGACAACGATGCCAGTCTACAAATTATATTGAGAAGAAATAATCGTGTAAAATATATTTTATGTGAGCCTGGCAATGCACTACATTAATTTTTCTCATCTCATTTTGGACCCGTCATAAAACCGAGGCTGAGCAGAGGTTCAGCAGATCGTTCAGGGATCGATCGTGAGGAGGTGTGTGTGCAGGTGTGTTTCTTACCCGCTGGAAGTCCAGCACACACCTGTACATAACGTCTGTAATTAACCCTTTCAGCTGTGAGGTCACAAATGAGTGATCGGAAACGTTCTTAAACTGAACATTTTAACGCTGATGTCACAATCACTACCGCGACCGAAAGCAACGGAGTTCTAGAACACCGACACTGAAGAAACGTTCCAAAAAAAAAAAAACCCTAGGCTACTCTTCAAAGGGTTAAATCGGTCCTTCAGATATATTGACACTTTCACGTTGACGGCTTAATGGAGAACGAGCGAGGTTAAACTGAAGGGCGCCGAGCAGGCAGATGAAAGTGGGGGGGGGGGGGGGGGTAAATGAGGTAAACGCGGCGTCGTTTACTGACCCGCGCAAACGGCACCAGGGTGTCGGAGGGGCCGCTCCCTCAGCCTGTTTGCGGGAATCGCATTATGTGAGGGAGGCTCTTTCGGGAGGAGTTTGGGACTCAGAGCGGTGCGATTCGCTGCCCGGCAGCGCGCGGGGCACATCGCATTACCCCGTCTGAGTGATTCGGGGGCTCGCCGAGCAGCAGGTAATAGCGCAGGTGTCAGGCCCGCAGATTGCAATGGATGGGAGAGGGGACGACATGGCCCCCGCAGGCCAAACACGGGAGTGTTAATGCTCAGCCAATGACACGGTGGGAACCGCCACGGAGAGAGACCCAGCATAGCAAGCCAGCGAACAGCGGTAACCCAACACATAGCAGTAACCCAACACACAGTGCTAACCACCACCCGCCCCAGCATAGCAACCCAACACACAGTGCTAACTGCCACCCGCCCTTCTAATGGAGAGACCCAGCATAGCAACCCAACACACAGCGCTAACTCCCACCCCCCCCTTCTTACAGAGAGACCCAGCACAATAACCCAGCACACAGTAGAAACCGCCACCCGACCCAACATAGCAACCCAACACACAGCGGTAACCCAACACACAGCGGAAGCCGCCTCCTGCCTATCTAACGGAGAGACCCAGCATAGCAACCCAGCACACCAGTGGGACAGTACTCTCATGACACTTTCCTATGACACATTTATTCCTGCACTGTATTTTAAAGGGGGGTCTGTACACCGGTTTTAAAGAGCTGTTTAATAGAGCAGTATAATCAAATTATGGCTTTAGCCAACAGGATATTTTCAATTAAAGGAAAAAACGGCATGCGTGACAGCAATTGTGACCGGTCACCGTGGTAACTGTCAACTACGGAACGAGCGCAACAGCAACTGACGGCCATAAAAGAGAGAGCGAGAGGAGGAGGAGGAGTCAAAGTCTCTGACGGTAAGTGCCTCACGTTCCAGAAAATCACATCGTCCAAACCGCGCGACACCCGTAGAAACTTCCGGCACCTCGCGGGCTCCATCACGTCCCGCAGGTCACGCACTGAGGGCCTCGCGTGGGAAATGTGACTTTCATGTCATTTCTGCCAAATGGATATGGAGAAATCCTCTCTGAAAGCCTGTTGGTATTTATCCCCCCCCCACCCCCCACCCCCCACCCCCAACCCCCAACCCCCCTCGACTCACGTCAACGTTGTCATCAAATTTCCACAGCCAACAGCTAGCTCTCTGCTACCTGTTCTCCGGAAGAGAGGCATGATTCTGTTCCTGTTACGGGATTTGGAAGGATACATCTGCTCTGCGAGGCAACGGCTTTCCTGTGGGCGAAGCCAACTGCACACAGACCAGAGGACCAGAGGACCAGAGGACTGTTTAACTGCACACAGACCAGAGGACGGCCTGTTTAACTGCACACAGACCAGAGGACGGCCTGTTTAACTGCACACAGACCAGAGGACCAGAGGACCAGAGGACCAGAGGACTGTTTAACTGCACACAGACCAGAGGACCAGAGGACCAGAGGACTGTTTAACTGCACACAGACCAGAGGACGGCCCGCTAAACTGCACACAGACCAGAGGACCAGAGGACCGGCCTGTTTAACTGCACACAGACCAGAGGACGGCCCGCTAAACTGCACACAGACCAGAGGACCAGAGGACCGGCCTGTTTAACTGCACACGAACCAGAGGACCAGAGGACCGGCCTGTTTAACTGAACACAGACCAGAGGACCAGAGGACCAGAGGACGGCCTGTTTAACTGCACACAGACCAGAGGACCAGAGGACCGGCCTGTTTAACTGCACACAGACCAGAGGACCAGAGGACCAGAGGACCGGCCTGTTTAACTGCACACAGACCAGAGGACCAGAGGACCAGAGGACGGCCTGTTTAACTGCACACAGACCAGAGGACCAGAGGACCAGAGGACCAGAGGACTGTTTAACTGCACACGGACCAGAGGACCAGAGGACGGCCTGTTAAACTGCACACGGGCCAGAGGAAGCGGTCGTTAGAGGAACTCCCTCCTCCTCCCTCTTTCTCCAGCTGCTCTGCAGGGAAATTGATTCCGAGGTGTTACAGCGGTTTTCATTTTCGCCTCAGACACTCGAGCGCCTGACGGACGCTTCATTACGCTCGGGCATTATTTATGCATCATACGCCAGCCGGTGCCCTTTCTGCTCCCCCCCCCCCCCTTCTCTCCCCAGATTTTAATCCACACGAGCACAAAAAACAGAAAATGGATCACATGGACAATTGGGCCAGGGGTACTGAGGTGAAGTAAATCATTGAGAATCTGTGGGCGAGGAGTGCTGAATGGGATCTGAATACAAATGCGGAGCGCGAAAAGCCAAAAAATAAAATAAAATAAAAATCGGAGGGAAAAGGTTTGAGTTCCACCGCGGCGCGCGGTGAATCGCGGTAAAGTGACGCCTGAGTGACAGATCGCCGTCTCTGCGCGAGGAGGAAGAGCAGCACTGCTGACGCCACGGCAACGTACTCTCTGTACATGTCCTTTAAACACGTCCTCATCGAAGAACCGCAACACCGCGCAATCAAGATGCACAAACGCACGTCAACCAGCACGTCACAGAGACAGAGCAGTGGGGCTGACAGACAAGGAAGAGCAGCACACTCTCGCTTAATAAAAACGTGAAAATATGTTAAAAAATCTTTCATCACACTGAAACCAATTTTAAATTAAACTAACTAGAGGGTGTAAAAGAGATGGAGGGAGTGTGTAACAGAGAGAGAAGGCTACAGAGAGAGTGTAACAGAGAGGGAGGAAGGTTACAGAAAGAGAGCGTGTAACAGAGAGAGAGGGAGCGTTTAACAGAGAGAGAAGGCCATAGAAAGAGTGAGTGTAACAGAGAGAGACAGGGAGGGAGAGAGAGGGATGACCTGGAAGTCATACTTACCCTGAGGTGGAGTCTCTGCGTGGCGTTCTCCACCCTGTTGGCTGTGGACTGGGTCCTCCACCCGTCGGCTGGCTGGAGGGAGATGCCCAGCAGGAGAGGAATCGCCCAAAGACTCAACCGACCCATCGGTGCCACCCTGCCAGGGAAAGGACACGACAACCGTCACCCGCTGTGCCCCCTGTGCCAACGCCACTCATCGCAAAGCCACGCCTCCCATCCCAGCAGCAATGAGCAGCCAGGACCAATCACTGAGAAGCTCATTCATCAGGGCATTCAAATTCAGCTTCTCTACCACATCACAGTCCCGTTCGCGAAGTTAATTGTTAATGTGATTGTCCCCCCATGAACATATGGATTCATTATCCTCAGTGCCAAGGATTTTAAAAAAAAAGAAATAACAGGTTACAGATGGAATTATTTTACTTATGAACGTCCCCCACCCCTCCCACACACACATGCGCACACACACACACACACACTCAGCAGAGGAGCAGTAAAATAGATGTGCGCTTCAGAGCTGTAAATATCGGCTCTCCTCCAGTCGGTGTTTGCGCTCCGGAGATCATGTGACTGGCTTGCGTGGGGAAAGTGGGCAAACACGACGGCGTCTGCATTCTGATAAGGGCCCGGCCGCGACAGGGGACGGCTACGGACGGCGGAAAGCCTGAGTGTCCCTACACACGCGAAAGCATGTGATCACAGGGATGAGAGCCCGGGCCTTTGAAAACAAGCAACAGATGAGGTCAGCCGGTCAGCCTCGGAAAGGCACTCAGACAGAGGCAGCGCTCTCTGCAGCCCGAGAGAGAGAGAGACAGACAGAGAGACAGACAGACAGAGTGCTCTCAAGCCCGTTTCTTAAGTTCAACAAAAGCAGGAGAAACAAACTTTGGGCGAGATGACCACTGAAGCCATGAAGACAACATACTGATTTACTGAGATAAGATTTTTAAAATCCTACTATTTACTATTATTATTATTAGTAGTAGTAGTAGTAGGAGTAGTAGTAGTAGTACAGAATTAGTAGTAGAAGTAATTGATTATTATTATTATAAGACAAAAGTGCCATTGAATTTGTCACTGTGTTATGTTAAGTATCCTTGCATGTTTAATGATAGAAGTAGAGGCCGATGAGGAATGTGGTCTCACACACTATGAATGTCAGGGTTTAATTACTCTCTACTAGATATTAGATATACAGACAAGTAGCTTCAGCTAGCCATAGCATCGTCCAGTCCACAGGCAGAAGCCCCTTCCCATTCATTCACACGTTTCTGTTATCATTACATTCACTTCCTGGCCAGAGACACCTCACTTCCTGCCCGGGGACACCTCACGCCTTGCCCAAGGACACCTCACTTCCTTCCCAGAGACACCTCATTTCCTGCCCGGGGACACCTCACTCCCTGCCCAAGGACACCTCACTTCCTTCCCAGAGACACCTCACTTCCTGTCCGGGGACACACCACTTCCTCCATTTTTCAGGTCCTCGTCCTAAAAGCCAATATTCCAGACGGTCCCACGATCACAATTATAAATCACGCGAGCAAGTTGTTACAGTAAGTCTTCTTTCCACGGTTTTGATGTATTTGTGCACAAAGAGGCCAAATTCTACAAATCAAAACACATGCAAAAAATATATATATTAATAAATAAATCCAAGAGGGCCTGATCAATTTGTCTGTGGAAATTCTTTCGATGGATGCGCTGCTTTTTAATCAAAGGCGGGTGGAAGGGGGGCTTTCTTGTGGAGACAGAAAGCCCGAGGGCAGGTCCCAACACACTTTTTACTGACGGATGTCTTTATATCATAAAACGCTTCTCCGAGGGGAAACGCTTCCCGGTCACGCGTTCAGAACGCTTGGCTGGCTCACGCGCCTCCTTCGGCTCCTGAGCAGGCACCGCAGACGGGGGTAGGCTGGGGGAATCAAACTTCCCGTCAGTGGTGGGGGGGGGGGGGGGGTGTGGGGGGTGTGGGGGGTGAGGGAGATGACTCGTATGTTATCCACCATCGCTCTGACACCGGGTTAACAGGATGTATTCTTCCAGGAATTTCGTATGACAAAGCAACGTGATAAATCTCCGCCATTTTGAAGTGTATCTGAAGTGAATTTATGAGGCCGGGGGGGGCTCCGGGGAGATAAGGTTGTGAACTGTTATTTATACTAATGTGAAGATTTCTAACTGCAGCCCTCTTGCGACGGAGACACCGCTGACAGTAAACCAACGGAAAGCAGATGAACTGTGTCTTTCTCAAATCCTCCTGCCCTATCTCTGCGCAGATTCTCAGAGAGGTGTATCGCAGTGCCCTGGATGTCTTAAACGTACTGAAATCCAGTACCAATTTTTTTTTTAAAACAACAGCTATCACAGCAGAAGATAGCCATACATAACAACGTTTTTTTTTTAAAAGACGTTCCACGGGCAGAAGAAACGGCAGGAGCCCGGAGCACTCGAATGTGAGCACGTGGAGACTTAGATTCAAGCCTTCAAGGGCAGATCAGACTCCTCCACACTGTCACTTCTGGAAAACCTGCCCCTGTCGGAAACGCAAAACGATGTCGTCCGAGGGCGACGCATAACTCTCCACACGGCAAAACGAAGAGCATGTCCCCCAGAAGCTGATGATAAGGAGAGAGTTCCTTGACAGCCGCCAGCCTGCCTGCGAACCCCGATATTAATTATCGCGCCTCAGTCACACCTCTTCAGCACCTCCCCGTCTGGATGCAAGGGAGAAACGGAGCTCAGGGGAAGTAACGAGATCGGGGCGTAGCTGCCGAAGATGAAGGGTGGCCTGCGCATTTTAAAGTTATCCACTCACAATGCGCCTGATTGTATTTGGGATCATTCCTCACTGCAAGTCGTTTCCTTCTGAGATCACAGACATGCTGAACATTCTAATGCTGATGTAACAATCGCTGCGGGTAACTGAAAGCGGTTGAGTTCTAGAATGCTGACTTAGAATTTTGAAGAAGAAAAAGATTCCAAAAAAAGCCTACTCTTCAAAGGGTTAAAGAGCCGCGTTGTCTGAGATCAAGACTGATCGCACTTTCAGCAGAAGACAACACCGGCAGGCTAACCAACGCTGACATACTGTGCCCCATGAAAGGTCACTCTGAACATTGTACCAAAGCAATTAGCATTTGAATTACATTACTGCACAGATCATCTCCGGTATTATCAAAGTGGATTCATCCTGACAAACAAAGAACACTTACTTGACACGGTGAAAATAAACTATGGATCTGCAACAACCTCAGAAAAGTGAAATATAGTTTCTTAATTAAAAAGATTGGCCAAGCAAAATATATAAGTTTCACAACCCCCCCCACCCCCCCCCAAGCAACTTCAAGCTAATCCGAACCGTATGCAACACCTACGATAAGTCAACCGCAATAATGCACAAAGCTTACATTGGAGGCCCATATTGATACACGAAACAGCTAATATTAATTATGTCAGTATAAATGAAACAGAAACTGAATTTAAATTTTTGGGCAGAAGCCAAATTGACAGTGGTTATATACTCTGTAAAGCACATGCAACCTGGAACATAAAAAGACAGTTTTTATCACTGTGCACGTTGTGCTCATTCATGTTTGAGTGTGTGTGCCTGTTTACTCATGTGTGTAGTCATCATAAATTGCACAGTATATGGCGCACAGTCGTAAAAGAAGCCATAGTCTTAAGTGCACATCATAAAGATTCTTGTTTACATTGTGATTTTCACATTAATATATGTTAAGATAATAACCTTGATTCTCGCCTGAAAAGATATAGTAAACCCATGAGTCACTGCAAGGACACGAGTAGAAGAACATGGAGGCTAAATAAAAAAAGGGATTACTCTGAAGCCACCATTTTCAGATTAGGTTATCAGTTTAATTAGCAACTGTCAGTTTATTTGGTAAAGCCATTTAACGTACATTTTAACACATTCTGCGAAAAGGCTTCCTTTTAGCCATGCCAGTAGAAAGGTAATTTTCATTACTGGGGCATTACTTTACTCAATGAGGTTCCCTTAACAACATTGACTTTGTCTTTGTCTTTCTTAGATAATAACCTGGATCGCTCCTTGATGGACGGCCTTCCAAATTTACTTTCAATGGGAATTTGAGTCATTGTTCTCCTTATTGCAAAATTATACTGTATATATATCAACCAACAGAAATTTAGACCATAATTGTGTGGAACTTTACTTCACTTTAAGCAATTTTTTAACCTGAAAATGTGAACCTTGTAAATAAAAGTTTTATAAATGTTCCACTGCTGCAAATAACCTCCATTGGGGTGAATGCTTAACAAAAGTCTCAAACTCGAATATCAGAGAGAGGCATATCGGCTAACAGTACTGCAACTAGCGAGGGCAAGGTATACGACACAAGCAAATTACGACAGACAAAAGAGAATGAATGGAGGTGGACGGCTGTAACCGGCACTGCCACAAAACAGTCGCAATGTGACCATACCGCGCATCGAGTGTTACTAGAATCTGCATTAGAAACCGCAATGGACATGCACGTGTTTCATAGTGCATACCAACATTTTTGTTCGCATCGCTTCGTTGCGGTGAGTCGGACACTTTAAAAGAAAGGCTTGTGTTTTACGGGAGATTTGTTTTTATTTGACACGTTGTCAGCTGTTTCTTTAGGTCACACCAGCTACAGCGGAGACATGATCTGTGTCAAAGAAAATGACATTTCAGTTTCCTTTCGCTCCCACAAACAAATGAATCATCCGTTTTCACTGCATGGGGTGACGAAAGAATACGCCTATGGGACCGAGCGGACCGATTTCAGCACCGCGGCTGCGGAGAGCTCCACGTAAACGCGATGCAGAGAAGAGAATTATTTCTAACGTGATTCAATTGTAATAACGCGGCGTAAATATGTAGATTGCAATGCAAGGCGTTCGGAAAACTAACTCCAGTGGAGGAAAAGAAAAATCAGAACGATGACAACTTCACAGCTGTGAGCAGCCGGGGAAAAAATACAAGGCACTACCGAAGTTAATGGGGGGGGCGAAGCTCTCGTTACCGCGATCTGAAAGGCTCTCCATCAAAGTCTGAATCGACCCCTTAACACAGAATTTACCATCACTACAGGACCGCTTTTCAAACCACCACCAAAGGAATATTCCTAAGATGCATTTTCTATAATTAAAGTGGACCGTAAACAAAAATAACAACAAACTATGAGGGGTAAAATCAAGATCTGCCCGAACCGAGCTCGTGTACATTGAGTCTGTTTATGGAGCGTCTCCAATGTCCTGCCAAACAGTCGAACTAAGAAATAAAGGATTCCATCAGGGCAAACCGAGGGAGAGAGCGATACGGCGATATAATTACTGCCGCGCGCTGACCGAACCCCATCATGTGTGCAGTGTTATTGAGCTCGCGTGCACGCACTGAGAATGCAACATATGCCCCAATTCAAGGACTTCACCTGCATATGCCTGCGTCTGCGAACTTGAGTCCAAAATGTGTATATGCAAGAGCCAATCGCTAAGGAAGCAGGGCGTTTGCCATGCGTAAATATGCACCATACACACACAAACCGGTCGTGCAGCCCATGTTAAAGCAAGTGTGCCCGAGATCAAAATTGCTTTAGTACGTCAGTTTAACAATGCGAAAGCTACCAGGATAATGTCAAAGTAGGATACACACACAGTTTCAGCCTCAAAATACACATTTAGCCTCAGCAACACTGGTGCTTTTTTAAACCGGGAAAATCTCTATCATTTCGGGTGGTCTTGATTGATAACCAGTTCTGATATTAGTAAGAACAACATGTTTTAAGCATATTAATGGTTTTCAGCAGATTGCCAGTAGTAGCATCACCATATACAAACTTGAAAATGAAATAATCTTTCAGATTATCTTGACACCCGAAGCAAAAAATATGTTGGTCTGTGCTGTCGAGAGACAGCGAATTTCCCCCTTGAACATCTTTTGAAACACAAATGCTCCCCTACCTGTCGTATTCCACTGGCGAATAAAAAAATATGTAAGCGCCGTTAACCAGATCGGTCACAGGCGTATTCAGTCGAGACGGCAAAAGATTCTTAGTTCCACCTTCTGTCCGTTCGCAGATTAGTCTCGTGGCGCAGCTGGCTTTTTATTGAATTAGGTTTCGGAAGAACGTGCGTGCTTCGCGTCCTCGGCTCCCAGCGTCACTCCATTCTACCGCTCTGAATGTTTCTCAGTGTTACAGCTTGTCCTATTTCAACAGCTTCAGACTACACTCCTTTTGACGTCACCCGCTGCACGCACGGATCTACATATTCCGCGGAGTAATTGACACCTGTGTGCATTTTTTTTTTCGTCTTTGCGCAGCCCTTGACTTTCCAATTACAGATAAACAGGTTCCACCACAGTAAATAACCACAATGTTAATAATACATGATAAAAATCACATTCTCTGCTTCATTTACCAGACTGAAAACAACTTAGAGTTTTCTATTTCTTTATTTATTTATCGAGGCTTTGTGTGCTGTGTTTCTTTGCAGCTGAAAAGAAAAGAATATGCACCATTTAATCAAACAGTAACAAAGACTGCAGAGATTAAAATTGACCCCGAAGAGGCGGCGGGGGGAGATGGCGCGCGAGGCATCAACGCCGCTTGGTACTGGAGCCGAGGCCCAGAGCTCGTCCGGTTCCCGGAACCACGTCAATTGGAAATCAATCAATCAATCAATCAGAGGATATGAAAGGTAGCCGGGTTACCGAGACACGTCTCAGTTAAATGCATGTTGCTTTGGCGATTCACGAAATGGGAATTAGGCGACTTCTTAAAGGCGGTTGTTGTATGTCTAAGACTGCAGGTAGCGTCAAGTCAGTTTTTTTCCCAGGAGCTGCATCAATATTACACACGGGAGGCTTGGGAAGAACAGCCTGAAGTTTTTTTCTCTGTCCCTCTTTCCCTTTCTCTCTCTTGTTCTGTTCATCTCTCTCTCTCTCTCTCTCTCTCTCAAATCTTAACAGCATCTCGTGATTTCATGCCCTTATTAATTGCGCACTTGGAAAAATCTAAAGCTGGACCTCTTTGGCAGGTCCACTTAACAAGAACAGTCCAAATCAGGGACCACAGTTGTTCTGCATTTTCTTATTCTTTGCTGGGCACACTTTGCGTTTTTGAGGCAGGGTACTTGGGAAGTAAACGACCTAAGGAAAGATCATCCGTCTTCAATATCTCACGGAATACCCTACGTATTATCTTCATGACATTTGAACGGAGCTGGGGTTTTTTTTTTGGGGGGGGGGGGGCGGGACTGCCTAATCTCACAATACGTGACACAATGTTTTGCTCCATTAAAATTACATAAATCGTTTTTAAAAATGCATGGACACTTTAATATTTATCAAGAAAAGAAAGAACTGCATCAGCCATGCACTTTCTTAAGTTCTTCATTGTCTGCGGAAAGCCTCGAACCTAAATCGTGCGCCAGAGCTGTCCGCGTGAAGCGGTACCGGCTCAGTCCGGATAATCAGAGCCGATGTTAAACCCGCATTCGGGAGGGGAGGATCTGACACGGGGAGGACCCACGTTGAGGCCTTTCTGTTGGATTTGTAGCCGGCCTGCATTTCATAATTAGAATTAACGCTGGCACATTTTCAAGGCCTGTACAACCCCCAAACTAAGTAAGCGCTGTTTTCAAGATAACACCGTGGATAATAACATTTCCAGACGAACTGAACTGTAAATAAATTGCCAATTGCACCGGAGTCATGAATTCATTAATGACCAGAATTGGTAATGACCGATTTATCAGAAATTCATCAGAAATCTGTGCACAGCACACCATAATTAACTTTGGATTTTCACTGTCAAGCCAGGAATGAAAAAAGGACAAATTAAATTCCGAGTGGTTAATTCCATCCATCTATTCATCACTGCTACAGAGAGAGGGATAATGCCTTCTCCTTTAGTATGTCGACTATCTCCTATCTCTCCATAATAATAGCTGAACAAATAAAGATCTTAAATCTGTAGAACAAGGCGTTATTTATAACTAACATTACTGAAACATTTTCAACAGTGGGCATGATTTTTTTTGTGCTAATTAGAATTAGGGAAGTGACAAAAAAGATATTTGTTATGATGCTTGCCTCAAACGCAGAATATCTCCAAAAGCAGACCCCCCACTGCACAGTCTCTCACACCTTTTTGAATAGTCTCGAAAGCCTTTTTCATTTAATTCCTCTTCCTACCCAAAGTTTGAGGTAAACTTTTAGTAGTAAAGTTTCTCTCTTAAAGTGCAGGTAAAGAGGTTCCCACACACACACACACACACACACACACACACACAGACACACACACACACACACACACACACACACACACACGTGCGCACGTACACACAGTTACACAAACACACACACAGACACACACACACACAGACACACAGACACACACACACACACACAGTCATTACATGCAGAGGCCATGATTACTGCCTGCTTTAGACACAGGTAAATTAAACGGTATTTTATAACCCTACTCCTACAGCATTGGCAGGCCTGTCTCAGCAGCTTCCTTACAGACTCATATATTGGCTCGTATCTTTATTTTCCTTCTTGCTACCTGACAGGTGTCATTGCCCAGCAGTTCCTTCACTCAGCGGTATCAGCAAATACGGCAGATAAATTACAGTCCTCTTATAACACAAAGAGCAATACAGTAGCAGCAACGACGGATGAGATGTTGTCCATTTTAATAGTAATACTCCTGTCTTTGTACAACGCAAGGGAAGATTTCTGCTGGCCCGGGCTCTGTTCTGGATAATATCTGTACAATGAAACACGTCAATGGCTATTATAGCAAGGCGAGGCAAAACCAGGGAGCAGTCAAATAAAATTAGGGTTAACCCTTTTTTTTGGAATGTTTTTTCAATTTCAAAATTCTAAATAAGTGTTCTAGAACTCCACTGCTTTCCGTCAACCAGCAGTGATTGTGACATCAGCATCAGAATGTTCAGTTAAGAACACTCTAATCGTATATCGTGTGATCTCACGCCTTAAAGGGTGAAATGGCTTGATAAGGGTGTGTGCGCGTGCATGCGCGTATGTGTGTGTTTGTGTTATCGACAGGGCCGCCTGAGCTCCATTTATACAGCCAGCAGGGTTTTGCGGCTTGTCGAGCAGGAGGCAGAGGTGGCGAGGGCGCTCGCGAGAGGCTGATCAATCTCATCTGAAGCAGCGCGGATACGAATCAATGAGCCTTTGAACATCCGAGCATTACCGTTACCCCACTCCGAGGGTTACCCCACTCCGAGCTCGTCTCCGAGCCTCGGCACGCAGCAGACGGAGACTGTTAAACCGGACTATCCTGCGTTCCACAGTCCTGCGTTCCACAGTCGTGTGTTCTACAGTCCCATGTTCCACTGTCATGTGTTCCAAAGTTGTGTGTTCCGCAGTCGTATTCCAGTCCTGCATTCCAGTCGTGTGTTCTACAGTCATATTCCACAGTCATGGGTTCCACAGTCCCATGTTCCACAGTCATGGGTTCCACAGTCGTATTCCAGTCGTTTGTTCCAGTTGTGTGTTCCACAGTCGTATTCCACAGTCCCATGTTCCAGTCATGTGTTCCACAGTCCCATGTTCCAGTCATGTGTTCCACAGTCCCATGTTCCACAGTCATGTGTTCCACAGTCCCATGTTCCACAGTCATGTGTTCCACAGTCGTATTCCAGTCGTGTGTTCCACAGTCCCATGTTCCACAGTCATGTGTTCCACAGTCGTATTCCAGTCGTGTGTTCCACAGTCGTATCAATCCTCATCACCTCTCCTCCTCTGCAGCAATCCTGTTCCTTACTGATGGTGCCAATAACAGCATCGTTTTTCCATTACCACTGATGCTGTAAAGTTCACACTGTGAACCTTACTTACATATGCAGAACGCTACCTCTCTGAGGAAAAGGTTAACAGCTAAAGTCTTCTGATTTCCCACTCTTCTCCTCTCCTTTACCTACCCTTCCATCTCCTCCTACCCTCCCCCCCTTGTATCCTGGTGAAAAGAAAACGATGAGTATGTCAGAAAATGACTCCCCTCCCCCCCCACCCCCCCACCCCACTGCCCCCCACCTCCTGGGAAATGTAGGCAAAGTGCTGGCTGTGTCTTTGTTCCTGCAGGACTCGCTCTCAGGACAAGCCTGCGCTTTTCATCTGTTACACAGGTGTGCGCTTCCCAAACCCCAACCCCAACCCCAACCCCAACCCTTTATGTCCCTCGCTTTCCTCGGCTCGAGCTCACGGCCCTGGCTGATACTCGGGTCCAGAGATCACAAAGAGGGAGAGAGCAGGAGACGGTGCAGCCTGGACTAAGGTACGGTGCTCTTCCTGCTCTAACCTGGGACTGGTGGGATTTGATGCATGTTCAGTACAGCCAACGTGCCCAAGAGCAGTATGTGGATACAATAAGCCTGTTATTGCGCATGCAATCATGGCCTGAGTGCACTCAATTGAGCACTAATTACCTACAGTACCTATAGGAGGAGATTTGATGTATTCCCATGACACAGTGCTTGTTCTGCTACCATCAAACCAGTTTTATTTCTCTATTTCATTTTTTTCATTTGTTACCGGCTGAAATTAAATTAAAAATCGCCACAGTTTAGAACTTCGTAAAGTACCACTCGATTTGTCATCGGCTCTTCAGACACGCTTTGAAGACACTGTTTGATTTTCTGCTACTTCGATAAAAAGATGTTTGTGATTATTTTTATTTGTTCTAGTTCATAATCAAAGTATTTTTACCATCAAAACTCTCATCTTTCCCATTCAAGCATTTCCGCAAGTGTAGCAGAGGGACTGCTGCCTTCTTTGATGGAAATGAACCAAAATAAGTTGCGGAAACATCTATCGGTATGACAAACAAATCACACAGCCCACACTTAAATCAAGATCCTTTTTTTTTTTTTTTTTAACCATTTTATAAATCTTTGTTTACTGAAAAAAAAATTTCTCTGCAAAGTGCACAAACTTTGAAAAGTTCCCTTATGCACATTTCATCACACAAAATTTGCGAATGAATTTTAAAAGTGCGTTAAAAAGGTGTTTAAAAAGTTTGAACAAAAAACACTGGAAGGCAGGGGTGATATTCAGAAGGCGCTGTAAATTTGACAAGACAAACACAACAGACACTGGTATGTACAGAGGGGGGACCTGAGGAAGAATAAAATCCACAATCGTCACCGACGGCACCCTCATTATCAACAGCGTAGCTCCATGACAGGAACAATCTGCCGAAGGGATTTGTGCTTAAAGCAAGAGAGATTCAACATCATAATCTGCATAATCTGTGGGGGGGGGGGGGGGGGGTTGCAACAAATCTAAGATGGATGTGCACATTATGGTCAGGAGGACGAGCTCCAGGTTCCCTTAAATCAAACTTAATTTGTGTTATTCGAGCGAAAGCAACCCTGAGAGCTGTGCAAGACGCTGGCAGCATTAGCGAGTCCATCAGAGGAGCGCAAGTTCATTCATGGTCATTTCCCACAGTGCATCGCTCTCAGGCGGCAGCGACGGCTGCGTACGGGCGGGCGGGGAAACGACGGGCGAGCTCGCGGCTCCCGCTCCCATGCCGCGATGCGGCCGGACGAGTGTGGAAATCGCAGGACGACGACAATTACCTGGGAATTAAACGATGGCGGCGTTTGAAATGCATAGCCCGCTAGGCGCTCTTCGGTTGCAAGGGTAAAGATGTTTTTGGCGGCTTTGTAACTGTTCTCCCTGCAAGGCCCAGTGGGAACGCTGCCCCCTACTGGAAGAGCAATTTGGCTACAAAGGGAGGTGTCCCGTTCTCATCCTACCCTCTTACCCTTATTAGAAACGGCACAGGGCACCCCAGTGTCCTGCCTAAATTTCCAATCTGTCACTCTCAGTTTTTCCAATTTACTGTAATAACATCCCATTTAATATAGCTGGATAGCCCCCCCCCACTCTCCACAACAGCACGTGTGTGATAAGTGTTCCACTTCCTCTTTTAAGGTGCTGATGAATTCAGCGTATTAAAATGCCTTAAATATTAATGAGCAATTATCCTGTGAAATGGCCTCGCCTGGCGCCTTCGGTAGGGCATTGAGATTGGGCAGCTTGCAGCACGCGGGTGTCCACGAAAATTCCGCTAGTAAAGATTCCCAAAGGAGTCGTTTCACCGACTCGCAGAGGGACTCATCAGCATTCACTGCGCTGATGTAAGACTCACACGACTCATATGGGGTCTTAGGACTCTTAGGACTCATACGCCTCTTATGGACTCTTAGGACTCATACGCCTCTTATGGACTCCTACGACTCCTACGACTCCTACGACTCCTACGACTCCTACGACTCTGTGTCACCAGGTTCACACTGGACTGAAAGATGGGCAGCAATGCGATTCGTCAAGAGACTCTCCGTCGATTTGAACCGCGCCGGCCCATCCAACTACAGTAACGGACCCAGTTGCTTGATCCAAAAGTTTCAGCGCAAGTTACATCTCACACAAGCAATGCCAGGGTATAGCTTCCACAGGGACGCATGGGAAAGGTTCAGAAGCGATAATGAGAGTTGACTGGCCGGACCTTCCATTAAGTGTTGTTTATGCGCCCCCTCCCTCCTTAATGTCTTATGGACACCCAGGGTCGCACTCCAAGACTAGGCAACCCTCAGTCACGTCAGTAGGGAAATCTACCCTGCAAATCTGCCGTTGAATGCAATATAAATGAGCTTTCGATGTTTATCATACAGTATATATAATATGTGTATTTTTACAGAGATCCTGGAATGCATTTCAGGTCTGTTTAATATAAGAGTCACTACAGCTGCGTGAAATTATAACCCGGACAATGGGCCTGCTGTACAGCCGGGCGCACTGTTGAGCAGGAGAGGCCGCATTCGTACGGCGTATCAAAGGGAAACTCTCAGCTACACGAGGCTTTCATCTCCGGCCTCTGCGCTGCCGTGGCGACGGCAATGAGGGGTCACATGACGGTACCTCTCTCAGTGTTCCGCATCTCAGCTGTGATCAGAGGCGCCAGAGTACTGTTACGGTAGCTCTAAAAACAGTAAAACAGATTACCGTAATACTGATTTTTTATTATTATTTTTTTTTTTTAAGGATACAGTCGCCAAAAATGAAACGCATGACACTCCTTTTCATGAAATATGCATCAGTTTGGGTGGATTACTATTTCAGATTCGCACTTCCCCCAAAGCCGTTCAGACTGAGCGCCAAATTGGGATTGTAAATGGGTTGTCAGTGGGGATCAAGCAGCCTGAACATATCCCTTCTGGTGATGCCTAATCAGCTGACTTTTTGTGGCAAAATTAATCCCTAGTTAAATATGCATGCTGGCTACCCATGATCATAATTATTATCATTATGTCATAATGAAGGGGAAACAGACAGGCCAGCAAAGTCAGGCCAAGCTTGTTATGCACAGATGTACAGAGAGATACTGTACAACCGCTGCTACTGGACCACTTGAAGAAAAGCGCTTTCTCACTTTCTTCCAGACGAAAACACATTTTGGAGGAAATTAAGCTCAAGTGGGTGAGCAGAGTCAAAGAGCACGCATCACGCTCGACTGGAAAAGTGTCACAGCTGAGGACTGAGAGGGCTCTTCCAGAGCAGAGAGGGGGTTCCCCTTAGTGACCAGGGCAGGCAGCCACACACTGTTAGGCGCATTACATTTACTTTTCCCGCCATTTTCATGGTCGTAAGTGCAGGGGCAGCAGTGTGGTATAATGGGTGAAGAACTAGGCTTGTAACCGTTAGGTCACAGGTTCAAATCCCGGGTAGGACACTGCCGCTGTACCCTTGAGCAAGATGCTGAACCTGTGTTGCTTCAGTATATATCCAGCTGTATAAATGGATGCGATGTAAATGCTGTGTAAAAGTCGTGTAAGTCGCTCTGGATAAGAGCGTAATGTAGTGCCAGTAACGTAGTGTAGTAATGCATAATAGAACAGAAACTACTTAGGGAATCTGCAGTTTGTGTGTTGAATCAGGGCTGTGTCATGCTGTTTAGATAGCACAAGCTATCCAGTAAATGATGTCAAAGTGCACCTAGCCCATTTAAACTTTAATTTAGTGGTGATAACATAGGCAGTCAACCCTTAGTTCTTGTGCAGTTTCTTTCCATTAATCACAGAACTTGATGGGAGATTTTTCTCTCAAACGGCAGTTTGTAATAACACATTTGTGCTGGTGTACAGCACCAAGCCTTGCTTGTAACTACAGTAGGCAGAGTAACTCCAGACCTCAGTGAAGAGAAAATCTAGCAGTGGTGCTGAAATATGACTGGCTGGTCGCCAGGATATGAGAGAGAGTGAGAAACCTATTATTATTATTCTTTTTCATTTACACATTCACTATTTAATTTCATTATATTTGAACTCCAATTATAATTTTAGAAGTATTAACTATTGTTCATGTGTCACTTCTACTGTTATACAATTCGTTATTCCTGTTTGCTTTGGCAATATGTAGGCTAATATACGTATTTAATGACGATAAAGCTCATTGGATTGAGAGACAGACAGAGAGAGAGAGAGAGAGAGAGAGAGGGTTTGAGGAATAAGAAGAGGGGTGAAACTATTCTTTAACCCTCTTCCTGAGTAGCGCTATAGGCATGGTAAACAAACGGCAAAACAAACGGCATAACAAAAGCTAACTGACCACATCCCTCTATATAACCCGTCAGCTGTACCGCATGAGCATGATGTCAGAACACGACCATCTGTTCGCATTACTTGCGTCTGGCTCCGGCTCGTTTGCCGCGCTCAGCAGTTACCGCGAGCCACTTTATCTTTAACGTCGCGCAAGCAGCAACTGCCTCGGTGCCGTCAATAACGCGGCGGAGACGAGCTGAAACTGAAACTGAAACGGATAAGCGTGAGGACGAGACGACGAAAAAAGCAGAGAGAGAAGCTGCGCTAAGCGGGCTGAGCCCCCGCCCCGTTCTGCAGCGGAGTGGATCAAAGCGCTGCAGGCAGATTAGCCCAGCGCGGGGCAGGCTGCGCTGCGTGAAGAGGAGGAGAGATGGAGGGCGAAAACCGAAAGTTTAACGGGTACAGTGGGAGAGGGCAGAGAAAACCATATCACTCTCAAATTCCATCTTTTCCTATTTACACAACCTAACTGGCATTTCAGCATAGCCTTATACCCTTAGCTTACTGAACTCATTAATAAAAAAGAATATATATATATATATATATATATATATATATATATATATATATATATATATATATATATATATATATATATTATATACAGTTGCTATCTGCTCTTCTGAACTCCAAACTGACTCCTGGACTGCTGAACACAGGAAAAGTTTGGTCATTTGCATAGTCTGCAATTAGCCTCTGTTTCAGATGTCTCCTGAGCAAATAAACAATGTAATATAACATTTGGTGTTGACCCCTCTAAACTGGTTTAAGCTGTGTTTACAATGTTTCTAGCTGGTCATAGCTGATCTTTGCCTGGACAAAGCTGGTAGAGTAAACTGGCAGTCAAACTGGTGGACTAGCTGACTATATAGGCTGGCCAGTGGGTGAAGTGTGGAAAACACATCTTAAACTAGCCTGACCAGCTTAGGCTGGTTTAAACTGGGATTGTGAGCAGGTGAAGTATTCAGGGCCACAGTCATACCGGAAAATGACTGCATCCTGAGAATGGAAAGCTGTGTCTTGCCTCACGCAGAGTTTGCCACATAAAAACACTGCTCACCGCCCGGCTTATTGTGGTAAATATTCTGAACTCCACACAGAAAGGACCCAACCAAGATTCAAACCCTTCTCGCTGTGTGGGCGACAGCCCTACCCAACTGCACTGCCGTGCCGCCCATATTTTACAGGAGAGAGAAAACCCCAACCAGCTGGGCCTGCCCTAGCTAGCTAAACCAAGGTTTCCAAGGTAACCTGGAAGCTAACAACACCAACCAACTAAGAGAAAGAAACTTTTCAAATCAGAGAAAAAAAAGCGTAACAGCTGCACCATGGGAGGGGGAATTTGGCGGAAGGGCAAGGCGCTTCTCCCGCTCTAAAGACCAGGTAAACTTGAGTAATTACCGCTCTGCAAAATGGAGGAGTAATTACGAGATCGGGTTAATTACTTGATCTCCGCCATATGTGGCGTCTACAGTCACCACCACCGAGAACGATTCGCACCCACCTCACGCAGCTCGGCCCCGGACTGAAATTTTGTGTTCCGGATCGGGGTTGAAAAGCAGATTTATTATTTTTTTTATTTTTGTTTTTGTTTAGTGAAGCCACGGCTTTTTTTCCCCCCCGTCCCTGAGCTTTTGAAAGGTGCGCTGCTCGCGTTTCGCACATCTTCGTACCGGAACAGGGCGCGAAGGCCAGGTGGCCGTGGCGACGGTCTTTCCCACGCGGACGCCATACCGTGCCAAAACCCCCCCCCCACCCCCCTCCCCCGTTGAGAACCCCAGCCTCACCAAGGGACAGCGCTGACATTACACGGATCATTAGCCTGAGATATGAAAAGCATCGGTCGGCTTAATGATGCTTTGATAAGGCCTTTTCTTCCCCCCGGAAGTAAACATAATCTGTTAAACTCTCGGTTCACTTTGTCACACACGTTCAATTATATCTGAGGCAGAGTAAATAGGACACCTGCGATCGGCATGGCAACAGGCGTGTGGCGTCACGGCGTCCTTGCGCCATCATCTTTCCGGGGCGTCTGTGCTCCACGCCAAAGGGAACCAGGCCAGTGACAGGAGCGACTGCATCGACGCGTTTCTCATACAAAAAGTAAAAGCAATGAGGCTAAAATGAGTCAGAGTCCCGCTGAGACAGAAGCGTACAGTGTGTTTTACTTTAAATCAACATGCTTGTCCTGGGTCAATGTTTCTGACTGTGTGTGTGCATGTGTGCGTGCGCGTGTGTGTGTGTGCGAGAGAGAGAGGTAAAGGGGGAGAGAGAGAAAGAGATATAGTGAGATATAGAGAGAAAAGAGGATGAGAGAGAGAGGGAGACTGAGACAGAAAGAAACATTTCCATGTTCCTCCCGCAGAGCACTTCATAGTTTCTGTGCTTATCTTATTGTCACATTCATTCTTTTTAGAAAGTGCGTCATGTGCAGAATGGATGTGAATGCTTGTGAGGCAGGGCTGCGGGGGGCGGGGGGGGGGGGGGGGGGCGTCTGTCTCTCCCGGGTCAGGGCAGGCTCGCTCTCTTCCTCCCGTTCCATCGTCCTAATCTGGCGACTCTCACCAGCATGTAAACCCGTCCGCCGGCGGCAGTGCTGATTATCGCCGAGCCGAGCAGCCGTCACTCAACCAGCCGTCGCTCGGACAAGGACGAGCGAAGCCCGGCGACGCAACGCCATGGTTACCGAGCCGAAGCCGGGGGGGGGCGGAACGGGGGGGGGGGCACGGCAGCTGAACCCGAACAGCGCTAACATGCCGGGGGAGACACGCGTGTGTGTGTGTGTGTGTGTGTGTGTGTGTGTGTGTGTCAGAAAATACACACGACAACAAAAATGACAACTCCATCAATCCTGTTTACCGTGGGAAGCTGGGGGTGCGGGGGGGGGGGGGGGGGGGTGCCCAAGCTGGCGATCAATAATGCTCACAATTAGCTCCTCTCTGGTGCACTGCGACCCTCCTCTCCGCCCCCACCCCCCGCACAGCTGGACAGGAACCCGACGCAGTCTGTCCTGCGTCACGGCATCCATGTTGTCCTGACTCCGCTCACCCCCCCCCCCCCTCCTGGGAGGCATTGACTTTTCTAAGAGCTGCTGAGTGGGGGGGATGTGGGTAGGGGATGGGGGGGGGGGGATGGGGATGAGAGAGGGGACTTAACCTTGACTTGGCACCCCGGCAGCTCCTGTGATTGTTGCCTGGGGTGGGGGGGGGGTGTCCCAGAAGGAATTTCACAGCCCGTGACCAGCAGGCCAAAAAGCAGCCGGCAGCCAACAGCCAGCAACATGTCCGGGCGCCAGGAATTCCCACAATGCACCTGAACCAAGCTGGAAAGGGCTTATTTATTTATTTACTTATTTTCTACCCAGGAGGAGAGTTCCCGGTGCCAATGTGTGGCCAATGATTTACTTACAAATTAGCAGACATTTTGAATCAACAGACATTGATTATAAATGCTGCATGTGTTCATAAATAAGACCCCGCTCAGGATTTCACCGTCATCTGTCCGTAACTTTGACGCGCAGTGTAATTCTTTTTAAAAACATTTTCTCTGCACAGTTTGGACATTTCAGCAATAAGCCAAAAAATTGACTTGGCAAGCTGTGTTTTTTTGAAGTAGGGAAGGTGTCACTTGCATTTATTCATAAGTCAAAGTAACAGACGAAATGCTGACTCAGGTACCTGGACGGAATAATGCAAAGGGTTGGCAAGGTTTAGAATACACAATATCAACACCTCACCCAGAGTTCACGGCCTCCCAAAGGAATAACTACACAAAGGAATTTACTTCTGTACCCTTTGACTTCACGTAAAAACACAGCATTTGGATTCGTGTTCAGTTTCTTCCTCTGCTCCCCAGGGCTTATACAATTAATTCTCCCCAATGAGTCTTTGCTACTTAGAGAGTCTGAATGCATCTACTTCAGCCAATAACAACACAGGGTCAAAGCAGCCAATTACAGGACACCTGATGCTAGCATTTAAAAAAGGTTATTTTGTACTGATGCTAACTCCTATTTTAACTACTCACCAAAAGACCAATAATAGGTTGTTACTTTCACTGTATAGTCTGTTCATCGAAGAAAAAAATATTTCTAATATCCATTTTAATTTTCTGTCACTTCAGATTTAGACTGGAATCATGCTGGTTTGTATATACGTCCCTATAAACCCCAGATTAAACAGTGTTGTATCTCCTAAAGATTTTGGTGCAGCTACCGAGACCTTGCCATCAATTTATATCAACAATTTGGCTGGCTGACATATTTTAGTGTGTACGTTCACAGATGTACACTACATGAATCGCAGATGTTGTAAACATGGTGATTTTTAAGGGGCCAAGACATTTTTGTGGAGATAAGAAACACCACACGTACTTCCACCCTTTGATATAAGGTATGTTGGCGGCAGTGGGTGGATTTAAACACTTAGATTCCCTCTCCAGCTTAATTCTCACTGAACTTTCTCCTCCCCCTAACTTATCTGACAAGACCGCTCTTTAAGACACATCAAAAAACCACATTACCACTTTTATGTTCTTTTGAAATTATTAATGTTGCTAAAACATTTAGAGAAAAACCTTTTCAAAATCGCGGATGCATATTCAATTTCTCCAGAGGGCTGAAAAAATATCTGCGCACGCAATTATTTCAACCGTATTTCCCGCACCACTTTGGGGGAAAAAAAAAAAAAAAAAAAAAGGCGAGAAATTCAGCATCACGACGAACAGAAGAAATGGAACAAATATGCATTGTATCTTCTTTAATGTGGGATATTTAAACTGTGAGCAAATGAAAAAGCTCACTTAAAGCAGAATAGAATGCCTGGGGTGAGTCTTCTGTTTCGGGAAATATGCTGCATGGGCACGGAGGAAAGGGGGTGTGTCCCCCCCCCCCCCCCCCAACGCCCCCCCACCCCACCCACGATCACGATTCAGGAAGAATTCCGTTTTATAACACTTTCACGGGGACAATTCTGAAACAATTACTGAATAAAAGAAAGGTGGTGTGTGAAAGTTATGGCTGATTTTTTTTTTTTACAAGAGATAAAATAAAAAGTAATAAATAAGTAATGTAGTAGCTACACTATCCTTGCCATTCGTACAAAAAATTAGACGATGTTGAATCATTTTTCTAGTTTTTATTTTTATGAACTGAACCATAACATGTCGATAAATTAAAATGGACAGGCAGGACCATATCAGAAATGAAAATATCTCATTAAAAAATAAAAACTTGAGTTGCAGAATGCAATTATCTCACACGGCCCTGGAAAGGCTCTAAATCTCAACCCTGATAGATGTAAATTTAGCCGCTGTCCACACCCTCTCCAAACCTCTCCACCCTCTCATTTCAATGCCCAAAGCGAGACTATACAGGGAGAATCTCTGCAAAGAGGCACATTAACGAGTTAGGAAGTGTCCTGTTGTTAAAATAAAAATATGTGAGTGTTTATGCTGAAGAATAAAGAATACAGGTATATTAACTGTGTCGCAAAAAAAAAACCCAAGACCGGCCGTCTGCCTCTTCCTTTTAATCAAACGTGGTTTACGGCTTTTTATAAAGGCCACTGAATTGATAGCCACTTTTCCGTGAAGTTATAACCCACCTATTTGTTATCGTGAGTGTTTATTGATTCTTTTCATGGGGGGGGGGGGGGTATTTGAGTTATGTGACCTCGTTGTTAATCCTGATAAGTGAATAGCAGTACAGTTCTTTGCCCGGGGGGGGGGGGGGGGGGCATCCTGGAGGGACGACTGCATGTCAGTCCTACGCATTCTGTTTAACGTAAACATTCCCCAGTGATGTCACATGATTTTCCATTTTCCATTTTGAAACCTGGGTTACTTACAATTCCATTCTTCAAAACAGGGACCTGACCCCACCCCCACCACCCACCCCAATAAGCGGATTAGACATGTATTACAGGTTTACCACAAACGAAACTGAATATGTAATAAGCACAATCTTTTTGCTCAGTTTGCCTCACTTTGTTTCGTTAGCTTGGCGGTTATCATAGCTAGCCTGCGCTGACACGTTTCAGGCCTGGGACAGAAAGCAGTCCTGAGCGGCATCACATCATTTTTCCCCTTTTCCATTTTGAACACTGGATCACTTCCAATTCCTTTCCTCGAAACAGGAACCCCCCCCCCTTCCCCCCAGAACCAGATTAGACATAATACAATAGGTTTACCACAAACTCTTTTTCGTTTTGTTTCGTTAGCTCGGCGGTTATCAAAGCTAGCCTGCGCTGACAGGGCAGCTCTGTGTGCTCGAGGTTTAGCGCTCCCGTCTGTGAAGTGCTCCACTCCAGCATCCTGTCCTACAACAAAATTAAGCCCAAACTTAATTTTGACACTGTGGGTGAGATTAAGGGAGGGCTGTCGTTCAGCCTTTCCAGCGTCGCATGAGGATTACACACAAGTCGGCGCGTGACTAATGCAGGGCGTCTGTGCCCTGTGCTCGGGAGAGAGCAGGAGTTCTGCTAGGATCTGGGTTTTGACATAAACTCACAACTCGGAAGCGTGAGGATAGACTCACTGGAGACCATTTTATCAACCTGATTATCATGGAGCTGACCTGGGTAGGCCAGGCAGGGAGGGGATGGTGCTGTTGCACAGCAAATAAACTGTAAGACAGATGAATATTTGACCAAGTTGAGAGGCAGTTTGGGAATATAACACCCGAGGTGAACATCCATACTCCTGAAACAAGCACCATGGGATACTGGAAGACCATAGCGAGGCAGCATCTTGGTTTAATACCTAATCTAAAAGACAACACTTGCTCTCCATAACGCTTTTTTTTTATTTTTTTACTTAATCCAGGAGAAGACTGGCCCACCAAACAGCTTCAGCAAAAGTGTCGTTCGGCTGCCAGCATAAACACGATTTTAGGGATCTCGTAAGGCACAGAAGCTTAACGAATACCTATAGAGAGAACAACTTATCTACAGTATGACTAGTACAGTGCTTTTTATCACAAGCAGGTACAACGCAGGAGGGGTTTGCCATGGGAAAAGTCTATTTGGATTTAATATGCTGTGACCGTTGTACTGGGCAAGGTACAGTCCATTTCATGAATAATAATAATAGTTTTTTTAAAAAAAGAGAATTTGCACCACAGGTCTAAACGTAATCATATTTCTCCATCTGGTACATTTAAAATCATATCACTACCCGGAGCAGAAAGTCAGCATCTTCCGTCCTCACGCTGAGAGAAAGGCTTCCTCTGGCCGCTCGGGGAGACGGACAGCACTCACTTTGCACACGTGCTGACTTTATCTTTACCGGCACAATATTTCCTTTCCTCAGTGCCCCACAGAAGAAAAAGGGGGGGGGGGGGGGCGGATGTGGAATTCAGTTCTATTTTAAATGAACCACGGACAAGTCAATAATCCACACTTTATTGCGAAGGCTAGCTCTGGCTGCGTTTTATTTATTTATTTTTTAACCCGTGTGTGTGTGTGTGTGTGTGTGTGTGTGAGTTCACATGCATGAGAGTTTACCTGTGTGTGTGTGTGCGTGAGTTTGCATGTATTTGAGTTTACCCGTGTGTGTTTGTGCGTGTGTGTGAGTTTGCGCGTGTGTACGTGTGAGTTTGCGCATGTGTATGTGTGAGTTTGCGCGTGTGTGTATGACTAATATGACTATTAATATTAATATGACTATTAAGGCCCTCTTGCCCCACGTACAGAATACTGGGTAATTCAAACTCGGTGTTAATCCATCTCTAAACTTTATGTCATTTCCTACCAGGTGCCGTACAGTAAGCATGTCTGAATATTCATACCCACTTTGAGCCAAAATGTCAGGATAGTGTACTGTATAATTTCTAGTATCAGAAAACAGTAAATGGAATCAAAGTAATTTCCATTTAGAATATATTACAATGCGTTTCTTTAGGGTTGTCCCACCGTGTGCAGGAAAAATACTCCCAAACGGTAAGGTTTTTTTTTTTCCATATTTCTTTAAATATGTTATAAACCGCATATACACACACCATGTGGAGCCCATGAGTCCTTCAGAAACAGTAATTCAGCCGCCTTAGCAAGACAAGGCCCACCATCTTCCTGTTCCATTGCATTGACCTACACCGATCGCACCACCGGGACCAATCAGCTTGCTGCGCTGGTCTAATTAGCCTTATTACAACCTTGATATTCATCAATCTGTCAGCCCCTGTTAGTTATTTTTTTGAGTGATGTATTACTTTTCCACCATTTCCACAACCCACCGTATCTCTTCTCAAACGCACCCCGCTCAATTTTGGCAAAAACGTAATGGAAATACTGGAACGTTGAAAAGTCTGCTGGAGAATAGAACGCATGCCATTGGATGAGCTTCTCAGCCCTGCTCTGTAATACAGCAAAGCGCTAACGTTATTAGCATACGTCCACATAATCCCCCATTTTAGCACGTCTAATGGTGAGGAGGGGAGTCCGTTCTCCCCTCAAGTTTCTTATGAACTGTAAGACTGATGTTTTGTGATAGCATTTCCGTAAGGAGCCTAATCTAAAATACCCAAACGGTTTACAAGACTACACCTCATAAGCCCTCCTGCACACTGACATGACTTCTAACAGCCGACGCCGGCCCATATTTAAATTTATAGCTTGAATGATTTCTTGAGAGCACAGCAGCCCCGGCTAATCTTCACCACGAGCAAGAGGAAAATCAGCCTTTTAATACAGCGGCAGTCTGAACACTGAGGGGGACTACCCCAGTACTGCACATACCGCAGCTGCTCTATAAAATGTTATTTCTTAAAATCTTAACATGGTAATACAGAGATCAGGCGGACACACAATAGACAATGACCAAACGTAACCGATGCTATATAAATCGTAATTTCAGAAAAACAAAGATAGACATGAAATGTAGTTACACAAAGCCAGGACACACACCAGTGGGTGATGTGAAAAGGGAGAGCTTGGTAAGTGGTTTGAACAGATATTTAAAAAACTCTTGAAATTGTTAAACAAATTGTTTGCCTTTCACGCTCGCTTTTGCAATTCAGGTCTTGACAGCGCATACAGGGAGCTCATTTAGAGAGCCAACCTCCGCCTTCATAATTTCAGTTAGGTCTCCTGCTCGAGCAAGTATGAAGGACAAAAGCAAATGACACCTTACCCACAATCCCAAGCGTTCCGCACAAGCAGCCTGCCCAAACTGGAGGCCGGCAGTTGTTATTGGCGATTCAGCCTGAACAGCTCCATTAGCTGGTGCCGCAGAGAGCGCAGCAGAGCTGTTCTGGCACGGCGTTCATGTTTATTAAGTGTTTCATTAGCTGCTGAAAACTAAAATTCCCAAATGAAATACCGTTAGAAATCTACTCCCCCCCCCCCGCCCCCCATTTTTTATGTCCACTCTACTAATGTATGTTTCCCCTTTAAAGCCGAGAGGGTTGCGGACGAGGGAAGAGATGGCGGTAAAGATAGTCACCACGGCGGGACATCGGACCGTCAGCCGCTAATACGGGCTAGCAGTCAGGCCCCTCACAGATTGTACCGCAAGGACCCCCAGCTGCTGACTAGTGATTGGTGGATAGAGGGCAGAGCGTGGCGTTGCTATGTAAAGGACAGCGGGCGCTGTTGCTTTGTCCAGTTGGAATGCCCAACGCAGAGGCAGTAAATTGCCTGAGGCGAAGCTTGCTTGGCTTGTTAGCAATTTACACCAAAAAAAAAAAAAAAAGCACCATTGTCGGTGTTTGTTTTATTGAGTCAGACTGAGGCACATTCATTAAGAACCGTGATTAACACCTTGTCCATGCTGCTTCATAGCTGGGCATACATGGAAAAATAATGCACACCTCCCAGCCAATCAGAACTGAGTACTCAGCCAAGCTGTCGTGTAAAGGGCGGTAAAGAATGAGGCTGACCACATGTTATAGCCACTTATAATCACTGGTATAAACCTGTGAAATATCTTCAGCCAGCTCTGAATGGAAATCTACAGTGAAGGAGCTTCATGCCACCCCCCAATCCCCCCCCCCGTACAGCCTGTTAGGGCTCACAGGCAACCAGTTGTCACCTGCGACGGTTAACTCTGTGATCTGAGTCCCTGGTTGGAAAGAGAAGCAGATCAGGCTGCTTCTGATACCCGAGACCGTGCTGCCGCTCGGGGGAGAACCGTCTGACTTCCACCTGCGAGCGGCTCAAACCACCTTTCAGAGGAGAGGGGGAAAAAGGATTGATCAGCCGGTAAACATCCTGTCTGACAAGCAGCCCATCGTTTCGAGGCATAGAGGACTGATCAGGTCCCTCCCCCACCCATTACATTACATTACAGGCATTTGGCAGACGCTCTTATCCAGAGCGACGTACAACAAAGTGTATAACCATAACCAGGAACAAGTATGACGAAAATACCCCCACCCCCCCGGGGTCTGTCCCCATAGACCACACCATGACCCCCCCCCCCCTCCCCCCAACCCAACCCGTCCTCACACCGACATCCCCCCCAACCCTAACCCCCGACCGACACCCCGTCCCCCTCCACCGAAATCCTTGCACCCTTCTAATGCACAATAATAAGCGCACACCACACGACTTTTAGCACAAAAACTGCACTGGCCCCCATTTTTTTATTTATTTTATTTTTTTAACTGCACTTGAAATGCATTCATGGCATAAGGGCCCTCTGGAGGAGGTCAGTGCAGAACAAATGACAAGTCATAACAGTCTATTAAGGAATCACAGTTGGAGCTAAACACACATCGTTGAGAACTCCCCCCCCCCGTGGTAAACGCTCGCCCGGCTCCGTGTGGATCGGTTTCTCAGTGACGCTCAGAACCGCGCGGGGTGTGAGCTGTAAACATATGTACCGACGGACGCCCGACACCCACTTCGGAGCGAGCTCCTCGCGGGGGACTCCTGCGAATCTGGCTGCTGATGCAGACTAATTATCCCGCCTCCCGCTGAGCCCCCCCCCCCACCACCCGCCACCCCGCCAACTACACCCCCCCCCCCCCAAACCAAACTGCCAACCCCCCGCTGAGCCCCCTCTCCCTGCCTCTTTTCACTCTCATTAGCAAGCTGGAAGTTTTCACCACTTCTCCTAACATCACCCAGCCTCCCAATGCACCCCCCCCCCCCCACACCACCAAACCCAGCACACAACCCCTCCCCTCCCCCCTCCCCTCCCCCCCACCCCACCACAGCCTCACCACCACCTGCAGCTTCGCCAGCAGCCATTAGGGGCGCTCTTCCCCCTGACAGGGTCTAGAGGCTAAGCGCTAAGCCTTTCTGCATAATATTTCATCAGATACATTTTCAGATACATTTTGTGTGTGTCTGTGTGTGTGTGCATATGTATGTGTGTCTGTGTAAATGAACAGTAATCACATGCTGTAATGATTATTCCGCTGATTCATATTCAGCTGTTGAAAAACAGAGATGCTTTGCAGCCACGCCCCCACAGATGCTGTTCTGAGCAGTTTCGGTTACTACAACGAAAACTTGGGAAAGGCATATTTGAAATCTTTGCACACTAATGGTGATGCCGAGAACAATTATTCAGCCTTTCAAATAAACAAAAGTGCAGCCAGTTGCCGTGTTAATTGAATTTGAAAGAGTAGGAGCCATTTGGAGAGAGCCACTGAACTGGACTCATGTATCATGTATTGGCCCCTGAGGTGGTTCCGGATCCTTTAAACAGCACATACGCTCAATAAAACCAATAACCTACAGTGGTCATACAGGCCTCAAACCAGCGAGATTCTGGGGCTATGAGCAGAGTGTTGTTTGGGCTGATCCCACAGACACAATGTGAGGTTGACTCTATTTTATTTTTATTTTTTTTAATTATACCTTAAAAAAGCGATCAGACTTCTACAGCGGTGTTTTGAGACGCGAAGGTGAAACCGTTTTAAAGATCGGTTACGAAAAAGGTTTTTTTTTTTTTTGCCGGTTTGGGGACAGGGTGTGATACCGCCGCTGGGGAGCAATCTCAGAGAGCGGCCAAACTAATCACGCTCACCTCGCTGTCGCCGCGAGCAACAGCCGCGGAAAAAAAAAAAAAAGAGCAACGTCACACCGTCCTTTCCCCCTACCTTACGAGAGCGAGCCATAATTCATCCGAATAAATGTGCCGTTTTAAAAAAAAAAAAAAGGGGGGGATTTTTTGATGTACTGTATCTGTACGTTTCCGCTGCAAAGATAAAGTCTTCAGGCAATTATTTCCCCCTTATAATTTATCTTTACGCTCTGGCAGTGCTAAAAACGAAAGGGATGCATGTTTAGAGGGCGAAGCACACCGCGGCTACCCGAGCGCTCGCTACCTACCTGAGTGCCTGCAGAAATGAGGGAGCGTGGAGGAGAATGTAAATATTCAGCAGTAAAACATAAACATGTTATACTTAACATTAAACGCAAGCAGTTTGCTGACATTTGTCCACATCAGTCTTGAGAGCCTGAGTACCCCTCTTTATAACCACGGCGACGGCCGAGCCGAATATAGCCTAATGTGAGTAATGGCCGCTCCCCACTGAAGGACGGCACACGCAAATAACCTTCAATTTTGTTTTCGGGAGGATACGTTGATGAATCACGTATTTTTATGACGCCAGTTATTTCTCCAGTTACCAGAAGACGGTTTTATCTCTCCGCGGGGACTTAACCAAAAACAAAATGAGAAAAATGGGGGGGGGGGGGGGGTGGGTGAGAGGATGCCTCGTGTGTACGCAGGGAATGGAGACGGCTTCTCGCGGAACGACCGCGAACCTTCGCGGGCGGAGGACGCGATGCCGCCGGTGAGCTAAACCAGAGCGGACAGCCGTTAGCAGACGCGGCACGGGGGGGGGGGGGGCGGGGAGGATTACTCCTGTCAGGGGCCCGCGCATCGCAGAGGCCGCCGTAATTGGCAGTGTATTAACAAGCGAATTATGCTGATTAGCGGCGGGCGAGCGAGATGATGAAGAATAATAACCTGTGCGGTCGGGGGGGCGGCGTGGGACGGCGGGGGACGGCGTGGGACGGCCCGCTACGCGCTCCGGCGTTAGCGTTTCGGAAGAATGGCGGGAGAGGGAGGCAGGAAAGACGCACGGCTCGGCCCACTGGTGGAGCGGAACAATACATAACAGAGGTAAAGGGCTGCATTAGGAAGCAAAGCAACAGTTGAACAGAAGAAACAGTTGAACAATTTGTTTGAACGGCAGTTGAAATTTGAATCACGGTTGCAGAAGAGCAGGGGCCATTTTCATGGATCCTCACAGAGTAGGAATGCTGATTTAGGATCAGTTATCCCAGGGCCATAACCGAACCTTATCCAGACGAAACCGATCCCAGATCCGCACTCCCTCCCCACCACTGTTAAAATCCTTTGATGAATACAGGTCCTGGCTGAACTTGAAGCGTGGCGAAAATCATCTACGCTTCCCTCCAAAAAAAGAAAGAAAGAAAGGAGAGCGATGCGGGGCCTAACGCGCCTGGCCGTTTCTGCATTATTTTCCTCAGGGAAACAGCGGCGGCGTCGCGGTGGCGGTCTCTCTGTGATCGTGTTTTACAGGCGAGTAAATCGCCATCGCGCACCGCTCAGCGGAAAAGGAGCAGGGGAGGCACTCCTCACCTCGGGAGCCACGGCGACCGTATCCGCGGCGACCTGCGGCATCATCCCGACACATCTGGAAAAGGGATGATTTGATTGCAGGATGTCGGCGGGGAGGAGAGGGGACGGGGGGGGAACAGGGGGAGAGAGGAGGGGTGGTCTGACTCCGACAGGCCGCTGTGACGCTTCGCCATCGCATCGTAACCCGGAGGGAGAGCACGTCTGAAAGGCGTGGGGCCTTTTCCGCATGTAGAGATGCGCGCGATGTGCTGGGAAGTTGCTGCGGTGGTGCTGAGGTGGCCGGTTTGGGCCCAAGCGCATGCCTAGCAGGCCACGCGCATGCTTTTAACACGCCCACAATGCATCAGTCGCAGGGGGAAGCGAGCACGCTGATGTTGGATTGCAGTGTTTTTTTTTTTTTTCTTCTTCAGCTGAATAGAATGTTGAGCCAAGAGAGTTCCACCATAGAAACTCTGCACAGACAGTCAGTAGAAAATGCTGCATCACTCCTTATCACATCACACAGAACACTCCAGTTGGTCTGATCAGGCCGTTGTGTGGTTCCTCTTCAGGAAGCAGAACGAGCTCAGTGAAGGCCAGGTCGCTCACCAGTTTATCATCACTTGAGTCTGGACTCGGCTTGAGTGACATCCTGACACTTCTGAAACCAAACGAAGGCATTTAGCACGTTAGCATGTGCAAAAAACTTTTAGCGCACACAAAAGCCAATAACACGATCAATGCCTGGTCATGGTATTTGTTTTGTGCCCAGTTAGTGGTCGTGCTATTGGTTTTTGCGTGCACTAAAAGGTTTTTCACGTGCTAAAGGTCTTCATAAATCAGGCCCTTAATATTCTTTAATTGCACTTCAGGTGGCTGTTATTCTGGCATTCTGGCTTGGATGCCGAACTGCATTTTTGCTTCCAACTTATTTTCATTTGAAACTCTTCCTGTGCTAAAAGGTTTTCTTTGCTCTGTGTACGTTCCAGGATAACATGTCTCTGAAACAAGTCACAGTAATTATATAAGGCTCTCAGTTGATACCGCAGACTTCATTATTTCCCCCGTAGAGCGTAGAGGGATTATTTTCTTTTTGGGTCCTCGTTCGCAATGTGGCACGCAGTAATAGGGTAATTACTTGTGCTCTTTAACACGCTCCACGTTCTGCTTCGTTTGGTTTGAGTTCGGTCTCAGTGCATTTCTGCTTAGACGCTCGAGACGTACTGTAAATCAAGGTCTCACTGCAAATCGGTCCCTCGGGAGTTTTAGGCCCTTCCACCGCACAGCTGCGGTTCAGTCAGCTAGCACGTTAGCCATGCTGACCTCGGCCTTTAAGGTAAGGCAATGAATGGCGCACGGTCTACGGATCAGTCAGCTAGCACGTTAGCCATGCTGGCCTCGGCCTTTAAGGTAAGGCAATGAATGGCGCACAGTCTACGGATCAGTCAGCTAGCACGTTAGCCATGCTGACCTCGGTCTTTAAGGTAAGGCAATGAATGGCGCATGGTCTACGGATCAGTCAGCTAGCACGTTAGCCATGCTGACCTCGGCCTTTAAGGTTAGACAACGAAAGGAACGTAGTCTACAGATCAGTCAGCTAGCACGTTAGCCATGCTGACCTCGGTCTTTAAGGTTAGACATCACATTTCAGTCGTCGCTGCTTCTGTTATTTTTGCTTTATTCCGTTACCCCATCTGTTTTTTCTGATGCGGTTTCATCTCAGAAGACCGTGCCGGAGAGCATTCAAGGATTCCTGTTAATTAAGTGCTAGGACTCGTTCTTCTGCTCGACTCGCAGGCAACGCGCCGCTCGCTAATCTGCAGGGAAAGGCCACGGCGGCGGGCGAGGCGATATTGATCAGGGCGATCATCCTGCATCTCAGGAGCTTCAGGAGCAAACGGATAAGGCGTCGCCGATCCACGAGATAGCAGCGATGCGCCAGGAATTAAATCACGCTCCAGGGCTAGGAGAGAATAACAGGGACCATGAAATTAGTCTGCAACGCTGTGGCCGGCTTATTACACCGCCACAGTAACGCAGTGGTTCTGGGAGAGTGCTGTATGTGTTCTGGGGTGCTCTAGTACCGGTTCGGACCGGCGGATCAAAGACGATATGGATCACCTCCATTCAGATGAACGGTCCACTGAAATCCCTCTTCTCCAGGTACATGATTCCAGTCGTGTTTCAGGACAAATGTCCTAATTGCTGCTGGGAAATCAAGCATTTGCGCCCAAAATCCGACGTTGATTAAAATGATATTTATGTTCACTCATGAAAGATATCTCATCAGTGGAACCTGAGGAGGACAGGCATTAATCTGACTTTCTTGGTTGCTTGGATCATAGTCGGCAAGTATAGTATCGTGAGCAAGAAGCTGGAGAACTGGAGATGAGTTACCGCTCCTCTGTCCAAAGGATATGCTGCGCAGAGCTGTTTGATTGTGGGTAAAATTTGCAGTCATGAAGCATAAACCCCAATGACCAAAGTAAGCCGACGAGTTTGTCATGCCTCCTAGTTTCACTAAGTTAGGTTAGGTCACAGAATAATGTTCACCGTGTGAACTGGACTTAATGTATTCATGGCTATGAATAACCGTTACAAAATGAGTGTTGTACCTTATCGGACCTCTGCTTTGTAGTTGCTCCAATGACCTTTGTTATGCACTCACTGTACGTCGATTTTGGATAAAAGCGTCTGCCAAATAAACGTTATGCAATGTAACGTAAGCCGAGAGCACGTTCACATTAAATACAGACGTTGCCCTCTAATTCACTGCCAGCGAGATGCCGTCCAACTGCTCTAAGAGCTGAATAACGCTGGGGGGGGGGGGGGGGGGGGACGGCGAAAAGCATCGGTTATGAATTCCGCCACGTGTCAGGTGAGGCGATGCTTCGGAGCGCGTCGCTGTCGTTATTCTTAAATTCGCGCGCCGCGCTCTAGGGTCCTTGGCACGGCACCCGTTTAAGAGGGAAGATGGCCGAACCCGCGCGAACCCGCAGCTCATCCTGAGCGGATACCAACCGCCGTAGTGCAGACGGGAGAAGCTGCTCTGGAGCGCTTGTGCGTACCGAGCGAGAGACGGAGGCGGGGCATGTGTGAACAGAGACCTGTAATTGGAGTTCTCTGAATGTATTTACTGAATGTAATTGGGTATTGAACAGGCTACTGTGGGCTACATGAGCGCTTCCAGACACGACTTACACAAGAACCTGGAACATAACAGCAATAGTGGCACATAATGAAACCAGACTAGGAAACCGAGTATATGGCTGGACCTGACACACGTGATCCGGCCGACCAATGGTGTAACTTCATCACTCACTCAGTCACTCAGTCATAGACGTTCGCGTTTGTAGGGCTGGCCCCGCTGTTGCGGTCCAGCCAAAAATACCCCTAACCCTGGTGGTGAGTTAACCCTTACTCTGCTGTTTGTTGTTATTTACCTTCATTTGATTGGGTAGCAACAACTGAATCAAAGTGGGTTGGGGAATGGCAGGGCCTGTGTAGCCAATCAGACAAAGATGGAGGTGTTAGGTCTAGCCGGCGTTGTGAAAATCTCACCATAATTCCCACAGAGGATAAGGCCACTGGCGGCCGAACCCACAGGAGAGCCAGGAGCTGCTCGGCCCAAAACCGCGAGCCGCCGGAGAGGATCTCCCGCGAGCAGCTGCTGCTCAGGGAGCCAGGCACAGCGCTCTAATCCGCCACCTTACCGCCAACTAGCGAATCAGCACTGCTCCCGAGAGGGCGGGCGTTCTGTTGCCAGGCGACGAGATGACCGGCGTCGGTTTAGCGGCCAGGGGCTTGGCGGGTGCGGCCAGGGGACAGGGGCCTAATTGGCTCGGCTACAGCGGGGGAAACGGGCAAGGCCCCGCAGGGCCTAGCAGGCCCCCCACCTCCCCCACCCCCCCGGTGTTTTAAGCCAGAGCCTGCCAGTGGTTTTTCCCGGTGGAGTGCAACATGGGGGGGGGGGGGGGGGGGGCGGTCTTTCACAGGATCGACGGCTCAGAGCTGAGCCCCCCCCCTCCCGTGTGAGAAGAGGTGGTCTGCGTCGGCACTTTCGCGAAAAGCGGTCATGTCCCCTAACCTGCACCGGTGGGGTTCACCGCATTCTGAGCGAACGTGTAACGACCTAGCTGACCCAACAGAGCGTCCACAGGAACGCGAAGAGCAAATGGGTAAGAGAGAAGGAGAGAGGGAGATAAAAGAAGAGGAGAGGGGTAGAGAGGGAGATGGAGGAAGAGGAGGAGGAGGAGAGGGGTAGGAGGGGTAGAGAGTGAGAGATGGAGGAGGAAGAAAGAGGTAGAGAAAGAGGGAGTGAGAGCTCTGAGGAGAGGGACAGAGAGAGAGGGAGTGAGAGAGAGAGGAAGGAGGAGAGAGGGGTAGGAGGGGTAGAGAGTGAGAGATGGAGGAGGAAGAAAGAGGTAGAGAAAGAGGGAGTGAGGGCTCTGAGGAGAGCAGCGGGTTGCTAATGGTATTCCAGCCGAGCGTTAGCGGGAACAGGGACGGCCAGCAGATGTTGCCTAAATCCGGCCCAGATGGGACATTACGCTGTTCCTCCTCAGCACGTCCCGCGACCGGGCGGAGAGAAGGATACCGTGCGCCCCCCCCCCCAGCCCCCCCCAGCCCCGTTTAATGGAAATGTGAGATTTACGGCCTCCTCTCACCTCCACGCCATACAATCCTTTTTCAATCTGCTCCAACGACCCCCCCTCCCCCCCACCCCTGCCAGGATCGTGGGAGGACGGTAACTTTGAGACATTTTCATCCATCGACGTCGTGAGGGAATCCATCAAATAAATATCACTATTATAATAGTGAAAAATCATAATTGATAACGCTGTTAATTCTTTTTTCTTTTTTTGGGTATGCTTCCCTCACCTAAGGTGGTACAATAATATCTGAAATTACATTCGCAGACAAGCATACTACCGATAAAACAGGAAGCGTACGAACGTAAGTTGTGCCTCTCCTTTCTGGACATGGAAAATAAAGACTATTTTCCTACAGTAAAGGTATTAAATGTCGTCAACGAGAATTTGAAACATCTCTTTTTTTCCTTGAGCATCACGTAATTGAGTGAAAGCGATATAAGTTAATAAAGTAATACGGTAATGAGAACAGTGATAGCATGCGTTCTTGGGTACCCATTCCATGAAAGCACCACGGCGCTTTTGCACGGTTGTTTATGTCTGCCGTACGAAACGCACACACATATATATCCCAGCAGTAAAAGGGCTGGCAGGGAGGCAGGGCCTAAATCACTTTTATCACAGCTCTGCAGGTGGCGGGGTTCAGACTGATGCACTCCCATTCAGAAACAAAATGAAAATGACAGAAATATTCCCACAGAGAGACACAGAGGGAGAGAGTTTACACGTGACATGACATTACACAAGGTAACACACACAAATACCACACACGCACGCACACACACATACCACACACGCACCCACGCAAGCACACACCCACACACGCACGCACGCAAGCACACACAAACACATACACACACGCAGGCACGCAAGCACACACAAACACACACACACACACATGCACGCACGCACGCACGGGCACACACACACACACACACACACACAGAAGCACACACATACGCACACGCACACACATACAAATAATGCTTGGAGTTATTTCATGGGTTCACCATTGTTGCTCAGGTGACCTCTACCCATCTAAAAAAAAAAAAAAAAAAAAACAATGACTGGTTGCAATAATATCAGATGTTTCAAAAAATCATAATGCATTAACAACTAAATACCTAAACGAAAAACCCAGTAAATATTTTTTTCCACAGGCATGCCAAATAGGTACTCTGCAACCAATTATCCGATTATCAGAACAATTTACATTACATTTCATTTAATGTAAATGACAACATCATGGAACGGTGTTTTTTTTTTTTTTTTTACACTGCATTTTCAGCCTGTTAGCGCATTCTTTTCTTATATCTGTGAAAAACCCCTCCAGCACCACTGGCTTTCTTTCTTTCTTTATTTACACCGTTACACCAGGAGAAAAGAGAACTACTATACAGTTGCACACGTTTACGCGTATGCCGTAAAACAAAAAAAACACGCAAACTACTGAATTAATTCGCAGGAAACAGAGGCAACCTCAAAATGCTTAAAAGTCAGCTAGAATGTAAGAACGTGTCGTTGCTACCTGCAAAGGCAAAAAGCTGTCTCTCGCTACTACCTCGGAAGCCACAGGGTAGCATCTAAAAAAAAAAAGGGCGGGAACTCATGTGTCAAAACACGGCACTCCGTGAGAGAGGAATCCGCGCACCCCACGCAGTCCTAACGAGAGCTGCATGCATAACAAATTAACCCCAGAGGTTCGACGAGGAGGCCGGGGTGGCTCGGTGCGCACACAGACACGCGTCTAAAAGCAGCCGCTACTCCACTTTGAAAAAAAAAGTTAGGACTTTATCTCCTAAAGCAGGGGAACGTGGCGATGCGAAATGCCACCAAATCACCAGCGAGTTTCGGCGAAATTGTTGCAAGCAGGATCCACAAGCAACGCATTTCCGAGAAGCTACCTCAAAACCCCAGACTTCAGGTGAAAAGCACTCTATTGTACAGCAGAATCGCCACCCAGAGAGAGAACCTAGCCATGCTAACGTGCCAAACAACAGGGATTAATTTAGCCTGAAAGAATGGAGATGGACTGCCCTACTCTGTTTTAAAAGATATATAAACATCCCTGCTTGCTTCTGCCACGTACATATGGCACCCAGTTTGCAATTCAGTTTCATGTAAAATCTCAACCCAAAAACCAGGGCGAAGGGAAAAAAGAAACAATTTTTTTTCTTACCTGGCTGATCGCAGGAACAAATGCATAAAACACTTTCTCCTCCACGGGGAGCCTTGCGAAGCCCAAATTAATTCACCTCTCGACCTCACCTGCGCCTCAGAAAAGTGCTTAAAATACCTCGGTTTTGTACAAATTAAGCAATTAGGCAAAAGAAAATGGACTGTCCGCATTAGTTAGGCTCCAGCCGACGGTTAGGTTTAGTCAGATTTGAGGAGACGGTTAGAATTAGTCATATAATAGGCATAATAGCCACTGGATAGTGAAATACATCATCACATTATCCGGGAAAGGTTACCACGTTATCCATTCGACACGTTTATTACATTTACGACAAGTTGTTACATTATCGGGCGTCATTAAATCATCCATTGTTCCAGGGTGTATTAATTTTAACAACAGTTAAAGCTAAAATACCATCAATAAATCCATTAAGAAAAAAATGAATCCGGTTATATCAGTCAAAATCATAGTTAATGACTGTTAATTCACTGTCTCTTCAAACCATATAATAGAATTTAATTTATTTTCAATTTCAATTTTTTTTAATGAAAAAGCTTTATTAGGACTATTACCCACAATCCAATTCCATAAACTCCCTGAAATAAGCATTATCTGCCACTATTGTATGTAATCAATGGTAACAGTGTCTTTGAACTGGGGCAAATTTATTTTAATACTAATCTAACGGAACAATACATAGCACTGGAAATGGCTGTCAGAACAGAGTTACCCTATTCTGGAGTACACACACACACTCTCACACACACAAAGACAGACACACACACACAAAGACAGACAGACACACATATAGACACACACACACACACACACAGCTTACATGCAGCTGTTCAGCAGAATAGCTGAAAAACTATAGCTAAGTACGCGCCAGATAAAAGTACAATAAAACAATAACTTGTCACATTAGTGAATAAATGACATTTATTTACTTAAAAATGGTTTAACTGAGCAGGGAATACATGATCTCACAGCTTGCATTACTGCAAACCGTACTTGCTCATAACTTTGCATACACTGAATTAACCAATACAATTAAGCCATTTTTATTTAATACATGTAGCAATACAAATATTGGCAGCGGACTCATGTATCATAGAAATGAACGTGACCGTCTCAAGGCCCTGTATTTTATTAAGCTTAAACTGGAGAGAGAAGCTGGGGGCTGGGAAATTGAGGGACCTTCCAATTCCACTGAATCCTAAATGAGTCTGTTTTTAAGGCTCATCTTCAGCACACACAGGAGGGTCGAACCCCTGATTCCAATCAGAAACACTGGACACCCCCCTAATAATGGACATATGAAATATTTATAAAAGTACTGCGGCCTATTTTTGCTCTTCACTGTGCCATGGGCTCGAAGAAGATGAAGAATGTGTACAGTGGTGCCCCCGTGCTCCCGACCCCCTGAACCTACCATGTTTTAGGGAAAAAAAATAAAACCCTCTTTAAGAACCTTTAAAAAATCTCCTGAACCCAGAACTTTGTCAGTCCTTCCCCCCCCTATATTTTCTGGAAAGAGCTCTAAAAGCCTTCTGATCCATGGGATTGTTCTAGAGTTTTCCAGCATCGACGGAGACGGCCTGCGCAGCACGTGACCGGGTCGTCTGGGAGACCTTAAATGCCTTGCTCCATTTTGAATCTAATTACGCCTCTCAGCTGTATTTACGCAGCTCCCCTTCAGCATTTAACACACACACTCAGCCTCAAACTCAATTTCCTAAGACACGCTGACGCCTTGTTTCCCCAACCTTGCATCGGGGCCAAATAAGATTGAACGCATATTAAAAAAACACTGAGCAGACATGCGTACACACAGGAACACGCAATTAAAGAGGAATAAATCAGATGTGTTTGTAACGAGAGTCAAAATGGCTACCCGCAGCAGTGACATCACTGATCTCCGCCGTCTCCACTGCGTTTGTGGCTTCCGACCCCTGGCGACGGGTTCTGCCGGTTATCTGTGGCTAACGTGCTAAACCGCGCTGATTCGGTTTCGGGCCGGTCTGAACGAATACGCCCGGTGGCGTCAGCACAGAACCCAGCAGGCACAGCTTAAATCGACACGGCACGTTCGTTAGGTAACCGAGGAAACGTGTTCGCCCGCTCCTGGCTCAGGCACAAACGAGGGGGGGTGGAGTGGGGGGGGGGGGGGATCTGGCTTTAAGGGAAAAGGGGGGAAACGTCACGCTTATTTCAGTTCCGTTTGAAACTGGAATGAAACGGACCTGAAGGGAGACACAATAAAGCAGTATAACCACCCCCCCCCCCCCCAGTTTAACCATGGCCATCAGTCAGCCTTCGGTCACATGACCGCTCACTATAGCAAACACTTCCTGTGCTTTTAGCGGGAAGCTAAATCCATGTCGCAGCTTCAGTCGAAAGCAGACAGAGACACAGAAATATTGCGTGTGCGACTGCGTACGTGTCCCATTACGTTTATAACCCCCCCCCCCCCCCCCCAAGTTCATTAGAGGGGGGGGAAGAGTCAAACGACCTCTCGGACATCCGGGACCCCTCCCTGCTTAGTCCCGTCCCGTCCCCCCCCACGGGGAATGCTGGAGACCTACTGATAAGTACGAGCAACCCGGGGGGTTCCAAAAGATGCAAATCTACCCATTCCGTCTGAGTCCAACCGATCCTCAGGGAAGCCACGGCAAAAACAGCAGAAATCGTAAAGAAAGGCCTATTCTCCACAAGCTGCTAAAGGTCTGTGAACCGCTAATGCGCGATAAAATCCCTTACGTTTTTTTTTTTTTTTCCCGTCCTCCCATGATGCAACTCTTAACTTATCAGATCTAGATAAGTTAATTCTCCCTAATTGATTCTGATGTCGACCATCTTCTGATGGCGATGCGTTCACTGGCTGCCCAATGCAGCATGAAATAATCTGTTCTCTCAGCATTACAAATATGGCCCGTGAAGCTTTAAGACTGTGTTTTATTCATAGCCTGGGACGCCCTGATAGAGACTGATCACACTGAACAAAGTGAAGGGTGTATCAGAAATACTGTTCTACATGTTTTACTGATATGTTTATTCCAGAAAGCCAAGAACTGTTAATTTCATACTAGAGCAATCCAATACAAAAAAAACGAGAAGTGAGAATCACAAGGCGTTGATGCAGAAAGGCATTTTGCGAAGTGATAAATAGGTGCAGTTGGCTCTTTTCAATTTCTGCCATTAAATTACATAACAAATCAGCCGCATTTCAGACGAAGAACGACAAAGGAACTGACAACAGACTGGCACAAATAGCAGAAAACGTTCAAGGCTGTCAGCCATGCCTAAAGCCGCTGGTGATGAGCAGGAACTCGTTTAAACCAAGTCAGAGAGGGAAAGCAAAACAAAAAAAAACATCAAAATCAGCGAGTGCGAGAATGTGATTTTGGGTAGCAGAAACTAATACATAAATAGGACCAATTAATTAATAAGCTTTGATGGAAAAACCTCACAGGTGCACATGAAATTATTTCCACCGTATTATGGACTGCTGAGAGCACAAATATAATCATTTCAGGACAAATAATACCGTTTCAAACTGTGCATAAATGATATCTGTTTAACTATGACAACAGTAAAAAAGAATTTATAATGGAACGCTACAAAGCTAGAGAAATTAGCCAAATTATGCCATTTGCTACAGACTCACAGCCTTGTCTGGGTAGAAAATGGAAGTTTGATTGTGGCCAGCTGAGGAATTAAAGCACATTTTGCTGTAATTTAGTTTCCAAATCAAAAAAGTGTACGACCAATAAAACCGGGACAATGAGCAGTGCTGTTTGGAAGACGTTTCCTGCTCCTGTCCGTCGTGTTGTTCGTGGTAAAATCAGGAGGAAACCAGGTCAAAGTAATCGCAAAATAAATTGCAATAAAAACGGCCGCACTTCCACCCAGCGTTTCTGCTTCAGCAACACAGAAGCACACGAGAAATCATTTCAAAGACATGAACACCAATTGAGCTGGTTACACAAGCAGAGAGGGCACATTTCATAGCCGTATCTTGTACAACATACTCGATTCTTTTCCAAAGCTATGTTAATTTACTGCTTTTTAAAACGCATTAACATAATTGGTATTTTTAAATGAAATAAAAACACTCATGGGTATACACACATGGCTATTAGCAACTAACAAATTATAGAGTAAATTCATCTGCAAAGTGGAGCAGGCGAGCTTGTGGTAAGCATAGAAGATGCAGACTCAGATCTATACACATTTCCTAAAAACCTCAGTACAGTGCAATATAGAGAGAGCAGCACAGTCTGATTGCAAGCCTTCTTCAACCAGTAATAAGAGGACCAGTCTTACCAGTAATAACCTGCTGGACTTTATTTTTAAAAAAACCTTGCTAAAGGTGTCCGTTCTACTTCAGAACAAAGGCTATTTGTCTATTTGTAGGATGATGTAATAATAGCAGTACAGTGAGGTCATAATAGACAGCGTTCCATGTTCTGTGCAGCTGACCTACTCTAATTTACAACATCCCCCAAAAACAATCAGACACATAAGTATGGGCAGTGTGGTCAGAGTGAAGGATCATGGGTAATGTAGTAGCAGGATTACCACAGCCAGCGCACTGTGGGGGGGGGGGGGGGGGTCGTGAGCCGGAGATGCCAATCAAAAAGATGCCCAGCTGCCACCAGCCCTGTAAACTCACAGCCTGACACAATGATTCAGGTAAATTGAAAGCACGCAATGAATTCTGCTTTGACAACGGGGCACTTCGCATAATCGCAGCACATAAATGTTGTTCTATAAAGAGCCTTCACTTCGTGAGAGTGAGAGCATTTCTGTGACACCTGGCTTCGTGCTGATCTGCATGTGGCTGCATTGATATCAACACGTACATTTGATTATATGCTAAGGACCGGTCTTTCTTTTGTTATTTACCATTTAAATGTATCTGCAGTGCATCGGCATCACCTGTGAGCAAAGCACTCTTTCGTAGCTACCGCTAGCCAGCCCAAAAAAATATATATAAAAAAAGAAGAATGGTAATGGACACACTTCCACTGACCCTTCTGAGTCAGCTAGCCTCAGCACGTAAACACTGGGCTAATTTCTTGCACAGAGTTCATCTAAAAATTAAAAATTAAAAAAAGTGTTTGCCAATTCACTCGCTGTCTCCACGTCTCCAACATACGGCCAGCCGAGCTAACATGACCGAGCACGCAGGGGCTAGACCTTCAGCTCGGAGTTCGATTACCAAGGAATGTGTACATCAATGTATAGTTACAGGGCTTAATGTTTCCAGGGCATTCTACTCATTAATTCAACTGTAATAACTGACTATTTTTTATTTTTTTTACCCTGGGCACAGCCCCTCCCTCCTTGTGTATGTGTATGGTTTTAAACTTATGTGTTTTGGTGTTTTTGTGTTTGCCACTGAATCGTACAGCACTTTGAGCTGCACTCTGTGCATGAAAGGTGCTATGTAAATAAAGTTCATTCATAACTCCAGGGGGGTGTGGGCGTTTGCGTTTGGGAGGGGGGGGGGGGCATCCTTAATCGCACGTTACTCACTCTTCAGCGGGCCGCTGCTTCCCAGCAGCGCTGGAGCACGCACAGTTTAAAAGATGAGAGATTAAAGCGAGATGCTCGAGCTCGTCGGCTCGGTTGCAGTGAAGTGGCCGCCACCCTACGCGGCCTCTCTCGCTAAAAGTTGTAATTTGGCGAGCCACATCAATGTTTCAGAAGTGCTGCTTTAAAGAGTCCCTGGAGGCTGCCTCCACTTTTTTTGCGATTTAGTTAAATTTGAAGGGAAAAAAAAAAAAAAAAAAAGCTTTTTTCCCCCTCTCCACTTTCCATTTTCTAATACGTGAGTCAGACACAGTGTGAGACAGATTGCTTTTATGAATACAGAACCACGTGTTCCTTCCTTTTAATAAAACTTTCATCTCACGTCATTCTTAGTACAGCAGCCAATCTGCAACCGGGGAGGGGGGGAGGGGGGGTTGAGGGGGTTGGTGTGGGGGGGGGGGGGGGGGTATAGTACCAATGTTTCCTTTGTCTCCAATTCACACAATTGCTTTATGCCCTTCAAAGCAGGCAGACGTTACAGGACGAGATATAATCCACAGCATTTTCATCACGCACAAGCGTTTGCAACGTCGTCCTCAAACGGCAAGGGTGGCGTTCTCTTATGTTCATCCAGGTGGATCTCCTCCTGGTTCATTTCAGTTCTTTCGCTGATGGTTTTTCAGTTTAGTTTTCTTCTACTGGTCAGCCTGCATGTGTTTCAGAATTTGTTCCTGGGTGTTCAATAGTTTACACAGCACGGGAACAGAGTGTTTCATTAAGATTTTACACTTTGCACTAAAATACCAGCTTTGTAGGATAATGTTTTTCAAATCCTTTTTTTGCTGTGGCTCTCCCTGCATACTCCATTCACTTTGACTGGTTCTGGGTTGTACACACCTCTAAGACTACCGCTACACTCCAAGTGCGCTCAGTAATTGAAACACGCAGTTGCCCTTAATATCCAATGTATTTCTCTTCTCTCACATTAGCTTTTCCGTAACATGATTTTGGATGCCCCGGGACACATGTGCATAGCTTATAATTCAACAATAAATATTTTAAGACACCTGTATCATGAAATATTTCTGAGGGGTAGCATTTTGCACAATGTATACATTCACAGTGCCTACCATTACATCTCCCTGTACTACACTTCATATTACAGTTTGGAATTTATAGTATTGCTTTGTATTAGATTTTTTACTTTATCTTTAAAAAAATAATAAGTGTTTTTTCCCCCCAATTGGATTACGGTTTTGCATTCGTTCACTGCATTTATATTTTTCTCTGTATTTTAAATCATAGATATATGAAGAGCCAGATTTTTTTTCCACTTAAAAACAGTATTTGCCATATTATTGCCAACAGAATGATGCTTAAGAATATTTGGTGCATCACCAATGAAGCAATACCTTTTTCCATACATTTTAAAATGTTGAAAACAAAAATAACTTACAGTAAAGACTTTCCTGGCAAAGTCGTCAGACTCCACACACATTCTGCTACCTTGTGCATCCAGTCTACTGCACAGAATGAACTTCACTGAAACCTAATTCATTATTTACATATCCGTTTAAAATTACGGCAATACGTGTCATCCCTGTCTAAACTAATGGACCTTTCAAAGCAATTGAACGCTTTCCAATCCTGTCTTTGGTATTCAGAAGCTTGGGTGTAATTCACAGGAAGGTTAAGAGATGCACTTGTTTGTGCAGAACTGTAATATTAGGATCATTATTAGTTTCACTGTACACAAAAAAACTATTCCATATTACTACTGAGGCAATACTTATAAAATGGAGTAAAAGTTTCCAAATATTAGCTTTCTAATTTGAAAGGGAAGGTCACCTGATATGCATTTGCTAAAGCAGATTAATTTAACATAACATAACCCTTTTGAACTGGCCCCATTTTTCATTCACACTCATGCAGTCAAGAAGCTGCACCCAGTCTATATTACATTAATTCACTGGCATCTTGTTAAAGTTCTGTTTTTTTATTTATTTCCACTTTGTAATTACAAATGCTCTTTCTGTGAAGCACTTTGGGCTACAAACAGATTGTACAAAAAGTACTACATAAATAAAGTTGTTTTTGTTATTATTATTATTATTATTATTATTATTAAAGTTTTGCTTAATTCCCTTCCCTTTATTGTGGCGGTTACATGGGCCCAGCTCAGAGTGAATGTGTATATGGGCCCAGCTCAGAGTGAATGTGTATATGGGCCCAGCTCAGAGTGAATATGTATATGGGCCCAGCTCAGAGTGAATGTGTATATGGGCCCAGCTCAGAGCTCATGTATATGGGCCCAGCTCAGAGCTCATGTACATGGGCCCAGCTCAGAGCTCATGTACATGGGCCCAGCTCAGAGTGAATGTGTATATGGGCCCAGCTCAGAGCTCATGTATATGGGCCCAGCTCAGAGCTCATGTACATGGGCCCAGCTCAGAGCTCATGTACATGGGCCCAGCTCAGAGTGAATATGTATATGGGCCCAGCTCAGAGTGAATATGTATATGGGCCCAGCTCAGAGCTCAGCCTCCTCCACAGGGGTGGTCGTCCCGAATGAGTGCATATTTGGGCGGGACGTTAAAGAGCAGCAGATGGTGACGCGCAGGTAAAACAGCCACAGGGGCATTCTGGCTGCCTCGGATGTGATTGTGACTCAAACAGATCTCAATTAAGCCTGTCATCCTACACAAAATGGCTGCTAAACCAAAAAAAAAGATAAAGTCCACACCCAAATGGCTGGGGGGTGTCACAGGGTTCACACAGCCGCTCCACTGTACCATCGTTCTCACACAAAAATCAGTTTGTTGTTGTTACTATTTTACTCATTGCGTTACATTACAGGCATTTAGCAGACGCTCTTATCCAGAGCAACTTCCACAACTTCTACACAGCATTTACACTGCATCCATTTATACAGCTGGATATATACTGAAGCAATGCAGGTTAAGTGCACTGTTCAAGAGTACAGTGGCTGTGCCTTACCTGGGAATCAAACCTGTGACCTTTAGGTTACAAGACCAGTTCCTTACCCAATATAGTCAGAAATACCCATGTCAGTGAACGTTTGTTGGTAAATGGAAAGAAATGGCTGTTTTTGTTTTGTCCCCAATATGTTTTTTTTATTTATTTTATTCATATTTTGTGTGACGCCTCCATTATTGCTGATGATGATTCACAGAACGTCACTCCCACAGTCTGTCAGTAAGGGGCGCCGGTGACATTAACGACCTGCAGGAAATACTGTCCGCACGTATCGGTATCGATGCGCTTCTGCTGCACGATGGGTCCATAAAACAAACGAAAAATAAGGTACAATGCTTTTTTTTTTTTAAAAACGAACAAAAAAAAACATCACCTCTGCGTGAACGTGAAACACGCTCATCTCCGAGGCGACTCATTAACCTGCTATCGATCGCCGTTTCCGGAGTGCCCCCAACCCCCCCCCCCCCCCGGGCCACGCAGAGCGGCCAGAGACGAGGAGATAACGGAGGGAAATCAAAATAAAATGGCCGCCTTCTCCACGGCAATGAGCCACATCGCCCACGACAACAACAACGATGACAACAATATAATCACCTTGGGGCGGCGGAATCGAATAACCCCGGCCCTCATTCGCTCGGACGCAAACTCAATTCCCCTTCAATTGGCGGCCGCTTTCCGTGCCTCTGGGGGGGCGAAGGGCACAGAGGCGGCAGGTACAGGTGCTCGGGAAGGACACAGGTGGCACACACGCTGTGCGTGTCCGCCAGTCTGAGGATTCAGAATTGGAGAGGGTGCTCAAAAATACAAGTAATTAAGTCCAGGAAGCAAACATCCTCGAGCAGCACTGCTCGCAAACGCGCCGGTGTCACGAACCACTCGATGATTCTTACAGAGGAATTAAAATTCAGACAGTCCTGTTCCGTCACACCCTGGAGCCACAGCTGCTCCACAGATGCACATGCACAGAGTGTAGAGGGCCTGCAGTAGGCCGCATGCAGAGTATAGAGGGCCTGCAGTAGGCCGCATGCAGAGTATAGAGGGCATGCAGTAGACCACATGCAGAGTGCAGAGGGAATGCAGTAGACCACATGCAGAGTGCAGAGGGCATGCAGTAGGCCACATGCACAGAGTGCAGAGGGCCTGCAGCAGGCCACATGCAGAGTACAGAGGGCCTGCAGTAGGCCGCATGCACAGAGTGTAGAGGGCCTGCAGTAGGCCGCATGCACAGAGTGCAGAGGGCCTGCAGTAGGCCGCATGCACAGAGTGCAGAGGGCCTGCAGTAGGCCGCATGCACAGAGTGTAGAGGGCCTGCAGTAGGCCGCATGCACAGAGTGTAGAGGGCCTGCAGTAGGCCGCATGCACAGAGTACAGAGGGCCTGCAGCAGGCCACATGCAGAGTACAGAGGGCCTGCAGTAGGCCGCATGCACAGAGTGCAGAGGGCCTGCAGTAGGCCGCATGCACAGAGTGCAGAGGGCCTGCAGTAGGCCGCATGCACAGAGTGTAGAGGGCCTGCAGTAGGCCGCATGCACAGAGTGTAGAGGGCCTGCAGTAGGCCGCATGCACAGAGTACAGAGGGCCTGCAGCAGGCCACATGCAGAGTACAGAGGGCCTGCAGTAGGCCGCATGCACAGAGTGTAGAGGGCCTGCAGTAGGCCGCATGCACAGAGTGTAGAGGGCCTGCAGTAGGCCGCATGCACAGAGTACAGAGGGCCTGCAGTAGGCCGCATGCACAGAGTACAGAGGGCCTGCAGTAGGCCGCAGGTACATCTTGATAAAGCCACTGCACCACAAGGAGAGACCGATTTCTCGTTCTCCTACAAGCACAGAAAAAGGGGACAGGAAGTCCTGAAGCTTTTCTCCGCTGTTCTTTTCTGTTCTGAATGTCAGTTTTCACAAAACTCACAAAAGTCACAAGCTGTGTTGAGTGGAAAAGGGTGCTGAGGGAAATGTAGCGGGGTGCACTACAGTCGTAGCCTACGTCACATTAACAGAGCGCCCCCAGGAGAAAAAAATACAAAGCTAGACTTCGTTCATTCATTCATTTCATTTATTATATTTTGCCACTGACTGCTTGCTGTTAAAACCTTAGTTAACCCATGAAGTCACGAGATCACTAATATGCAATTAGAATGTTCTCAACTGAGCATTCTAGTGCTGATGTCACAATCACTACTGATATGTGATGCGACAGGGTTCTAGAACACTCTGGGGGAGAAAAAAAAAACATTCCAGAAAACCTGCTCTTTAAAGGATTAAAGAATGAGTTTTTATTTACTTTACGTTTGCTGGTCTCTCTCACCAGTCCTTCGTTTTTACGGCGGACAATTCGACCGACCTCCCGCCAAATGCTCTGCTTTCACCGCGGAGCTGCGTTAGTGCTCTTCCGTCCGAGAAGCACGTGGACATTTGGGATTCGGCCCAGCTCCACATCTTAAAAAAACCCAACGGGCCGGCGTGATTGAGCAGGGCCGGCCTTATCTCCACCGGTCAATACCACAGGCCCGGTGGCGGTAACACAGCACCATTTCCCCATGTAGATGTTTGTCCAATCGAGTGGGAGCTGGACTATTGATTAAGTGATAAGGCGGCAGGGGATTGAAGGAGTTGTCGAATTAGGCCGGTGTTACTCCAGAGGCAAGCCCGAGGCAGGTGGCGACGGGTGACTCTCGGGTCACAACGAAGGCCGCGGTCTCTGTAATCCTCGCGCGTCCTCAAAGGACGACATCATCACGGCTAACGGCCCCCGCGTTTCATTTGATTTCCAACGCAAAACCGATGTGAGGGGAGGGTAGTCATGGACCCCCCTCCTACTGGCAGGACGGCCGACCTACAGGACGTGATTCAACCCTACACACCAGCACAACCACTCTGCTCTGTTGCCCTGGCGAATGGTTCTCGCTCGTCCCAACCACGGAGCTTCTCCATCCCAGATCCCCAGCGGTGGAAGGAACACCCCATAATAACCGCCCGGTCCCAGCCAGTTTTCTGCTGTGGTCTGAAGACGCATCACTTCAGACTGTACCCGGACTAACTCTATCACTAGTATGCAGTGTGTACTCAGAGTCTAGGATCGCTCTTCTTATCTAGCACTTCCATATCACTCTTGTATCTTCATCCAGAAGTTATATTGCACATTTTAATCGTTGAGCTTGATGCTGTAGGTCGACTATATCTTGTCATCGTACCTCATTCTAGTTTGACTTACACCTTTCCGACCAAGCCTATGCTTACCATTTGAACTAGACTAAATGTTTTCATGGCTATGGAAGACTGTTACATAATTAGTAATGTATCTTATATGACCTGTTGTTTAGTTGTCCAATGACCTTCGGTATGCACTTACTGTATGTCGCTTTGGATAAAAGCGTCTGCCAAATACCGTTAAATTTAAAGTATTGTAATATAACGAGAGGGTCATATTCAGTAGAGGAGTCAAGAACCCAACGTGAAGGGAGGTTATTATTTCAGCCAGGCTGATGGACTCTTAGCCACCCTTATAAAGTGGTTTTGTAAGTGTCATAAGTGTTCATATGCCATCTATATCCACAAAATATATCCAGCACTCAGGACTTGCCTTTTTACTTTACCAGTTGATGAGGTCTCAAATCCACCTTTGGAAGAAAATGAGCGTGGGGTCGGTTCAGTTTAATCCCAGGGGCACTTGGTGGTGAGGGCAAAACGGGAAAAAGGCTAGACCAGAAATAAAAAGTAAAGACATGGTTCTGAATTTGCTCCTTTATGTTTAAAATAAAAGTACACGGCGGCAGAGTCATCAGTGATGTACGTAGATGAAACGAAAGAAATGAATTCATTTTTAAGAACTTGGACTAATTGGATAGCGTTTGTTGCTTAGAATATTTTATACAGAAATAGCCACAAAATAATAAGGTCTATTTAAGTGTGGCACAGGTTCACGGGTGTTAAGTTGCAAGTCATGGGAGCAGAGTTCTTAAGTTCCTAAAATAGGTACGGCAAAACCCCCCAGTTGTGTAGATGTGCTGCGCATCGAACAAAAGAAGAAGGAAGGCACCTGGAGAAGAAAATGAGATTCCTTATTTTCTGTGAAATGCACCACATCGCACGGTCGCTGGAATTTCGCAGGAGGCGGTCCTCGGTCCCTGTCACCGTTAGCTTTCCTAGCTAGCCGCTGGCCACACTCCACAGGGAAGTTCAGACTCCTGAACCCCAGTCTCATTCTCTCCCTCATTTAGAGCTTTTGCCCTCAAGTATACCTATATATATATATTTTTTTTTGTTTTACCATCAGTCTATTACCTGTTCCGATCCTCTCTCAAATATTACCAAGCGAGGTTGGGGGTTGGAGAGAGTTTGGGGGGGGGGGGGGGGGCAGGGAGTGGGTGGGGGGGGGAGCGCTGTGCAGGTTAATGGAGGAGCACGGAGGTAAATGAGAAGACGGTTTGAACAGAAACCTGAAATAGAGTCGGAAGCAGGTCGGGGGAAACAGGGGAACAAACAGGGTGAAGGTCGGACCGCCATCTATTAACGAGATCCCGCCCCCGCCGCTCCCGCAGATGGAAAAAAAAGGCCGGCAGATCAGAGGCAACAGGGCTGAGAAATGCGCACGAACACCGGGGGGGTGGGGTGGGGGGGGGGGGGGGGGGGGCGGGGGGGCGAGGGGGGGCGTGAGGAAGGAAATTTGCCAGACAGCCTTCAGGCACAATCGCACAACATTAAGAAATTACGCGGTGAAGACAAGCAGGCAGCAAGGGGCTGGGGCAGGCCAGAGTAATGGAAAACCGCCCCACACACGGGCCGTCCTGAGATGGGGAGTCCAGTTTCGGAAACGGACAAAATAAAATAATACCTACTGTGAGGTTCCAAAAGGTAGGGAGCAGCGATGGCAGCATGCATCAGTGACAATGGTCTGCTGTACAAATATGCGATTAGAATGTTTTTGACTGAGCATTCTAATGCTGATGTCACAATCACTGCTGGTAATGGTAAGCAACGGAGTTCTAGAACACTGGCTCTGTGATTGCGAATTCCGGCCAATAGGTTTGCCCCATTTATGCCACCCTTTTCGTGAAAACAAAGGCTGTGTCGACCAAAAGCTCTCCAGCCAGGAATTCATGCGACTTGGAATTCAACGGGACACGTCTTCCGTAAAGTGCAGCTCCACCTATCACATACCTCCGCTTCACCTGAGCCAGGGCACATCGGGTGAAAGAAGCATGGAGAACCTGCATGGAAATTCAGAATGGAATAGCCAGGATCGGGCCTTCTGTGAGCAGGAGGCAAAAAAAACCCGGAGAATGCTGCCGTAAAAAAAAAACATCCCGGGGCAATCCTCAAATGATGAAATCCTGAACATATCAATCATATCAATCCATGACGAGAGCCTTTTCAGCGTTTCAGAAAGAGATACAGCCTCAAAAAACGGCCGGATCAAAACCCAGCGTTCACTGCGGTGCTCATACGGTGCACACAAAGCCATGGCCAGAACACTATAATGATGGACATCAAATGGACTGGATATTTACTCTACATCAACACTTGAGAAGTTTTCATGGTCTGCTAAATAAAAAAGAAACCACCTCAAAGTAAAACATGAAAAACGGATCAAATTAACTTAAAAAAAAAAAAAAAAAATCATTTTGTAAATTTGTCAGATTAATTAATCTGAAAAGTACTACACGCTGTTGCGAGATGCATAGACGTCACCGGGCAATAATAAGCAACTGCTGCAAGGAAATTTCATTTCATTCTGTTGAATGAATTGGGAAAAACAGACATGAGTTGCAGAGCCCAGAGGTGAAAAGAACTACGAAGGAAACTGGCATCGGCTACAGTTCGTCATTTTCCTCACTCAGAAAGAAGTCATAAAAAGTGTGTAAAAAGGTACAATGCGTGTCATTGGAGTGGTACCCTATAGGTACATAAAATTATACCCCTAGCCATGAGTTTAATAATTCATTTGTACCTTTATTTTCTTGCAAAAGGTGCTTATTACTACCCATTACTGTGCCTTTCAGGGTAAATATATGTTCCTTAAAAAACAAAAATGCAGCTCCACTGTACTTTTGCTTCAGAATATCCTGTCGGCTGGCTGTTCCACCGGCTGTTCCTTCAGAACCCCCCCCCGCGCTATTCTCCAACCTCCCCGCCAGTCAGGAAGGCACATTTACTGGCTGTTTTCCCACAAAACCCTCATAGCACCCCCCCCCCCCCCCCCCTCACCTTTTCAAATCCCGCTTCATTGCATCTATTTAACTCACCGTGTCATTAATTCAGTTTTATTTGAATAGCACTTTTTACAGCGAGCTGTCGCAAAAATGATTTACAGAGTAGCAGCAGGGAAACGGAGCAGAAACCCCCCAAAAAGTAAGCAGTGACATTAAAAAAGAAAACTCCCCAGCGGGGAGAAATCTCGGGAGGAACCCAGCTATGGAGGGGGAACCCGTCCTTAATTCGACCGTATTATTCAAAAAGGACGAGCCCTTCTCTCCCCTTATAGCACGTCCCAGGCCTACCCTGATGGTGGCACTTATATGACAGTAACCTCTTATGGTGATTGATTACCGTGTGCAACGTTTGTTAGCCATTTGGGCTAAAAGTGCTAAAACCGCTACAGGACTAAACTGTAAATGTAATTGTAAGGAGAGCTACTGCTGCATATTTCCCAGTATCCTTGCTCAGCGATATATATCGCGACGGTCCCCTTGCTGCAGAGCTTCAGGACATCCCAGCCCAAAGGAATCCTTCTGAGACGTACAATCGTTAGCAAAACACTCGCCTTAGAACACGCGGGGGGGGTACGTAGGGCGGGCGGGCTGCAAGTGCGAAGAACGAGGCTTTTATTCCTAAATCGGAGGGAACGTTCGAGGGAAATGCAAAGGAGGCGCAATGCGATTTAATATTTTCAATCAGCGGGTGGAGCTGAATGAGCGGGGGGAAATCGTCCATTATCAGCGCAGGGAGCCCCTCTGTGGAAGTCATTTCTAACAGCTCTGAATTGGACGGCTCCCTCAACCACTATAGGCCCGAAGTTAATAGCCATTCTGAATCCACAGATAACCACGGAGCATGACTGTAATTGTATTTAATACCACCGGAGTCCCCGACAGGCAATTCGGTTCAGAGCTTCTGGTGGGGGGGTGGGTTCGGGGTGCCGGGGGGGGGGACGCGGCTAGCGTACGCTCGGCTAGAAACGAGAAGCGCGAGCGGTTCAGAAAGCTAGCGGTCACGGCGGCGTAGCGTGTGGAGGCGCCTCTGGGGACCGCCACGCATTAAAAAATAATCACCGATGGCGACCAACGCGCCCAAAAACCAAAACAGCCGATTAATTATTTATAATGAACCCCCCCCCCCCCAAACCCCGCCCCCCCCAGAGCTGGTTCCAGAGAGGGAGCCGGACGCAACGACAAGCCATTTTCACAGGAAGCGCAGCGGTCGTAAGGGCCCCCGAGTCGAACCACGCAACATTAAACGCTCGCCGAAATTCAGCGAGCGCTCGACGAAGAGACAATAACCGCGAGCCCGGGAAAATGAGAGAGCGCGAATTCATCTGCTCAAATTAATGAAATGATGATGTGTTGCAATAGGCCATGAGGGGAAGCGGGGGGGGGGGGGGGGGGCTGGCAATATCAACTATGCCAGCGGCAAGACGCTTACTCAATGTCCCAAAAGGAAAATGAAATAAAAATCTCATCGGCTTTGTTTGGTCGTGACTCGGGACCGACACGAAGAACGGTTTTACTTATTTAAACGTTAGACTCGACATCCTCCGCTCCTTCGGAAACACAGACTCTGTTTTTACGGTTCAAGGTGATCTGCGGGGAAGAGAACAAAAATGAATGTTCTTGTTGTGCGTTACGGCATAATTTATTAGCCGAGTTCCCTTCTCAGGGGAACAACAGGAAGCCAGAACAACAACAGGGAATCAAACCTGCAATCTCTTAGCTCCTCCTCTTTGGGTGGCTGCCCAGCTATGCCACAAAAACACCACACCAGCAATCTGCTAGAACAGCGTCCTGCACCACTGGGACTTGTTGAAGGTCACACTACGCCAAACAGTCTACAGGATGGACAGAGTTTTGAGTTTTTTTATTTATTTATTGAATTTTATTTTTCATTTTTACAAAATTACAGTATCTCAAAGTACAAGTCTTATTTGAGTGCAGTGCTACTTTACAAACTGCCATTTACATCAGAGCCCAATCAGCTTCAGGAAGAAACTCATTTGTGCCTTAAGATGAAACGAAGCTTTACCTCTGTAAAACTGACTCTGTGGCCTTCCCATTTTTATAAGCTTTTTAATATGAATCTGCTTCACAGATCAAGATAAGGGTTTATTGCAGGGGGCGAATGGGAGTACAGACACTGAGCCATCCTCATCTTTTACTCTTTTCTAAAGTTATTGGATTTGTAAGGTGATCATTAATATTTATTACAGCTGTGAATGTGTTGTAAAAAGCATTTCAATCATTTTCAAGTACTATAATTCAGATCTTTTTCAATATCGGTAAAACACAACCCAGCTTCCTCAAATCGAAATGTCTTTGAATCTAGGCCGATAAAAAAAATTTGCACTTATCTTTTTATATCAAATGGAGATTCATTGTCTGGAATGTTCCGGTAGTGTTATCTCGAGTCTGCCCGGTCAAGATTAATAAGCTGGGCGGTCATGTTGGAGTAAATTTACCCATGATTCATTGCTGCTCACGTTATTGTAAGCCAATACGAAGGCCTGCAGGTGAAACAGAACGTTCCTTTATCACCGTCCCCCTCCCGAGATGGTGAGAATATTATAGTATCTTCACAAGCAGAAGGAACGTTTCTCTCGGACAGACAGACACCAGCGGCAGTGCACTTAGCCTGGTCTATAAAAAAGACCTGAAGGCTGTCAGGTGAAAAGAAGCAGCTGGCAACTCCACATGTATCAGAGGAGGCATGTGGCAGTCTACACCCTCCCCAGACCGACAGAGGATAGCGCATCGACCAGGACTGTGGCTGGTCCACACGGGGAATTGGTATAACGACTAAATTGGGGAGAAAAATGGCACAAATAATTTATTTATTTATTTTTTTTTTTTAAAGACCTGAAGTGTGTCCCTATCAAAGACACCTGCACCAGGTGGCGCGTCAGCCGAGACCGCAGCAGCAGACCTGCTTCTCCCGGTTCAGGTTTCCGAATTCAAAGCCCGTCGTTTTTCTCTCCCCGTCGGGAGGGAATAAATCAAGCAGAAACATCGCCACGGAGAGGAGGCGCGTCGCAGCGCCCCGTAAGGTCAAAGCGTTTACGAGCGCGGCGCACGTGCAAATCACGTCTCAGACCCATAAACAGCGCGGGACGGGAATGAGCAGCCCTCTGAACCGCGCGGAAAAATAATAATAATAATAATAATAATAATAAACGGAGGAACGGAACGCGAAGCAGGCGGGCAAGTTAACGGTCAACAAAACGAAACGGCTGAGCCACGGTCGCGGTGTTCACAGTTACGTTTCACACACACACACACACACACACACACACACACACACAATAACGAGATGAGAATCACCGTCCGCTCGCACAACGGCTGCGTGCCTCTCCCGTGCATCGCTCTACCATCTGCCACTTAGCAGCACACCGGACGTTTATGTCACTACGTTGTTTTTTGTTGTTGTTTTTCCCCCCCGTTACAGAATCATCATAATAATATTCTAAAAATGATATTATATTCTCATGTCAGTGCAAGGCCATTTTCACCCATTGGGAGAAGACTGCGGCTCAAGTGCCTGTGGGCTCTGCAACGTAGCATTTAATTTAGCAGCATTGCAGTTAATTCTCCTCCCCCCCTACACTATGAACATGCCTGAACCCTGTGCAAGTGATGGCCACAGAGTGTGACTTATAAATATTCAGCCCTTTAAGTCAACCATGTACCGCAGTCAGCCTTACAACAGTGAACGCTGGGTAAAGCTGAACACGTCCTGCCTCACACCTGGTCACACAGATGTGAATTCTGAGTACCAGGAATCTGCTAAACACACATTGCGGACGCCTGACACACAGGATTTGCATACCCAAGTCATCTGCCATAAAACAGACACGATAAGCCATAAAACGGGCTCACAAACCCATGTGTTCATGTATGGCGTCCCTGTGCAGTTCAGATATACAGCCGGCCTGCGCCGTTTTAATTCTGAGCCAAACCTTACAGTTTGCGCCTTTTCTTTTTTTTGCTAGACAATCTGGCTGGTCTAGCCCCGCCCCCATGTCTTAGTGAGGTCAGGCTGCTGATTGGGCAGTGGGGGGGGATGAGTGACAGGGGCACGGGTTAGTATCGCTCCCTGTAGGGGGGGGTGGGGGGTGTGCATTAGCTGCAGGTGTGGGAGACATCTGCCTGCGCTGATTACCATCACAGCTGGGTAAGCCCAACTGTGTACACCAGCCCTGTCTGAGCACGCTCCCGCAAGACAGTACTCTCACTCACACAACCCCCCAAACAACCCCCCCCACTCCCCCACACACACCCACGCTCTGACTCTCTCGTCCTCACGGTACCAAGGTCTGCCCCCCCCAGCCCCCCCCCTGCCGCCCCCCCCCAATCCAAGCCTGAACACCCCCCGCTCCCCCACCACCAAACAACCTCCCGCTCACCCCTGAAAGCAAACTCGAGCCACTCAAAACCACTATATTTAGTTCCAGAGTCTGCAAGCAACTGGGAAGGCAGCGGGCCTTATGAATGATTTGTTAGCATTGTATTATTAATCAGGTTATGAGATATGATTTGGGGAGAGGGGTTTTTTTTTTTTTTTTAGGATTGGTTGCCGCAGGGCACTTTGAGTGCGTGCGATAAATGTTTTTTCTGGCCTGAATCCACCGAATATAAGCCTGCCGCTGATAACCCTGCAGTCCCAACATTATCCGCTTTCCCCGAGAACATTTTTTCTGAAAAACACCCCGACTTCGCTTACCGGAGAAAGTGATGATCATTTGGAAATCGGCTTCAACAAATTACAGATCGCGGTTTTTTTTCCCCTAATTATGCTATGCTCCTACGATTTATTAATGCCAATAAATCATTTATAATGGCCTATTATCACACTGAGCATGTTTCTATTCAAAAGACTTCAAAAGTATTTAAATGTTTCCTTCTATTTTTTTTATTTATTTTTTTATTTTTTACATTCTCTCTCATAAATATGCTAGTAAAATGCTTGTAATTATCTTTTTTTCAGTGGAAAAGTACAAGTCTATTTCAGATTTAGTGTCTCTGCTTCAATTATGGCCCAGACATTAGTTAGCGCAAGTGAAAGTCCCTCTCAAGCCATTTCAGGATTTCTAAAGAAGGATAATGAAGATGGATTTTTTTTTTTTTTTTTTTTTTTTTTTTTTTTTTTTTAAAGTGAACAAATGAGAGTGCGTTGCAGTCCATTCAGACTCCCTCCTGGAAAAGCAGACATGTTTATGTCCATTAACTCAGCTACCTTTCTTTAACAGTAAATGCAGACTGAATAATTTTGGCATGGGCACCCATCTACGCCAGTACCCCCCTCCCCCTTTTCCCTTCACAGCAATGCAAATATGAGGGTCCTAACGTGCAGTTGAAAGACTGCAAGATGAATCTGTTTTGGGTAAGGGGGTGTCTTACAGGAGTTAGGCAGTGTAAATAACTGGCGAAGCAGTCAGTTATTTACCCTTTAGCCAGTTCCCTGTTTCACACCTTCCAGGGTTTCAGGCACTGGGCTGGTATTCATCTTAATCACAGAACACAATATATAATTGTTTCTTTTTTTTAATTTTTTTTTAGGTCAGCCAGATGCTACAGTACCAGTGCTGGGGGGAGATTAATTACTACTGCGGACACACAATTAATAAAGCAAATATTTTTGGCGGACATGCAATTTACAGAGGTGTGGGGTGTTCCCAGAACAGGTGAGTGTCGAGTGCAGATAGCAAAGAGGAACAACACAAGCGAGGAGTCAGCGGACAAGAAAATAAATTAACACTGGTGCTGATGCTGCTGGGCAGGACAGCAGGGCGCAGACCCGGGGAAAGAAGGCTCACCATTCCTCTCCATGCTCCTTGACCCTTTCAAGTGTGATGTCACAAACGTGATTATAATGTTCTGAACTAAACGTTCTAATGATGATGTCACAATCGCTACTGGTAACTGAAAGCAGAGAGAAGGCAGATCGTGAGAGTGTACAGTACTTACAAGTGATCATCTGGTTTATGGACTTCAGATAGCAGGCAGACACAAAGGACGTATGCACGGAAATGCATAAGAATGCCATTTAGCCGCTGTAAAGTGCAGTCAGTCTGGTGTAGGGTAATTTATGTGATGGCCCTGAACCAGCGAACATCTTAAAAACGGAAGAACACGACTGCCTTCAAATCGCATTTGGATCACCGTGGAACAGGCCCCACCTACAGCCGCTGCGTGTGGATCTCCGGGGGGTGATGTCACCATCTGCAACGGTTGCAATGCATTCTACCCAGAATGCCCCCGTCTCACAGATCTGCTAACATTCTGGTCACCACGTTTTCAAGCATAAATTAGCAGGGAATATCACCAGACGGGTGATTTGATATGGGTCTGTGAGCAGTGTGATGGATGGATGGATGGGATGGGATGGGGTGGGGTGGGGTGGGGTTGGGGTAGAGTGGGGTGTGGGTGGAGGGGGGGGGCAATCTTCTGATATGGGTCTGCAAGCAGTGTGATGGATGGATGGATGGGGTGGGGTGGGGTGGGGTGGGAGGGGGGGGGGGCAGTCTTCTCCATGGAAAAATTCCAGAAAAGCAGGCGGAACATACAATAAACGTAAACAGGGTTCCCACTCATTTTAGGAAATCATTTTCCAGGACTTTTCAAGGACGATTTCGATGACTTAGACTTAGAGACATGAAAACATGGACATTGGTAGCCCAAAGCCGATGGTGGACCTGTCGTGCCATCTCAGCAGCTTATAAAAACGAAAAAAGCGGAGAAAAATACAGAAAAAATACAGAAAATATGCAATCTCAGCTCTAAATATACTGTTTAACAGCTTGACTTATAGCCTAGCCTACAATTTTCCAGGACCTCACAAATATTTCCTGGACATTTTGTAAATTTTCTCATTTTCCAGGTGTTCTCGATGACTGGAAAACTAGTCGATAAATTTCCATGTTTTTCAGGACGAGTGGGAACCCTGGTAAAGCATAAAGCGAGCAGGAGTGATTTTGACTGAACAGGAGCGGTTAGCGGGAGCTTGCTAGCACATCTGCGCAGGCAGCTGAGAGACAGCTGCCGGAGAAAAGGAGGGAAAAAACTCCAGCGCAGCGACGCTGTGGCAACAACAACAAAAAAAAAGAATCTGTACAGCACCAAACATAAAAACAAAAATAAACAACTCAAAATCAAGACAAAGAACTTTTATGAGTCAAAACAAGCTTTAGTTTACAGTTAGGCAATCAAATCCTAAAAATACTGTCCACATATTGGACGATCAGGTACCACACACATCTTTGATATTTGATCTTTTTAAACTAATTAAGTTTAAACATATTAACCAGAAACAGAACAAGCACTTCAGTATCTCATAGGCATATAAATGCACAGGCATTGGTTCCAATCAAAACATATAGTTAACTCAGATTTACGACATGTTTATTGTCATTTTAGTTTTTTTGGTCCTTCTCAAACACATCAAAATAACGAACCTGTGAAAATGTGTTTTTGTGAAGAAAATATTATTATTATTATTATTATTATTATTAGCAGTAGTAGGAGTAATAGTAATACTAATAGGAACCAAATCTATATTTAGCGCATTTTTGGAATAGCATAAATCAAAAACCTTTCAACGTTTTTCAAAGAGCAATTAAGCTAATATCTTAATTGCAGCTTGCTCAATATTTAATCAATTACGTACATGCTCGGATATAACGAGCTCATTAAGATCTAATCAGAGGTAAAGGACCTTGAGGGATGACACAGTCCGTTTGGCAGTAGAAATCCACTCCCCCATTCGCCGAAAAGTTTTGCGAAATATCTCTCCGACAGATCAGTGAGATCTAATTTTCCTAATATGTACCATTTCATTTTTATTGACGTTTCTGTAGATTCATTTTAAAACTTGACAACTAAGCCCTTCTTTAAAATTAACTTCTTTAAAAGTTTTTTAAATAATTCATCTTAATTTTTGTGAAACCTAAATGTATATACACAAGTGCAAACTGGATTTATTTTTATTTAACTGAATAAATCTGACTGCTCTGTGGTGACTGGTTAACCATGTCGAATAGCTTTTTACCATATTTACAAAGAAGCTGATCAACTACACAGCACATAACACTCCAAGTAACTGCAAACAGAAAGGATCTCACCCTCACCCACACACCAACACACACACCTACACATGTATGCATGCACACACGCACGCACACACACACCTACACATGTATGCGTGCACACACGCACGCACACAGACACACACCCTACACACACACAGACACAGACACAGACACAGACACAGACACAGACACACACACACACACACACACACACACACCCCACACACAGACACACGCACGCACGCACGCACGCGCACGCACGCACGCACGCACGCACGCACGCACGCACGCACACCCCACACACCCCACACACACACACACACACACACACACACACACACACACACAGACACAGACACAGAGACACACACACACACACGCACACGCGCACACACGCACACGCACACCCCACACACACCACACACACACTGACACACACGCCCCCCCCCCCCCCCCACACACCCCACACACACACACACACGCTGAATCAGGAAGCCTGCAGTCTCTTTCACCAGCCCCAGGAGGCCACAGAATCTCGTATTAAATCAGAGCCCATCTCTTCATTTAAATTCAGATTAAAAAGATTTAGACCCACATCTTATTGGAGTTTTTTTTTTACAGCCGAAACTCCCTCCTTACGGTAGATAGTTCAGCGTACTGCCGCGCCTCCGCGGTATCGCTGTTGCCAAGGTGTCACCGTGTGGGAGGCTGAAATATGGCCCCATAAACCCTCCAGAGCCCTGCGAGCAAGCGGTCCCCATATAACCCCCCCCCACACACACACAGCCCTGCGAGCAAGCGGTCCCCATATAACCCCCCCTACCCCCCCCCCCACACACACACACACACACACACACAGCCCTGCGAGTAACCGGTCCCCATATAACCCCCCCTACGCCCCCCACACACACACACATACACACACACAGCCCTGCTAGCAAGCGGTCCCCATATAACCCCCCCCCCCACACACACAAACACATACAGCCCTGCGAGCAAGCGGTCCCCATATAACCCCCCCTACCCCCCCCACACACACACACACACACACACACAGCCCTGCGAGCAAGCGGTCCCCATATAACCCCCCCCCCACAGCCCTGCTAGCAAACGGTCCCCATATAACCCCCCCTACCCCCCCCACACACACACACCCACACACACACATACACATACAGCCCTGCGAGCAAGCGGTCCCCATATAACCCCCCCTACCCCCCCCCCCCCACACACACACACACACACACACACACACACACACACACATACAGCCCTGCGAGCAACTGGTCCCCATATAACCCCCCCTACCCCCCCCCCACACACACACACACACACACAGCCCTGTGAGCAAGCGGTCCCCATATAACCCCCCCTACCCCCCCCACACACACACACACACACACACACACATACAGCCCTGCGAGCAAGCGGTCCCTGCAGTGTATGTACTGGTACTTCTGTAAAAAAATAAATAAATAAGTAAATACATTTCGGACTGAAAAGCATTAAGCGTGACCGTGATGCTGAAGACAGCGAGAGCGTTCCTCCATCACGAGCGCAGGACCTCAGGCAACGAGGAGGACGGCCGTGTGAAACTTATCAGGACCCCAGCGGTTTCCCTCAAGGTGACATTGCGTCCCCCACCCCCCCACCCCACCCCACCCCACCCCCCCCCCGCGTGTCCCTGTCATGGGACGCCACCACAATCAGGACGGACAGTCCATTCAGGACCTGGGGCTCCACTCACACACACACTAATTAAACCCAATGTTTAAATCGAGCTAAAAAAATAAATAAATAAAATAAATCTATAGGCCATTGTGGCTCCCCGAGCCTCCTCCCTCATTGATTGTGTGGCTCTCTCCAGGAGTCCGGAAAGGAAAGGTAAAGGTGGAAATGATGCTTCTGAAGGATACTCGCTGCGCTGGCGAGATTTCGGCCTCATCCAATTTTACAGCACTGATTTGGCACGCTCCCCCCCCCCCCCAACCCCACCAGCCCCACTCCGCTCTCCAGCAGTATGAAAGAGCCCTTTTAGGAAAGTGCTATTTCTGTCCTGTGGCAGACTGACTGACTCCTAAACGATTCTCACTGACAACTTACTGAAATGCCTGCCTGAATCGAGAAGCCTCAAACTGCCAATAAGCAGCTGCTCAGTGCTGTTTAAAAAGAAATTTTGGGGGGGGGGGGGGGGGTGCAGGCGAGTGTGCACTCATTTTACCTCTGAAAAACACTGCACATAAACCACTGATGTTCCTTCATGAGAATTCATAATCGCACAGATTTTTTTATTTTTGTTTATAAATTTGGCAACCAGCATGCGGCTGAACGTGTCCAAATCCCACCCTAATTTTGAATGGGTAATAGTCAGCAACCACGACCGTGTTCAACCGCGAACCACACTGCCGATTCGGGAGAGTGTAGACATCCACGGTTCTCCTCCAAAACACATAGCGACACCAGCTGCTTCTTTACACACCACAGGGAGCAGTCAGAGGAAGACCTGTCATATGTGGCTTTGACATGAAGTCCGATCGACCAGCAGGGGTCGCTAGAGCGCGATGAAATGCAGACCCCTGACCAACTGAACCCTTCTGTACCCTCGGTGACACAATCGTCAGTTGTGCATTGCCCTATGGCGCTGCCAGCCACAGTTGGCACTGGCACGGTCCAGATTCAATCCAAGACTGTGAGGCTCCTCCTTGCACCAGTGTGGTGCCTTAACCGAATGCACCACCCAGCAGCTTCTATAACCACACAGATTTAAAATGCAGGATTAAAAAATGACAACTGCTGGACACAGAGAAGGACAGAAGGGAAGTAATCACATGACCTGAACAAGGGCCAAGCCAGAATGCATTTGCGTGATTTATTATTCAGTAGCTAATCAATTGGCAGCATCTACTGCGTGTATTATGACTAACATACCAGATGAAATTATCTTGCAGCCTGTCCTGACAAGTGGGATCAAAATTAAGACACTTCTACAAAACACTATCATTACCCTTCAAGACTGATTGTAACAGGAACCGTCCGCCCAAAAGTGCTCTCAATTTGAAGATTTATGGTAATTATGAAAAAAAACATTTTCAAAAGAGATTTTCAAATCTAAATGAGCCTTTTTTTTAGAACAGTAAAAAGTAAAGTAAAGCACAAGGTTAAAAGAACAAAGGAAGATAACTGGCCAATAAAGGGGACATAAAAAAAGAGACGGAGATGGAGGAAGAGCCACCTTGACCTTTCCTGTGGGCTGCAGTTGTTGCAGCCTGTGATAAATGCAGTGTCCATCTCTGGTGATAAAAGAGTGCAAGGTCCCTCACCATGACCCGGAGAACATGAACACATGCCCTAACTACATGCTGTAGCCCTAGCTAAAGCACACACATGCACACACGCACTCCCTAACTACATGCTGTAGCCCTAGCTAAAACACACACGCGCACACACATGCCCTAACTACATGCTGTAGCCCTAGCTAAAACACACACGCGCACACACATGCCCTAACTACATGCTGTAGCCCTAGCTAAAACACACACATGCACACACACATGCCCTAACTACATGCTGTAGCCCTAGCTAAAACACACACATGCACACACACATGCCCTAACTACATGCTGTAGCCCTAGCTAAAACACACACATGCACACACACACTCCCTAACTACATGCTGTAGCCCTAGCTAAAACACACACGCGCACACACATGCCCTAACTACATGCTGTAGCCCTAGCTAAAACACACACATGCACACACACATACCCTAACTACATGCTGTAGCCCTAGCTAAAACACACACGCGCACACACACTCCCTAACTACATGCTGTAGCCCTAGCTAAAACACACACATGCACACACACATGCCCTAACTACATGCTGTAGCCCTAGCTAAAACACACACGCGCACACACATGCCCTAACTACATGCTGTAGCCCTAGCTAAAACACACACGCGCACACACACTCCCTAACTACAGGCTGTAGCCCTAGCTAAAACACACACGTGCACACACACGCCCTAACTACATGCTCTAGCTCCAGCTAAAACTCTGGCTAAAACACACACACATACATGTATGCACGCACGCAGACACTCACAAGCCACACTGACAAACTCACACACACACATGCACAAATGCAAGCACGCACTCACAAACGCACTCAAACACACACACATATATATGCACACGCACGCACATATGCACGCACGCACACACAGAGCTGAGAAAGAAGTGAGAATGAATTCTAACCACTATGGAGTTTTGGTCCATAAGTTTGAGCTTTAGAAACTACAGTAACAGCAGAGGCCTAGTTTTTAAATTCTTACACATTGCGCAATTATTCTTTACTGGAAAAAAAGTGTAAAAACCGAACAACTTGACATCCAAAAGATTAGCGAAGTCTCCAGAAACTGTCCAAGGCAGCAATTGGATTAAAGTTTTGTCAATCAACAGGCAGGACAGTAATCTTTTCAAAGGGTAATACCCGTCTTCTGTTCTACCTGGTTTAAAGGGCTGTCAGTAAGATTAAAAAACAGCCAATAAACTGCAGAGACTTATCCAGCTATGTAGTCTGTGAGCTACGAGCTCAGGCAAAAAAAAAAAAAAAAATCTGCATTTTTACAACCCAACAGTTGTAAAAGTTTTACACCATTAAGAATGAAGAAAGCCTGACCCTCTCAGGCACTCGTGTGTATTAAACTCGGGCAGTTCTGGTAAATTGCTTGGCCTCCCCCATTTATCTCCCCTGAGTTTAGAGAACCCAGTTGTGACCATAGACTCATCCACTTCACTGCAATGTCCTCCAAAATACAGGCACCACCAGCTCCCTGTAAATAAAAACGCATGTGAAAAACAGTCACCAAACTGCCCTAGCTCTGTGAAGTCCTTTCTGGCACCATAGAGTGCCTGCTGTAGCTAGCTAATTAGGTTTTATGCAGTGTGCTTGCACTCATCTCTGTCTATCACGTGTGCTTATGCTTCAGTAAGATCGCTGATGGAGTCCAGATATTCCCGCCGGTCGTGTCGTTCGGTTCACGGAGGAACTGCCCGTTCAGCCGGCCGAACCGAGCGCTTTCCCGCGGTGATGTCACCGCCAGTAACGTGCGGTAATTTCATCAGGAGGCACGTCTGGGATGTGACTGCGGAGGAATAAAAAGCGAGGCGGGCATCCGTCTTGCCTGCCTCCGTCCGCCCTGCTTCGCTCGGGCCCGTCACTCGATTAACGCTAAGCGAGGCAGAGCGAAGCCTCTTCGGACTTCTTAAAGGGAAATCTGATATGCTTTATGACGGATGGCGAGGACTCAGACATCGCCGTGAGAACAGGAGGGCCCCCCCCCCCCCACCACCACTTCCCCCCACCCCCCCACCGCTCTTCCTGTGGAGGATGAGGCCAGCTGGATTTACAACCCGAGAAACTTTTATTCGAGGGAGTGCGAGGGGACAAGACTGCTCTTATGCGGCTTTTGTAGCTTACAGACACCAGACATTGTGCAGGAAAATGTTGTGCGTGTGCGTGCGTGCATGCGTGCGTGCGTGCGTGCACGTGTGTGTGTGCATTTGTGTGTGTGCATTCATGAACGTGTGTGTCCATTTGTGTGTGTGTGCACGCGCATTTGTGTGTGTGTATGTGAGTGTGTGTGCATGTGGATAATTTTATTATTTTTTTAATTAATAATCAAGGATTGCTCTTCAGCAACTTACCCTACCTTGAATTGTTCATGTAAGTACTTGATAGACATAATAAAATATATCAAGCTGAGTTCTCCAGATATTTGTCAGCCAGTTTGTCATTTTAAGTATTTCATTTAGCACGCATCAAAAGTAATCACTGACATTTCACCGTATTAGCTACGCACAAAATGTTTAAACTAGCACGAAACACTCATTCCCATATTAATCACATCTCATACTATTGATGAGCTACAATTAAAATTAAAGCAATGACTCAAAAACTAAAGGATAATTAGGATACTAATTTGATTCTTTTGTACTGCGCGTCTTCTTTGATGCTTGCCATCATGTTGTCAGCTAATTTAGGAAATAATTCACTTTAGATGCACCTCCATTTTCCTGACAAGTACACGAAAACCACACAAAAATGGCCTCACTGACGGCAGAGAGAGAGAGAGAATGGGGAGAAAGGGGGAGGGAGGGACGAGGATAGACCGATAGAGGGAGGGAAAAAGAGAGAGATAGGGAAGGAGGAGAGAGAGACGGAGGGAGAGAGGGAAGGAGGGGAGAGAGAGGAAGGAAAAGAGAGGGAGGGAAAAAGAGAGAGAGGGATGGAGAAAGAAAGAGAGAGGAGGGAGTGAGGGGGAGAGAGAGGAGGGAGGGAGGCAAAAAGAAGAGAGGGAGGTAGAGAGGGAGGGAAAAAGAGAGAGGAAGGGAGAAAGAAAGAGAGGGAAAAGAGAGAGAGGAAGGGAGGGAGTAAGAGAGAGAGAGAGAGAGAGAGGGAGATAGAGGGGCGACACAGACAGCCCCAGGTCCAAACCCTTAAATTGCAATCCTATTTTAGTTTTAAAGGAGAAGATATTACTCCTTTCACTGCCATTCTCCCAACGAAAAACTCCATTACTGCACTGGAGCGAGATGGGCCGGGGCGCTGAGAGCTGTTCTGGGGCGCTGAGAGCTGAGAGCTGTTCTGGGGGTGCTGAGAGCTGTTCTGGGGCGCTGAGAGCTGTTCTGGGGTGCTGAGAGCTGTTCTGGGGTTCTGAGGGCTGTTCTGGGGGTGCTGAGAGCTGTTCTGGGGCGCTGAGAGCTGTTCTGGGGTGCTGAGGGCTGTTCTGGGGGTGCCGAGAGCTGTTCTGGGGTGCTGAGAGCTGTTCTGGGGTGCTGAGAGCTGTTCTGGGGGGGCTGAGAGCTGTTCTGGGGCGCTGAGTGCTGTTCTGGGGTGCTGAGGGCTGTTCTGGTGTGCTGAGGGCTGTTCTGGGGGTGCTGAGAGCTGTTCTGGGGCGCTGAGAGCTGTTCTGGGGCGCTGAGTGCTGTTCTGGGGTGCTGAGGGCTGTTCTGGGGCGCTGAGGGCTGTTCTGGGGTGCTGAGAGCTGTTCTGGGGCACTGAGAGCTGTTCTGGGGTGCTGAGAGCTGTTCTGGGGGGGCTGAGAGCTGTTCTGGGGGGGCTGAGAGCTGTTCTGTGGCGCTGAGAGCTGAGAGCTGTTCTGGGGGCGCTGAGAGCTGTTCTGGGGCACTGGGGTGCTGTTCTGGGGGCGCTGCGAGCTGTTCTGGGGCGCTGAGAGCTGTTCTGGGGGTGCTGAGAGCTGAGAGCTGTTCTGGGGGCGCTGAGAGCTGTTCTGGGGCGCTGGGGTGCTGTTCTGGGGCGCTGAGAACTGTTCTGGGGCGCTGGGGCCCTAAGAGCTGTTCTGGGGCGCTGGGGTGCTGAGGGCTGTTTTGGGGCGCTGGGGTGCTGAGAGCTGTTTTGGGGCGCTGGGGCGCTGAGGGCTGTTCTGGAATGCAGGTGGCACTAGGGCGAGCCACATTACAGTGGGAATAAAGACAGGAAGTATCGCCTGTCAGGAAAGATTGCCCCTGTCTCCTCTTCCCCAGGGCGGTCACTGATCTAGCGGGTTTGATTCCGGCTCAATATTAAATCACCTCGCGGACCAAAGTGAATCTGCTCCAGCGTCTGTCACCCCGTCTTTGTTCAACCAAACACTTCTGATAATGGAAAGAGTTCTACACCGGGCGAAGCGGGACCAATCTCGGCTCGATGTCCTCCTCCACCCCCCCCACCCCCCCCACCTCCCATCTTCACCCTCCAGTCCTTCTTTCTTATTAAACCTCATTGTACCTGGTCTTTTGTGAACCCTGATGGAAGGAGCACTTTCTTCACAAAAGGGACTCTGTCCTGTTGTACAGTGACGACAAATGAGTCTTTTGTTGGGCGGGAAATAAAGCAAAGTCCAGCGGGAAGGAAGAGAGAAATCCCGCCGCAGACCCTGACATGGGAACGTCGGCGAATTTAAATCCAGCTCTTTGTTTTCGGTGTTGTTATAAACAGCAGGGTGCTGCCTGGAGTCTCCCAGCATGCAGTGGGAATAGACGCTGTCCTTACCTGCCTCTCTGACATATTCTCTTTTAATCACGTCTCTCCCTCTCCATCTTAGCTAATGTGTGCTGAGCGTTCTGGTGCAAAATGGCTGCCGTGCATCACCCAGGTGGGTGCTATACATTTGGTGGTGGGTGAGGTGAGTTCCCCTTCATCACTGTAAAGCACTTTGAGTGTTCGGAAAAGTGTCATACAGTATACATGCAATGATTCATTCATTCATGTCACATGACCTCACCGCAGAGATCATCCCTTTCGCCCCATTGGCTCGCGGCCGTTTGAGCGAATGACCGAACTATGATCCACATAAATATACAAAACCTCTGTAATCAAAATACGATTTTAATATAATACAAATATTGTCTCCGCGACAATCCCTCTTTTTGACAGGAATATTTTGCTCCTCTTAAACCAGGGTTTTGAGTTTGGAACAATGAAATAAAATGACAGTCACAACTAGCAAAAAGAAAAATTATCAAGGATGGATCCAGGGTCTTTGGTTGTCACAAACACACAAACTGCACAATCATATCACCACAGCAATTATGCCAAGGAGCAGCCAATGATATACTCACAGTTTAGTTTTGAAAAGTATCCTAACAACAAAAAGCTAAGGCAATTACACCAAAAGAAATAGATATGTTCATTTTCTCAATCGCCTCACTGCGTCTGGCCTGAGTCATACTTTCGAGGTTTTTCTGCAGCTTTCTGCTGTTTTTTAGTACAGTGCTTCTAATGAAATCCACACACACAGCACCTCAAACTCACCATTAGGAGCCCTAATGGCTGCTCTTCCTTTTTTTCCCCCCATAAAGATTAAGGAATAAATACCGATCCGTGGGGAGATGAGGGCTTCAGGATGTCTAAGAGGCGCTAAATAACATAGGCTAAAAGGGGCCTGGACAGAGCCAGGAGGCCCAAATTTAACAGGGCCGAGAGCCCAGCCACCTTCTCACCTCCCAACCGCGAGAACAGGAGCGGACCTTCACACACACACACACACACACACACACACACACACACATCATAAATCTTGTTGGCAGATTTAATTGGACCGCTGTTTCTGACCGGCCCCTGCCGGCCAATCAGCTCTCCCGCTGTCTGTTCCGGGGTCAGGAGGAAATAAGGCATGAACACGGACATGCCTCCGGTGATGTATGTTCTACACACCAGCGCGCTGTGAGTTCAGGCATCTCACTGTTAAAAGGCTTATTTTTTAAGGCCCTCTTCCCCACCACACACAGTACATGTCATTGAGAGCCATCTGAACAATATGTCCTTCAGTTACAATAATAGTGTAAGTACTATCCATGGGCAATTTATTCAACATTAAAATATGCCGCTCACGATTGTTGATTTAAAAATAGGCAACAAAAAAAAAAGAGAAATGAATGATTTTCCTTGGAGATAGAGGACATATGTTTGACTCACTTGACTTGACAATTCATCTCCCTTCATTTCAGCAATTGTGAAAATACATACTTACATTATTATATGGAGCCTCTATGCATCTCAGAGTTTCTTACATTTGAATTTGTTACCCTTTCCCCTTCCCTACCTAACAGATTATAAAAAGTGTAGTTTTGCACTAAAAATCTGGATAAAAACTATCCCATTATGGTACATACGCATCAGAACCTACGTACGTATTAAAATGAAAAACTGACCACCAGATTCAGCAGGTATTTGGTCTTATTCCGATATGTTGCAACGATGATTAAGGAGTTCAGCGGTTTTCCAGATAAAAGTCACACATCGGGTACTTGTACCATAGAGCTTGCAGCCCGGGTGAAACAGATATTCAGGAGAGCCTGTGCTTCCGGAACACGCTCACATCGAACCGCAAGAGTCTTCATCCAGACACGGGCCTCGGTTCTGCTTCCTGCTTCACACCTCGCGGCACCACACACTAATAACCGCTCTAATACACACACTACACACTAATACACACACCACACACTAATAACCGAGGGCGAACACCGCGCACGGTGTTCGCCCTCGGTTCCGTACCGCATTAAAAGAAGAGAGACAGCCGCGGGTCACTGACCTTGGGCGGGAAACGCTGGAACGCTGACGTATATACGATTTCACATTAGTTTCTGTATCGTACCACGAGGACGGGACACCCTCGAGACACCATTCCGACTGCAAGCTTTACCGCAAGACTTACAAAAGGAACTTAAGTCAAGAAAAGGATCTTACATGGTGGTTTTGCATCTGTTCATATCTGTATAATATAGTCAACTTGCCTGGGACCAGGTACAGGTCTATTATTCATAAAATAGCTTGTTAGCGGTAAATGAAACCGTAAATCTGCACCAGCAAGGGAATCCAAGCACAAACCTTTGTGTCGGAGGGTTGTGGAAGAGTAAATCATTAGGCTATATTTCTAACAAGAACAATCCAAGACGACCTTGTCCTGGTTTTTTATTTTTTATATATACATAAACACATAATCAAAGAAACAAAATTAATTAATTCCATAATTTAAAAATTAGATTACCAGGCTGGTAGAAGGTCAAAGTAGCAACATGCTATTTTGATATGCCCATGGTGTGGTACGTCCCCATGCAGTGAAGCACTCTGAACTGAATTTAGTATGCTTAAAACAGTACGACAATGTTTAGCGTTCAGCCTGAAAAGGCAGGCTTTATAATATTGGCCTGACCACCGAATCACAAAACCAAGAGTCTCAATCCTTTGACGAAAACTAAATATTCATTGGCAAGAACTTCTCACTTCCAGCCATCGTATCTGAGTATACGGCAAGCAATTAGGCTCAATTACCCCAGTCCCTCAATATGGCGGGTGGAGTATTCTGATTGAATTGCACGTGCTTTTAAACAGTCTAAGTGCATTTGATTGACTCTCCCCAGGCCTCCAAAGTGTCCACATATGTTAGCATTAGGCTAATTGGCACGGCATTACTACCAGACATTATGCTGCAACTGTAGCAGATGTCCATCACGTGACGGTACTTGTTTTTTTTCCATGATGCGACCGTTTCGTTCCCCGCCACCCCCGTTTGGAAATGTTTTCATCTGATGCCTTTTTCTGGGTAATTTGAGAAGAACTCCCGAAAGTGGTGCAGGTGTGATTTTCTGTTGCCATGGCGAAGGTCACGGGGTGAGCGGGGGCCGATGGTGTTGACGATGGCGGTAAATTTCACGCCATCGCGGGGGCCGGCGCCAGGCAGAGATTAGAGGCACGGTTATTAAAGCCTTCTCCTCCTCCTCCTCCTCCTCCTCTTCGTCATCGGCCCGGTGCATGCTGGGAGCGCGCGGGCAGTGCTGAAGACCCGCGCCGTCAGGGTGACATAAATCTGACGGCTCCTCTCACGTCCGCGGGCCCTCGCTCAACGGCTACATAAACCGTAAAAAAAAAAAAAAAAGTGAAATATTCTCAGCCTGGACGCTTTCATCATTTCCCCCCCGCGCCCCCGCCCCTCCCCCCTCTCTCTGGGGCTGATAAGAATGTATCACCCGCGAAAAATGCGAAATCGACATGCAATGTTATTAACTCGACGGGAAAAATAGAGCGCCCTGCAAACACACCGAATGTCATTTCAGGAAGCACCGAGGTTCACACAAGAGGACGTAAAAAAGCTTTTCCCACATCCTCCTTCAAGGGCAAAATCCCTGAGAAGGAATTAACCCTCACATGTCAAACGAAAAGGTGACACACAGCTTCCTGACCTCAACAGTCAATCATTCCTGAACTCCAGCGAGATCCATACGGACATAATTACTGTTGTGCAAAATGACAGATTTTGTAAAGGGAGGGGGTGGGGGGGGCCTTTCACTTATAAAGACACAGACGCAGAGATACTAGAGAGAACCAGAGGGGAAATTTTAACCCTTTGACGTGTGGGCTTTTTGGAATGTTTTTTTTTTTTTTTTCCAACATTCTAAGTCAGTGTTCTAGAACTCCGCTGTTTTCACAGTCACCAGCAGTGATTGTGACATCAGCATTAGAATGTTCAGTTAAGAACATTCTAATCACATATCTGCGATCTCACGCCTTAAAGGTTTTATACATAAAGAAGGACTGCAAATAAATAAATAAGAAATAATAAATAAATAAATAAATAATGCACGTAAATGGAGCTGAGATTAACACAGCTGCCAGGACTCAGAACCCTAATCTGTTTGGGAATGGCTGCGGGCGTCGATGTCAGAACGGAAAGCTGTCGTATAAATCGCAGACCACAAGGGGCACCAGCACTTCACCGGACACCGAGAACAAAATAAAAAAAGCCCAGGAGTGTACATGTACCAGCAGTGCACCCGTGAAACTACGCTTGTTAAAAGCACACCAGAAAAGCCTGACATTGGGCCTTTTTTTCATTACTCTGAGCTGTTATGGTATTTAGCAGCCTGCCACCCCAGACACTCCAAAAGAGCATCAGAGGATCAGCAGAAGCGGGGGGGGGGGGGGGGGGGGGGGGGACCCGATAAGCAGGCCACTGCTGCCTCCTGGAACCCTATTTTCGGCTGACGGGCGGGGCGGGGCGTCACGCTGATGATGGGCAGGGCGGGGCGGGGCGTCACGCTGATGATGGGCAGGGCGGGGCGGGGCGTCACGCTGATGACCGCCGCGGGCGTATCGGTCACGCGTCGCTCCTTCCTGTCAAAGTGCGCTAAGTGGGGAGGAACCGTGGCCTCCGGACGGCTCCCGGCTGAACCTGTCGCCTCTTCCGGCACGTTCCGCAAGTCAAATCAGTAGGCTCAGTTTGTGGCCGAGGACACGCAGATCAGATTTTGAAGAGGCTGGACCCCTCCAGCCCCCCGCCGCCCCCCCCCCCCCGTGGTGTGATACAATGAGCCCTTTCATCAACAGTCAACACCCTCTAATTTTCACCGCAAGTGCTCCCGGCATACCCAACTCCACATCTAACAAACAAAATCTCCAATGAGGAATGAACTCCAAAAATGAGCTATAATGAGAGGCTGCATTATTTCCCTCTTTGACCTTTATTCCTCCCTGAACTGGCCTGTAATTGTATTCCAACCTTTTACCTCTTTCAAAGAAAATAGCTCGCCATTTGAGCCTCAGCGCAGAGCAGAGGGGAATTAGCTCTGTTGCCCGTCTGGAATGTGAAATGAAAGCAGACATCTTTCCCCTTAGCAGAGCGAGAAAGAGATGGAGAACAAAACCATCTCATAGACATACTGACCTGGAGACCCCGAACCATCAGCCCAACAGCTTCCTGTTCACCCTGAACCAATCAGGTCTCACCGATCGGACAGATACAGGTGGAAATGAAATGGAACTGAAATGAAAGGTATTGGCGGGTCTCTCCTAAAATAATATTAGTGTTCAATGTTAATTCGGTAATTGGAGCCCAATGAGTGAAGGGTATGATTTTGAAATAAAAATGATGTGGAGCCCCCAGTCCAAGCACCACCAGCACTCCGTGAGGCGTCCATGGCACACAGGTATTCCCAGCACTGTTCAGCCCCGAAACAGCTTCATCACCTACACCAGGGATCATCAACTCTGGCCCTCGAATCCAAATCCAGCCCTGGTTTTCTTTTCTCCTGGGTAATTAGTGCTACTGATTGGCCAGACTGTCTTCACACCTGACTCCCAGGCAAAGGGAGGGTGGAAAACCAGCAGTTCTCGGCCCTCGAGGACCGTGAGTTGCTGATCCCTGACCTACACCATACCAGCATGAAACGGTACTCATTTCAAGGGCTACTGAGGAGGAGGAAATATGCCCCAAATCTAGGGATTTATCAAAAGAATTATTGATATGGAAAAAAAAGAGGTGTTTTGAAAACATTGTAGAGAGACTGTCAAACACATCCAGCTCTCTCCTTAACTGGCCTTTCTGATGAGTGGCAGCTTTTATGCTCAGGAGTTACTTCTAACGATGGCGACAATGTGGTATTCATTTTTCTTTTCTTTTTTTTTTGTTGATGGACTGGCATGCTTTGTTCTTTTCTGGTCCATCAAGCCCATTAACATTTTAACGTTCGATGACTAAATCAATTAACATTTCTGTTCACCCGCCTGAGAGACTCATACTCTGAGATCTCGCATTAGCGCTGTTTTGACCGCGAGCGGCGGCGGCGGCGGTGGCGGCGGCTTCAGCGTAGGCGCCATTTTGGTTCAGCGGTTCAATAAAAATCAGCGTCACGACCACATTCATTCCGCTCGTTACTCCGAGCGGGAACGTGCGCCGGACTACCGGCATCCAGAAACGAGTCGCACGCGCGATTATTCCAAAATGGCAAACCAGCGAGCGACAAAAGGATTTCCTCGCACTTTTGAAATCCATCCCCCGTGGTCCTCACAGCTGTTTGTAAGCCCTTGTGGTTTCTTATTTCAGTAATGTGTATGTTAGATAACTTATCTAGCGCAGCAGAATCCCTCCTTTCCAATGTGATTTAAATGCTTCAGCATTCATAATTTCTCTACTGAAAAAAAATCTGATTGCAAAATCATAACTACAGAACGATATCAAAGCAGTTTCTCATCCCAAAGCTGAACCTGATGCTTTCTGGTTTCCATCACAAGTGAATGCTGCCATAAACTTACCCACAGACAATCAGATCCACCAATCAGGAGAGAGCCAACCTTCAAAGCGTGAGGAGCTTTCTATCCACATGCACTGTGGGTAAAAATGTTCCTTTGTCTCTGCTGTTAAGGTTCTATGAATATATCATCTGTCAATAACCTTTATACAATTTCTCAATATCTAAAATCATGTTTAATACATTGAATGCACCCCGAGAGCTCGGAAAGCCCCCGTGTCTCCCAGTGCAGGAGAGAGCGAAGGGGACACCAGGACAGGATATGACATCACAGACTGTACCAACACACCTGCACACAGGCTGGTAACTCAGCAGTGCAGAATAGCCTGAAGTAGAGTCAGCGCAGTGTTAAGGGATGAGGAAGTGTTGCTTTAGCATGAGATGAAGTATGAGGTTTGCTCTGTGGATTCACAGCCTGGGACGCGTGTCAAGTCATTTCGATTTCTGCCGAAGATTATATCTTATATATGAAGGACACTCAAATCTGGCCCTGGGGGGCCAGTAGTGCTGCCGGTTTTCATTCTTCCCATCCAATCAGGGGCTGATTTACAGCTGGGACGCAAGGCGAGTTAAATCTCTGGCCAATCAGGGGTATTAGCCAATCAATTAACTATCGGGTATAAAAGAATATCAGCAGCAGTACTGGCCTCCAGGGCCAGATTTCAGCCTCTCCCTGCTATATATACTACTTTGCCTGATGGTGAAGCTGGAAAGGGATCTTTTCCTAAAAGTCACGTCTACCAGTGACACGCAGTCCCTCTCTCTCAATAACCTCATAACCATTGATTTTCTATAAAAGCTCCTGGAAGATGGAGAGCAGCCTCTATGCGCTTTTTTTTTTTCTCGCTCTCCAACACACAACTGTAGTTCCATAATACTCCCATTCACCATTTCACAGCCAGGTGCTGACATGCCCCCCCCTCCCTCGCTCCCCAATCCCCCCCCACCCCACCCCCAGGTTATTTTACACGGTCAGTACCTTCAGGAAACACCTGAAAAAGTGAGAAAGTGTTGTGTGCTCAAACAGTGAGCACACTGTCAGTAGGCCATGAGCAAGTGAATGTTGCCACGGCTAAAATCTTGCCAAACGCACACACTATACATGGCTGCTCCCCTCCCCTCCTCTCAGCTCAGTGCAGCAAACCTGAGAACAATTACTAATCACGGTGTTAATTAGGCTATGATTACACTCCTCAAAAGTGTGTCTAATACCGCCACTATTGTGATTCGATCATATCCCGCAGCTGATTTTATAACAATACAATCGGCCGGAAAATTAACATTACAACAGTGATTTCAAAAGGCAGCCCAAAACATTTTTGTAGTTTTGGCTCTGCGCTGGACTTGAAATATAATCATGAACATGAAGTTCAGTTGGTCAGCTGTAATTATTTTTTTTATTAATTATTATTTACATCCACCCTGGGTCATCCATGAAGGAATTAAAGCCCTTTTAAAAACCTTCGACTGCACTGCACATATTGGAAGAAGAATGCATTTTGATAGGATATAATGGTAGGAGCCAGCGTGCTGTATATATCAGGATCGGAATCTCGGCAAAAAGTTCAGCCTGTTCTTTGGAATGCTGGGCATGTCGGAAAGCCAGCAGCCAGACCAGCGCACGGCAGAAAGATTCCTGCTGAAATCGGAAAACTTTGTTCACGCTTAACATGGCAATAACACCCTGGCCTCCCGCTGCACGTATAAACAAATAAAGAAAAAATACTGCACTCTCTGGCAACTGCACGCCTATCTGAAAATAATGAGAGATAAGAATAAGACCAAAAAAATAAAATAAATAAATAAAAATATGACAAGAATATTCTTTTTAGTCTACACATTTACACATTTATCACGTCGAAGGAAGAGGTGTCTGCATTTCACGCTGGTCTTAAGAATCTGTGGCATCTGTTTTCAGGCACATATTTAGTTTTTTAGTGCTTGTTTACAGCCAGACCAGCATTGCAGAACTCTCTCTTCAGAAGGCCCAGAGCTTGCATGGATTTAGTTACTTTAGATACTTCTTTTCCAGTCTTGATACAGCTGGTGCAGCTGCGAAAATTACAGGCTTGTGTTTGCTATCAGAAGTGCTCTTCTCCTCTCAATATTAATCATGATTAATAATCAACAACATATCTCCCAAAGTTGACCTGAAAGGCGTTGCACGATCTCGAAAAGCAACACAAAAACGCTCTCACAAAACGTTCTCACGAGGAAATTAAAATCAGAGACAGATTCTGAAGTGGGAATTTACCGACGCGACTTTTTTTTCTTTTTCAGGATGACTTCTCTGGATAATTAGGCGGAGGTTTTGAACGGCAGAATTCCGAGCGGACCGCGGCGACGCCGGACGCCGTACGGAACGGCGCGGGTCTGATGTCGTTAATAAGAGCCATTCTGCCCTCGCCGCCGCCGCCGGCTGTTAGCTCGCCCCGCCAAAACGCTTTATCAGCGGCTGTCAGATGTCATTCCATTAGCACCGTAGCCCCCCTTTCCATCGCTCACCGCCATTCGCTCTCCGCCTGTTGCCGTGGAAGCCGTCGTCACGACGATCTTCTGGCGCGGGCCTCCGGCTCTGAGCAGGGCATCCGTCTTCGCCCGTCCCGCGCTTTTCCCGAGTTATGAAAAGAAAAAAGAGGCATGACTCCCCCAAAGCCCCGTGGAAAAATCACTCTGAACCAGGGGTGACCCCCCCCCCCCCCACGGCCGACCCCCCCATCCCGCCGTCCTCCTAACCCCCGCCCCGTCCCTCCACCCCCACAACCTCGCTGAAAAACTTTAAATGATGTTCACTGACCACTACCAGCCACCAGGCCAGCTTCAGTCAGAGGGCACGGAATGGCAGGCCAATACCCTTCACCTTTTGTCCAATCGGAGGACGTGAGGCTTCAGCAGAAGTCTCCCATTGGCTCCTCCGTGTGAACAGGTGAACAGGTGACACGGGAAGTCGAGAGACTCGAGCGAAGAGTGTGAAAAAGGTTAATTAGTTTTGTTGACCACCTGCTTTTTTTTGTGTCGTTGCTTTTTTTCTTTCTTTTTCTAAATCACAGGCTAGCCTCATATCCGCGTGGCGAGGATTAAATCCATCAGCCAGGCCAGACGAGCGGCAGCCCCGCAGATCCCGTTTATGGAGCAGAAGTTCACAGAGGCGCAAAAGCTCTCTCTCTCTCTCGCCCGAGAGCCGATGTCTGTGACCTCGCCGTGTCAGAGCAAACGCCGCCGACGGCGAGACTCAAGGTGAACAGAGCGGCTTTCAAAGACCGGAATTTAACAAAGCCGTGGCACCCGATCGACTGGCCGCACGCAGGAAGTCCCAGCATGCACCTCGCCATCTGACCTCCGCTTCGCACACTGACCCGCTGAACTGATTGCGCTGATTGGCGAGCGGCAGACTGAGTGGGTGAGCGTACTTTTGTTTCAGAAAAGATAAAAAGGTCAGAGAGATGAACGGAAAGCCTTCCCTTCCCCGGCCTGATTATAAACCCCCCTTTGACGGCTTCACCTGCGCTGATTGCACTCGAGAATTGTGTTGATTCGGTCAAATGGAGCATGAAGGTATTTTGGATGTGCTGTTAATTCTGAGGAACTGGAGAATCCGCGACTGGAACCCGTCACAAATTGACATGCAGATTTTATTATTTTTTTAAATGCAGACAGGGTTGATGGGACTACGTGTGCTTTGTGAATACAGTACGGTTGATGGGACTACGTGTGTTTTGTGAATACAGTAGGGTTAATGGGACTATGCTTTGTGAATACAGTAGGGTTGATGGGACTATGCTTTGTGAATACAGTAGGGTTGATAGGACTACGTGTGCTTTGTGAATACAGTAGGGTTGATGGCACTATGCTTTGTGAATATAGTGTAAAATATCCATGAGTACCGCTTTTCTGCTGCATGAAGAGAATTTACTGAGCATGTCTGAAGAGGCCCAAAGCTGAAAAGACTACAGTGCAGTTTCCAGGAAGTGTTTGTGTCATCATCGATTATGCACGGAAGGATGGCGGGGGGGGCAGGAGTGTTTCTAAGAACAACGTACAGTAACTGCACACTGTTCCAGAGTCATGCAGCAAGGCATAATGTAGTTTAAACATCTTACAGACATCTATAATGCAAACATCAATAAACCTGTTGCCAAACTTCCAATTCGTTTTGCACACAACATCTAAATTCATTGCTCAGCTATTATGATGTAATTTCTATCAACAAGTCAATTAAAAATGTCAGTGAAAAGTTATTGTCTCCATATATATAAAATTCAGTGTTCACATACTTTGTGTGTAAATTGTAACCAAGCCACCCTTGTTCGGGTCACAAGAGCAATTTCAAAAACAGATGTTTCCGCCTTAAAATGGGCGCATTACATGTGCAAATTGAATTTCGTAAACAAGCCCGCAAAAAAAACCAGCCAAGTCTCCCAGAATAAAGGAATTTTTTTCTTTGCATTAAGCTGCAAACATCGAGAACATTTGGGGGGCCAAACAAGACGTACACAGTCAGAATTACAAAAGCAGCCTCTCCTCTTGTCTGTTCACAGCACCATAAATAACTTGCTGGAAAACAGAATCCTTTTTCTTTTTTCTTTAAACGCTCCCTGCAAACACAGCACTGTACTGTGTAGGATTTTTACAAACTGTTTACAATGGGCTGAATAATTCATAGCGCTTAAATATTCACACTTCAATCAGCCCTTCTCCTTCAGCAGAGCATAATGGCGGACGCGGAGTCGGACAAGCGAGCGCGGAGCGGTTAGCGAGCGCGAAGCGGTTAGCACGCCGCGGAGCGGTTAGCGAGCGCGGAGCGGTTAGCGGACGCGGAGTGGGACAGGCGAGCGCGGAGCGGTTAGCGCGCGCGGAGCGGTTAGCGCGCGCGGAGCGGTTAGCGAGCGCGGAGCGGTTAGCGGACGCGGAGTGGGACAGGCGAGCGCGGAGCGGTTAGCGCGCGCGGAGCGGTTAGCGCGCGGAGCGGTTAGCGCGCGCGGAGCGGTTAGCGAGCGCGGAGCAGTTAGCGCGCCGCGGCACAAACGAACGGCAGCGTCAGAAAGAGAGCTCATTTTTTATTCCTTTATTTTTCCAGCCTCCGTTATTGCGTCTGGTCCAGAGAGCAAGTCGGCATCTGGCTCATTATAGAGCACAGCCAGCTAATGAATAGCCAGGGAACCCCGCAGTAATTAGGAAGGGCTCAGATTAATGGCGAAGAGACGTTGTTTTGCAGAGATAACTAAAAAAAAAAAATTCACCGTAATCCGTAAGGATTACCATAAATCACTGAGAATCATAAACATGGGTAAGCTTTCATTTTATTTTAATGAACAGAGAGTTACAAAATAGAAGACAAAAATAAAGGAATTAATGTAACCAAATCCATGTTTGTTTATAAATATATATATATATATATATATATATATATATATATACACACACACACACACACACACACACACACACACACACATATATGTATATACGTATGTATATGCACACACATGAATGTGTGTGTGTGTGTGTGTGTGTGGGTGTGGGTGTATACAAGCACAATAAATAATAACAGGAAGACAGTTTTTTAGGGTCTCACAGTACACGCCTGTTTCAGACACGCACACGCGTGTTAAGCCCATCTCAGACCCCCACAGTCAATCCACGCCACACATCACCACATCACCAGCGCGCAGGAGTCCCCAGAATCGCTCGGAGAGCGCCGGGCTCATTAAGGGCCGTGCGATCGCCCAATCACAGCTGATGACGGGCTTCCTCTGAGCCAAACACAGGAAGGCGGCGCGCGTTTAGACGATGACCGAGCGCGGGCCAATCACACGGCAGCTGGCGTCCCTGACCGCGCGCGGTGGCGGAATTCAAACGCATCAGCCCGGACGCGTGATCAGCGCTCAAACGGGGGGGGGGGGGGGCGGGGGGGGGCGCGGAAGCCTCTCATCCCGCCGCCAACGTCTCCTTTTAGCGCATCGTTCTGATGATGCGTTTCCTGTGAAGCCTGTTTCCCGCCGCGGAGAAAAGTGCTCATCACCGAGAGAGAGAGAGAGAGAGAGAGAGAGGCAGGAATGAGAGAGTAAGAGAGAAAGAGACAGTGGGGTGGGAGAGAGATAGAGAGACAGACAGACAAAAAGAGAGAGAGAGACAGAGAGAGAAAGGGGGAGAGAGAGAGGCAGGAAAGAGAGAGTGAGAGAGAAAACGACAGTGGGGTAGGAGAGAGATAGAGAGACAGAGAGAGAGAGAGAGAGAGAGAGAGAGAGAGAGAGAGAGAGAGTGAGGGAGGGAGGGAGAGAGAGAGAGAGGGAGAGAGGGGTGCGTTTAGCGCTTAATGCTTCTCCATCACAGGAACGGCACTCATGGAAAAACGCTCTCGCTGAGAAGTAATGGCTGGACCCCGAATCGACTGAAAGCACACGTTAAAGAGGAGAGGGAGAAATACAATTTCTGACTAGACCCCCCCCCCTCCTCTCACCTCCCTCTTCCACGTTTCATAAAAAGGTACAATAACCCGGCGAAATTAAAGCAGAATCCCCGGCCGCTCCCCCGCGCAGCCCGAGCGAACAGAAATGAGTTTTACAGCGAGGAGGGATTCCATCAGTGATTGGGCCTATTGATCGAATGCACTTAGTATTAGGGGCACAGAGGGGAGTCAATATTGCTCTCTGCACATTGATCTGCGGGGCAGTAAATACACAGATTTGCCGTGCCCCCCCCCCCCGGCACTCGAATTTACGGCATATATTATGAAAATGGCGGCCGAGGAAATGGGCTACTTAAGGGCCCGGCGATCGCGACGGCGCGGCGAGAACGTGGCGGGCCTCTCGCCGCGAGCACAGCCGAGCGTGTGATGTGTCCCGGCCAGTGGGGGGCGACGTGGGACGGGCCCAGACTTCAGTCACCCGTTACCCTACCCCTGGGGACGACCCCGTGCGCAAAAAAAAAAAAAAAAAAACCACACAAATGCAAAATATTTTTTAAATGGTATTTCTTCATTGGACGCATAAGGGGAAAGAAGAAAAATGCATATAATAAAAATAAAATAAAAACTATGCAATGAAAATGCCTTGGCAATACTAATAAACTAATAAGTCACTAGCAGTGTCGCTGCAAATCTCTTTTTAGAATGTGGGAGAGAAGCCAGTGCATCTGTCAGAGCCCCCATACCGTGATTATAGCGGCCGGGGCATAATTTCTGAAGGGGGGGGGATTGGGGGGGAATGAGGGGGGGGGGGGGGTACAGTGCAGTCGAGCGGATTCTATGAGGCAAAAAGGCAGGCGCTGTGAGGGACCGTCACCACCAGGGGGCAGTCAAGGAAGGGAGGCATTTTAGCGCCATATCGGGGGGGCATAAGTACGGCCCAGTAAACAGGGTGGGGGGGGGGGAACTCTGTCAGATCCGAATTTAGCATAGTGACAAAGAAGACGTTGAGATGCTGAGCCATGATATTACACTGCCTACGGGGACATCCAGAGGAGGCTTCCTGCTATTTACAGACCCAAAGGGCAGCAGAGCACTGGGGCAGGATGTACTCGCTGACCAAAGTAGGCCGACATCTCGTATTGATGGAGCATCTTTTCATTCCCGCCAACGCGCTGGAAAGAGACGTACCGACGTGCAGCTTCCGTTAGCGGTCGGACACTTTCGAGTCTTCGAGAAACTTCCCGCTCTTTCCGTGAAACGTGGACCCTGTTTCCCAGGTGCGATCGGTACCGCAGAGAATACCGAGACCTCCCAGCCGTCAAAAATCAGGAAAAGTGAAGTGTATCGAGTCTGCGACGTCGCACAGACCAGCCTGGGGGACTGCAGACGGACGAAGGCTGAGGATGCAAAAGCAAGTCAGAGGAGAGCGTGCTCGTCAGCGCTCGCCCAAACACAGGAGGTCAGAGAGGCAGAACAGGCTCACAAAAACGATGAGTCACTCCAGACTGGGAGAAAAGTTAGAGTAAAGGATAAGAAGACAAAGAGAAATTCACCACAGACTCTTAAAAGATGGAAAAGGCAGCCTCCCTCAGCATGTGGAGTCCAGGAGTCGGCGAGTTTTCACCCAGTCACTGACGGCGTGACTGCTGGGATGGTTTGAGAATAGCTCCAGCGAAGGCCTGGTTTGAGCAAGAGCTCTGAGTTTGGATCACCCTGTCCTGAACAAGCAGGGTATTCAATCCACGGCCGTACGCTATGGAATAAACTAGCAGACATTACCTGCCAAACAGCCCATTTAATCCCTGCTGTGTTTATATTCACCTGACAAACAGGGCATTTAATCCACAGTCGTACGCTATGGAATAAACTAACAGACATTACCTGTCAAACAGGGCATTTAATCCACGACTGTACATTATGGAATAAGCCAGCAGACATTAATTTAATCCACGGCCGTATGCTATGGAATAAGCCAGCAGACATTACCTGGTGAGCTGTATCATGGGTAATGCCTGACAGAAGGAAGAAGCCGAAGGCCATTTTGTAAACACGGCCATTGAGCTTTATGCAGCGCTCAGAGATGATAATTTGACGGGTATAAAGACACACACACCGCCGTCACCCCGCCATCACACCATCACACCATCACACCGCCATCACACCATCACACCACCATCACACCGCCCTCACCCCGCCCTCACACCACCATCACACCATCACACCACCATTACACCATCACCGCTGTCAGCCGAAAACGCCGCGGAACGGCGGTGGACATTCACGCACGGCTTAATAAGTAGTACTGGCCAGCCAATAGAGGAGGAGCGGCAGCCTGTCACTCATTCCCAGAGGAGGAGCTAAGTGGATTCATGATGACTTCGGACAGGTAATTTTTTTTAAAAAACATGCTTTACATTTAGGCCACACTGTTCTACAGAGGTCGGGCGGATGCTCAGCTGACTCCATTTTGTCTATTTTTAGGAGTCATTAGTTATGTGTAATCGGATCAATGCCATTTGAATAATTTCTCGCACACTATCGATTTCATAGCTCAGCCAAAGTTAACATAATAATTAGCATCAAGTTAAAGGTGTGTGAGCACGTGTGTACAGATGAGAGTATGTGTGGGTGTGTGCGCGCTTGTGTGTGTATAGGAGAGTGTGTGCGCGTATGTGTGCATGTGGGTGTGTGAATGCGCGTGTGGATGTGTGTGTGTGTGTGTGTGTGTGTGTGTGCGTGCTTGTGTGTGTATAGGAGAGTGTGTGCGCATATGTGTGCATGTGGGTGTGTGAATGCGCGTGTGGATGTGTTTGTATGTGTGTGCGTGCTTGTGTGTGTATAGGTGAAAGTATGTGTGCATGTGTGTGTGTGTGTGCATGCGTGTGGGTGGGTGTGTGCATGTGTGCGTGTGTGTGTGCAGGGGTGGGGGAGGGGTCCTGCTCCCGCTCCCAAAGACCAACCCCTACATCCATCAGGAATATTCCCCATTTCGGTCTTACTTTTTCCTTCCTAATCACACCAAGCCGAATGGACTCAAAGCCAGATTAAAGTTTAATAATCCACATCCACAGAAGACTGCGCATAGAGCACTCGCTTTAAAACCACCAGCTTCCCTGCCTGACCAAGACTTGGGCATTTTAAACACTGCTTATCAAATATAAATAATAGTGAGCCACCATTAAGACCTATTTCTGATGTAGATAGATGGGCCCATTAAAAAGGAGACTTAATGAAGTGTCTTTCTTTTTGCTCTCCCCAGGTTCAGCAATAAACTTAAATGAGGAACAATTTCTTTCTGTCCATTATATTAAATTACTCACTCTGTTCTCTTATATTCTGTTTCAAGGTTCGATGAGCTGTTGAGAGACCCATATTAGTGACTTCTGATGTCTTCCATGAAAATGATTCTGAAAAAAATGGTAATGGAGGGAGGGGGAAAAAAAGGCATATAAACCAGGCTATTTTCATTTGTTGGGTTTCAAAAGATCCAAAAGATGTTCAGATACGTCGTGTGTGTGTGTGTGTGTGTGTGTGTGTGTGTGTGTGTGTGAAATGAGCCTTCGTATAACCGGCACTTCAAAAAAAAAAAAAGAAAAAAAAGAAGAAAAGCTCCCAGAGGAATAATTTTAAATAAGTGAAGAAGAAATCTCAAAGGATGGCTTTTGAAAGTCCGAGTTCCCCTCCGTTCCGAAAAGCCTGCAAACGCAGGTGAATCCTGGGCTAACGGCCTCCGTACTAAAGGAAATCTCAGCCATTCACACAAGCTTGTTATTTTCACATATTCTACAGAATCCTTTTCTTTGTAATGAGCGCTCCCCCGCCTGAGAGAGCTTCCTCAAAATGGCGGTGATCGATCCGGCTCATTCCATTCCCTGAATGAAGATTCGCAATTACTTTTTTCCAATTTCAGAAAGATATTACAGCTGACCAGGTTTTTCAGGTACTTCAGCACCCCCCCCCCCCCCCACCCCCAACACCTCCATTCCTACCCTTAACCGAATAAAACTGACTCCAATTTGAGGCAAAATAGACCATAAAATCTGGTGATGTGCCCGTTCTATTGTAAACTAGTACTTCAGGACTCGCCCAGTCACGTTCATTAAAATGGAAAGTTCCAAATGGATCATTCTTTTCACGAGGAGAAAGATGAAAAATGAAACAGACGCTCTTGAAAAGCAATGCATTTTCTAGCGATGGACGTGCTACGCTTTCTGATTTCTGATTTCTGTTTCTTCTTTGTCTCCTGCATCTCGCCGATCCCCCATCATGGCAGCAACGCTCTCTCACCCACAGCGACGTGCACGTCTCTCGCAGTTTTACACAGTAAATCCATTTATACAGCGAGATATAATCCACAAACGCGTGGCACGGAACCGACACAGAACCAGCTCGGAACCGGAGTGGCACCAGCTCGGAACCGGAGTGGAACCAGAGTGGAACCAGAGTGGAACCGGAGCGGAACCGGAGCGGAACCGGAGCGGAACCGCCCGGCGCGGAGATGTTCCTCCATTCAGCTCTGTAGCCAGCAGCCAGGCCAGCGCCACGCCAGACTGCTGAAGATGAGCAGGGCTGGTCTGGGTGAGGAAGACCTCCTGGGGCCTTCACCTGCTGCCCCAGGGACGTACAGGTGGGCCAACATCGGGGGATTTTTTACGGAAATCACATGCTTGCTTTTGACACCTGTCACATGATATAACCTTGACCGTGTGACCTTGTGTGATCCAGCTCACACAACAAACAAATAAATCACTGGTCTTAGTAAAGAGGGGAACGTTTCACTGGGAGCAAGTTTAAAATGTACTTCACTCTGCCCAGAGTGGGGCGCACAGGGGCACATGGGGGTACATGGGGGCGCATGGGGGCGCATGGGGGCGCATGGGGGCGCAGGGGGAGCATAGGGGGCGGGGGGGGGGGGGTTGCAGTCTTTCGGAACAACTTTCATCAAGCGAGGAGTTATGCAGATGAGGTTCTCCAAACCTTCAGGGGAGCACGACGGGGGACCGAGCTGAGCAGGGGGTTTTATCTAAACCCCACCCCCACCCCCCCCCAATCTCCCGTCCCGCTCCATGCTAATGCTCTCCTAAAGGCACAACCGAGGTTCGGGGGGGGGGGGGGGGGGCATTTTAGCGCAGGGGTGTCAGAGCCGCGTGTAATTAAGGGAATTACAGCCTTTCGTCGCATAATGAGGGCACCAGGCGAAGAGAGTCGTGCGCTGGAAAGACTCTCAAAAGCAGGAGCAGCAGTGGGGGGGGGGGGATTGGGGGGCATGGGGAGGGGGGCTGAGAAACGTCCCACGAGATGGTGTGTATGCTTCTCCATGCGGGGGGCAGTCAGGCCTGCGAGCCCTCCCTGCCAGAATGGACAGGAGGGGTGCACAAACCTCAGAAAGGTAAAGGTGAACTCAGGTAAGGACGACCCGCGATGAGGCAGGTACAGTGTGTTTCACAGACAAGCCTGCTGCCTGCGGTCTGTGTTACTGCAGGAAACTGTCTCAGGTCTTAGCAGTAGCTCCTAAAACCGGGTTCTGTGTATTCTGGCTCTGTACCGCCCTGTAACGGCAAGTCCAAGTTCTCAGCCCCGGTGTGGCCATACGCGTAGGTCTGGAGTGTGACAGGGTGACGTGTCATCCCCAATATTTTCTCATGGATTAATTACTAGACTTGCCAGTATGCTTGTGAGAGCTGATGTTCGTCTGCACAAGACTGCGTGGTCCAGCAGTGTGTCTCCCCCCAAAGTAGACATGAAACCTATGCCCTTGTATACAGACACACGCAAAGTTTTCTTCTTGGCAAAACCAAACTCCCACAAAAAACTGTAATTTTTTTTTTTTATATAAATACACCAACAGTCTCCCGCAAGCCAGACAGGAAGAGGACAGGAGCCTCGTAAACAACCCCAGAGCAAGGCCTCCAGTCGGGCTGAGGTCGGGAGCGGCAGCCTCAGGAAGCGCGGCAGAGACCATTTCTCTTCCAGCCACGGCATCAGATAACCGAGCCGGCGTGGGCCCGGCTGAGGACGCTGACCCCCCCCCACCCCCCCACCCCCCCAGTATCACCACCCCCCCACCCCCCAATATCACCCGCCCTGGCAGCTACATAAACCCTGCGGCAATCAGGACAGCCAAGCACCACGGCTGTCGTCTCTGACCCCTTATCTCCGTCGCCCCCCCCATCCCCCCCCTAACCAGTTCTGCTTTATTCAGTCTCTGCACAAACTTTCTCAGACAGTCTTCTCACTCTGCACTCTCTCACTCTCATTCTCTCACTCTCTGTTTGTTTCTCTATCTCTGTCTTTCTCTGTCTGATTCTCCCTCCCCCTCTCTGTCTGTCTCTCTCTCAAGCAGCTCGGGAAGTGCGGTGCCAGGCTCACCTGTGGAACAGGTAGAGGGATGTCAGGGATTGCTCCGGAGAAGAGGGCATTCACCTACACCGAGCCACTACTGCTGGAATCACAACTATATACACAGTGGACCCCGGTGGATTGTGGGTAAAGATGCAAGGCTGTAGCTCAGTGTGAGCTTAAAGCATGATCACATGTATTAGCAAAACCTGCACACTGTTTTCAACCGTTTACGCTTCAAAATGTTTCAAAAAGGACTTAGCAAATGTTTCAAATTTAATCTTAACAGTTAAATTAATGTTGTAGTAGTAGTAGTAGTAGTAGCAGCAGCAGTAGCAGTAGCAGTAGTAGTCGTCGTCCTAGGTTAAACACAAAAACCTGATCCTTTATGGATGATTGGACATCCCTGTTCTATAGAGTGGTAAATATGACGTGTCCAGATGAACAGAATGGCAGGGTATGTCATCAATCATTTGTATTTTCTTATGTCATCGGCATGATTTTCTGAAAATCAGTGTTCTCCGCGGAAGGAGTTCTCATTAATCTGGTAATTTCCCACATTAGCTTCAGCAGCCCTGGCGGTTATGCAACGCGTTTGGAATAAAGTCGCTACGCGGCTGTCATCAGCCTCCAGGGAGCTCCACGAGAACAATGTTTAATTAATCACATTCAATAAAGCAGAAAAGCAATAAACAGGCTTTGCATTAATCCAGAATTAATTCCAATAAAGATCAAATCAAGGGAGATTTAATACTAAAGTAACAATTAGACTAATTTGCATATGAACAAAACGCACGTGTTTTAGTTTCGCAAGAAAAATCAGCATAACATAGAATTTGGAGGGTGAGGTGTAGGGTACCTCCCAGTTTTACCCCCGATTCCCAAATCCCACGCACGTAAGGACCGAAAACTTTAAGCTTTGCTGAAACTGTATTGGATATTTTAAGAGGGAGAGAATAAGACAGAGAAAAAGGCAGTGAAGTACACCGATTCGGCTCATTGATAGGAGATGACAACGGTGTGATCTCCTCCTCCCCCCCCCCTCCCTCGCCCCCCCCCCCAGGTTAACTCTCATCCATTTGCTGCTCGGTCTCTTTTAAGGAGGGGAAAGTGGATATGAGAAGCGCGAGCACCTGTAAAGACGAGCGAGCCGCGCAGGTAACCTGTGAAATTCCCGCCAAATCGGGCTCTCGAGCGTCCGATCGCAGCGCTACATTTTCATCGTAGAGAGACATAGCGAGTTTTATCGGCCGAGGAATATATATAAAAATAAATAAATAAATAACTAAAATAACTGTCTTTGAAGAGGCCCCTGCATAGCTGCAATGATTTATCCCATCTTCTCGCTCTCCGGAGGCCGACGGGAGCTGAAAGCTCTCCAACATCTTCAAATAGATCATCGTCGCGTAATTGGTTTTAAATCAAGTGGAAGCCTCCTCTGCCCGAGGGGGGCCAGATCAATCATAAAAATCGATGACAAAACGCTAAGATAATTCCCGCCAAACGGGATTCTCCCTCCAGGACGGGACGGGCGGGGGGGGAGGGGGGGGTGGGATTTGTGTCTCTCTCTCCCGCTCGCAATGTGGATTTTCTGCTGCATAATTGGTTTCTCTTTCCTGTGACACGTCTGATTTACAAAAGCAAATGGCGCTGCATTATCTTCGTTTCCGTAGGGATACGTATAACCGTAAAAACTCTGAGCGTGGCGTCGTGGCCCGGCGCAACGGAAGGGCTGCCCACAGCTGGGGAAACCGCTCTGTTCACAGGGCTGTGCTCACGACCTCACAAACCCAAGACACCGAGCTTCACCTGGGAAACAGGCGTCTGACAAATAAAAAATTCTAGAATAACTCTTTCGAACCATTCGTGGTCTGGCCCGTTCCCTGCCCCCCCACCCCCCACACCCCATCCCCCTCTCCAACCCCCAGCCGCTGACACTGATGAGGAAGCGCGTTGTTAATCCCTTTATAAATGACCAGCAACATTTATTTCCTTATTTATTTGAAAGGGACAATGGACAGTAGTAACTAACTGCCCCAGAATTAGCTTGATAGCTAAATTTCATCTCTAGTCCCTTGGCAGGTTAAAAAAAAAAAAAAAATTAAAAAAGCAGGCAAATTTACAAAAAAATAAACATGCGATTGTGCTTTTTTTTCCTTTTTCTTTTTTGGCCCAGAAGCCAAAAGCCTAATTGCCTGTGCGTAACTGTGGGACCGGGCGCAGATGCGAAGGGAGGCTGAGCTGATAGAGCCATTTGCTGCCGAGTGTCAGGGATTAATTTGAAATATCACAGGTGAGACCTCTGGCGATGGAAGCACCTGTCTTTGACCGCTCCCGACATCTGTTACGCGAGCAGACCAGCAGAGCCGGGGGAAACAGACACTGCTTTTACGCTCCTGTGTATCTGACATGCTACAGTACAGCCTCCCCAGCTGTTAATCATTAGCACAAATGCAGGTGCATGATGGGACTTGTAGTGCGAAAGAGGAAATTGTGCGGAATGCTGTTGTAAAATGTGTGCCCCAGTTCTGGAGCGATACCGCAGGTTTCTTGAGACTCGGACCCGTGGAGGAAAAAAAAAAAAGGGGAAACTACAGAACAAGGATTTGCTCACAAGCGAGCAACAAAATCTGTTAATGAGAGCACTGCTTGTTAGCGTAAAACCTCTTAACCACCAGAATTCTAAAAGTCTAATAAAAAGTCTAACCCATTAAAGTCTTTTCAGCGCAAGAAGAATAAAAATGCTTACTTTTAAACAAAGTGGAAGGCAAAAAGTTATTGATTTATAATTTACCGTGCGACTTAATACAGTCTGAAGTCTAGACTGTTTAATGGGATGCATTTAATTCCCTCTTTAAATGGCAGGAGTTTATAAAATGCAACAAAGGGAAGACATTAAACAAATGAACTGAAAAGTAATCAGAATGAACACTGAACGTGTGCAAAAGCAGTTTTTCCTGAACGTAAATTCCTTGTTTTTCTCGGTGTTTCAGTTGGGGAAGAAAATAAGCATAAAAATTTATAAATAAGAAAAATATTGTTTTTTTTTTTTTTTATCTGCATTATTTGTATCATGAATATTGGGACAGGAACCGATGCAACTGTCTAAACTATAAACTCAAAATGAGGAGGGAAAGGCGATGAAAGATTTCATTGTGTAAAATATCACTCGGCATTCTGGGTAGTTTCATAAAGCTTTTGGGGAAAAGAAAGAAAAATGCAGTTCAATTTATCCGAATCATCTTATAAAACGGGCCATCAGAAACAATGCTCCTGTGCTGCCGCGATTTTAGTTCAGCAACAAGTTGGCACACCTGTATACAAAACGTAAACATTCAGTACGCTCCGCTCACGGTGGACATGTTCCGGTGGGTGAGCACAGCCCATTTCATTCCATAAACAAACGCAGTGTAATGGGCTAATGTGTGATGGGCCGCATTAACTTCCCAATGCGATTCCCCCCCCCCGAAAGATCCGCAGCCCGGCTTCATGGAGCATCACTAAAGCCGTTACAGCGTTGGATAAAGCAGAGGTCAGAAACAGCGCAATTATCTGACCATCGTTTAGCGCCGTGCTCCATAATCAAGGGCGATGAATGTTAATTAACAACAGCGACTCAACAAAACAGGGGCGTGTCGGGCAGAACTAATCCAGATATGATAGCTCAACCGGCCGAGCGCTGCATTCCACTTCTCTGAGGTCTAACGGTCATGGTTATTAAAACATGGGCCTGCCCTCCTCAGTTAGCTACCTCAGAGGTACATAAACAGTTTCCTTTGATCACTGGGCACCACTGATTGGTGAGATAGCCCCATCCCCCATCCCCTACCCCCCCAAAAAAATGTATAACAGCAGAGGATAAGACAGTATGAAAGTACTATTATTTGAATTTGGAAACGGGACATTTTCTAATACAATTAAGCTATGGATGTAAATGAGGTTGATTAACATATGGACGTAAACTTTGATTAACATCATGTCGCTATGGTAACAGTTGCTGATTCAATGTGTTCAGTGTATTTTAATGAAGTTTTTGTGGGATAAAATAAAAGAGAGAACTAATATTTTGACACAAATTATTGTTTGTCAAAAGAGTGTCTGTCACAAAATGCCAGGAGTGCCCTAGGAACCGATGTTCATGTCCAGAGGAGAGAAGGGGCTCGTTTCAGCGTGACACACTGATCAATCGATAGAGAAGAGAGAACGTGCTTCTTCAGTCCATGGTCTTTAGGTCCCTCTACGTACAGAACACGTCAGCTGCACTGAATAAATGAAAATCCTTGAAAGATTCTGTATAAATGTGCCATGTACCTTAAAATGATTTATATCTGAAGGGACGGAGGCATTTTCTCTCTTGCCAAACCACTATTCGATTCTGTCATGACACGAGTCTCTGGTCTTAATCTCAAGAACCACATATTCAGCCACGCTGAAAGCTACACTCAATAGAAATAAAATAAATAATTTTAAAAATATTTTCACCGTAAGATGCAGACACTCGTATCATGTCAAACAAACTAAAATGGCTGAACTTTTTTTCTGCCAGGTCTTGGGAGGGCATGGGCATTCAGCTCCATACAGTTTGTTAAAATATCTGATCGGATTTTCCACCGACTTTTCATTACCATGTATGAGACTGTGGGGAACAAAACTGCAACTGTGCACCGTGAATAAAACATTAGGTTTGCGTGGAAGACCTGAGGACCAACAGCTTTGAAGCCGGTGTGTTATAATATATCAAAAATACATTCGGTATGTATAGACTTTCATTTTGATGGGGCCAGGCCAATTTTATATGCATTCAATTATACATCTGGTGATATTACCGAAAAACCTAGCCCCCCTCTGGCCTTGAGTTTAACCAACGAAGAAACGCACACAAAACAAACCATGCGCAACACATCAGCACACCGCGTTTGATACCCTGTACACTTTGCAGTTCAACAATTAAATAATTGAAACATGGGCCAGATCACCAATAACTACATCCCAAGCAACTCACAAAAATTTCAAAACAATTCTGTCATTCACAGAATCCTGCTGACACACCGTGACCATGTCGGTAATTCCATCAAAACAAAGTGTCTTCTTAGGAGGGACACTGGAGTCTATGATGCTGAGTATCCCCCAAACCCACCCCTCCCCGCCCCCCTCGTCCCAGCCCAAAAAAACACAGCCCTCGGATCAGTGTTGGCTCTCCTGTACAGACAGGACACTATTTTTTATTTATTTTATTTTATTTAATATATTTTAAATGAAGGGCACATCCTCCTAGCGCCCATTTTAGAGCAGATTTTGGGAAAATCCCCGCCACCTTTCGGTTCAGATTAACGTGCTACTCCGCCAGCCCTAAAACCCATTTCATTCTGCCGCTGTGAATCCACGAGTGCTTTTACAAGGGTGAGAACGGGTTTAATCCCAATGTCTTTAAATAAAAAAATCATTTTATCGCTCCGCGTCTCCAACTTAACCCACGCGCTCGAGAAAAAGGGAAAAAAAAAAAGGTGAGAAACACAAGAACACGGTGTCTCACTCGCCACAACCAGGTGAGTCACTGCAATCCCACCGGAGTTTACACAAGCGCACATGCAATCAGAATGGATCTCATACTCAATATTAGGTTTTTAATGCATTTTTAATGCTCTGCTATATTGGAACTTTAAATAGAAAATGAGGGAAGGCAATCAGTATTTGTCACCCCTGCGTCGCGCTGCAGCGGCACCTAGGCCTCGTTAGAGTCCGGTGTCACGGTGATTAATTAGATGTCTGATGCTTTTTATTGAGTCTGCATATTTAAGGGAGAGCCACTTGTCATGGGAGGATCAGGGAGGTCAGCGTGCGCTAAAGACTGTTCATATTCGGAGAGCAGTTCTGTGGGGGGGGGGGGGAAGAGAGAGAGAGAGAGAAACAGACAGAGAGGGACAGAGAGACAGAGGGAGAGAAAGAGAGACAGAGGTAGACAGAGTGATAGAGACAGACAGAGGGACAGACAGAGAGAGTGCAGAGAGAGAAAGTGAGCAAGCGAGAGAGAGAGAAAAAAAAAGGAGGGAAATGGGGTGAGGCTTTAACCAAACAGTACAGCAATCCAGCGAGGTTATGTTCCATCACACACACACCCACGTACACACTCGTGTGAATTACATCTTTTTTTTTATAAGAAAGGAGATTTTCACCTCTGGAGAGAGGCTGGTGTGGAGAACGTCGGGAGGGAGGAAGAACGACGAGAAGAGGAAAAAACAGTCGGCTTTCACAGCTGCAGTAACGCACAAATGAATATATACAACGTATATTTTCCCCCCACTCAAGCTGCGTCTAATTAAATTACTTTGCATAACACTGGAGGGGTTAAACAGATTTGGGTGTTTAATTAAAGCTGTAAAAATGTAACTTCTAAATGAATCTTGCTTCAATGGTATTGTGTTGCATGCGTACTGCGCTGAGGTGCGGGGGGGGGGGGGGTTTGATCTTGGCCCGTGCAGAGAAGGACTGCCCCCTGGTGACCGCGCCTTTACCTGTGCTGCCCCTAGACTATGGAACAGCATCCCCCACTCAATTAGATCTGCCCCCTCCATTGATCCCTTAAAGGCCAGGCTGAAAACACACTTTTATTCTGTAGCGTTTGGATCCTCCTGATGTGAGTCCATTGCGCCTGTGCCTGTGACCTGTAGATTTGTGCCTATGCATGTGTTTTTATGGTTTTTACTCTGTGATTTTTACTCTGTGTTTCTGTTTTAATTCTGTGATTTGTTCTTACTCTGTGACTTTACCTGCCTGTCCAGCACTTTGGTCAACGTGGGTTGTATTTAAACGTGCTTTATAAATAAATTTGATTGACTGATTGATAGATTTATTGGTGTGTTACCGCAGTAACCCACGGACGACGGCGCTGGCTGTAGACGTGTCACCGCTACGCTACGCGCTCGTTCGCTAACACGGCGTTCGCGGGGCTGAGCTGCCAAAAGCAGCACAGAGCCATCGCGCAAAAAGCCGCGTAGCCGCGCGGCCAAGAGGCGCCAGATCTCCGTCCCGCGGACATCCGCTTCCGCCGCCGATAAACTTCCGCTTGAACAACGAACCGCCGGAATGAATTCATTATCATGTCCATTTTAAAAGGCCGTTTGACCCCCGTCCCCGTCTCCGGGCGACGGGTAGCCGGGCTTCAGAAGAGCCCCGGGACCAGGATTAGGAGTCAGCGTTCCTCCCGACGCTTTGAGAGAGAACGCGGAGTGCTGAGCAGCACAGAGGGAAGCAGACACCGCGAGCGCTGAGGTCATACCAAGGTCACATTTAAACCTTCCTTCAAGGAATGACTATCCATAATAATGATTCACTTACTTTCATTATTATTATTATTATTATTATTATTATGATTATTATTATTAGATTCTCCAAAAAGATTTTTTTTTCTGCAGGAAGCATTGGGAGAAAAGGAATTAAAGCCAAAAACCAAAGCCAGTGTTCACAGATATTTTTGGTGAACATTTATTTATTTAAACCACATCCATCACAGAGGCACAGACAGGTTTGTCTGCCCTCTCCACTTCCCAGGACAAGAATACAGAATTAGGTCTCTCCCTCTCTCTCCCTCTCTCCCTCTCTCTCTCCCTCCCTCGGTCGGTCTCTCTCTCCTCTCAGTAGCTTTCAATCTCTCTCTCTCTCTCTGACACTTACCAAGCACCTCATTACTTCTATCATTGAATTCTTGCTCACATTCAGATCCTGTGGAAGGGTGAACAGTAGTAGTGTCCCCAAACACCCCTCCCCCCCTTTCCACCACCCCTGGCAGAAAAAGCCCCCTCCCACCCAATCCCAAACTTCCTTCCACCACCGCCTCATGTGCCGGAGAACCTTCCGGAACCTTCCGGAACCTCCCGGGCAGAGCTCCTCCTCCTTCTCTGATGTCACTTCATTTGTTTTGTCACAAAAGCAAATTCTCTAAAAAATAAATAAATAAATAAATTTAAAAAATAAACTGACACTTCCTTTAACGAACAGCTGTTTAGCCATCTGCGGGCTATGCAAATGCAGACAATGAGTATTCAGCCCCAGCTTGGGCGAGACGGCGATCCTGCCGGCACACCCGCCCGCCCGCCCAACCGCCTGCCCCCTCGCCCGCCCGCCCGCCCGCCCGCCCAACCGCCTGCCCCCTCGCTCGCCCGCCCGCCCGCCCGCCCACGCTGGAGAGAGAGAACGCAGCAGAGACGGTGGAGAGAAACATCTACACAGCACTCTTTCCCCCCCAACCTTCAGCAGACACGCGTCAAAGCTCAGCCAAATCAGAATAACTGATGAGCCGACCGTCGTTTTTAACTTATTAATTTATTTAGCACGGACACGCCCACCTCCCGAGCCCGACTGGACAACTACACGCGCGTTTCCCGCCAAAAGGAACGGGCGCTCATGAATAATTCATGAGGGACAGGTGAAACGGTAATGGCGTGGAAAAGGGGGAGGGGCATCGGCTTAACATCCGTCAGGAGGTACAACAGCTCTTCATTCACGAGAAACGCGTCAGTAAACGACACTCCAGGTTGCAGTGGGAGAGCGAGACGCTCGACAGTGGAGTGAGCGAACACGCGGTAAGTACGGGCTCCCTGGTGCTGCTTTCAACAACCCTGCTATTATTACACCCGTCAGTCCACAGCACTAATATTTCTACAAGACACACACACACACACACACACACACACACACACACACACACACACACACACACACACACACACACACACACACACACCTCGAAATTTATCACATCTATTCCTCCAAAGCACTTTGCTCGCTCACAAACAGTGTATTGTGTGCAGTAGGTATATCCAAACCCAAACAGTGAAAAGAGACATTCATAGTTTTCTCTTTATATTCATTGTTAAGCCATGGAAATAACATGTTAGCGAAAACACAAACTTGTGATTCGCCCCGCTCTGCGTGGAGTTTGAATGTTCTCCCTTCGTTTTGCATGGGTTTCCCCCAGGTACTCCAGTTCCCTCCCACATCAAAAAAGACATGCATGTCAGGTCAGGCACACTCCTGCCATTGCCCTTGACCAAGGCACTGGCCTCAGAGCTGGAGTTGGTCCCCGGGCGCTGCACTGTGGCTGCCTACTGCTCCTAGGTAACTAGGATGGGTCAAATGCAGAGGACAATTACCCCACAGGGTTCAATAAAAGTATAACTTACATTTTTTAAAAACTGGAAATGAACTTAAGCTATAATTGCATGTTGGGTCCATGTACAATCTGGCAGTTCCAAAGCCCCAGCAAGATGAGGAGAAGAAACAGAAATTTCATGCTCACAATAAAACACTTGTTTTAATTAAGTTCTCAGCACACTGACAGATCCCTAATTAGCAGAGCTGGAGGAAGTTTCAGTCGAGCGGGGTTGTCGAGAGCCGCCTACGTTTCCACGGACTGCGTGTCCACGTTTACACGCCACGTTCCCTCCCTGACACTGCGTCCTAGGAGCTGGCAAGAACCGTCCTGAGCTTGCTGTCAACACACAGTTCGCCCCATGCATCCTCCGAGCACTATTCCTAGTTCAAAGCTTTCGGCTTGGTTTATAAATGACACAAGTGTTCCACAACTTTTATGACATAGACTTACCCTACATTATGTAACGCTTTCATTTTTAAGAAATTCAAGAAGGGTAGCATTTTTTTCTGGGAGTCGTTAACCACAGATGGGTTATTTTGTTGCATCTTTCAGAAAGTCAATGTTGTTAAAAAAAAACATTCCGCTTGTTTGATTACCAGTCATTATAGTGGCAAGTGAGAGCCTGTTCAAAAAATAAATAAATAAAATAAGTAAAAAAAAACAGGCTCTTACCTCAAGGCTAGAATCATGCAAAAATGAAAATTTGTATAACTTGACTTCACTTTCACAGTATCGTACATTTCAGAACATTCCCAATGGGACTGTAACTCCGCACACCAAAAATGTGTACCTCTGCACACCGATAAGGTACTGTAATATGTGGTGCCAAAATGTCAAGGACTCTCAAGGCCTACATTTTAACATTGGGAGAGCACTGTTGCCACCCCTCGCCTCTCCAGTGCTGAAGTTGGGGGGGGGGGGGGGGGGGGGGGGGAATCAAGTCCGCATTGAATTAACGAAAAAAAAAGTATGAACACGGACTGTATAACTCCGTAATGTATGTACGTAAAGTATTATATGTATTATGATACAGCATATTTAAGATTTCAAGATAACGCACGGAATGAATCTCACAATGAAGTTACTATAGACATCTTCAGTCAGTGACTTAAATACACTTTCATGAATAAATAAAAAAAGATGGATTAGGTAAGAACTCACCTGTCAATCTTTACTTTACGAATCCATCACGGTCTCCTCTGATATTGGGACCTCTCTGAGTTGTCAAATATGATTACAGGAAGGCAGTGTCACAAATACCATAGCATAAAGCACAAAATTAACAGTGGAATTATCATGGACAAAAGTCAGCTCACGTTACAGCTTTCTGAACAGATTGTTAGTCTTTCATCAATAACGTTGTACTATCTTAGTTTAAATCATTTTCACTATCTATGTTGGCATTGTGGTGACTGCTCGGGTAGAAATCCAGCGAATTTATCTAACGTTGGCCATTAGGATGTTGCAAGCTAGCATTTCAAATTCACACGACTACTAAGCAGAAAACAATGGAGAATGACAACATTCAGATCGCATAACTAGAAAACTAGCTATCATTCACATGTTAGATATGGTTGGAAAATGCGATGTCAATGGTAATCCAGGTAATATTAATTTAGCAACATACAAGCGAAACTAGTTGACTGGTTGTCGGTTTGGCAGAAGGCAAATAAACAATGTTAGACGCTGGTAATTACCTGGGCAAACGTACAAAAACAACATGAGCCAGATGTAGTTTTTGGATAACTTGCAAGCGAGTGAGACACGGATCAGTAACAAAACTCTTCAAACACGCACAGGAAATATTGTCCTTCATGGCGCATTTAATCTCACTTTAAAAAACGTTCAGCGTTTTAACGAGTAATGCTGCGAGCTCGTGATATACAAGCCCCTTGTTTCAATCAGGCGGTCTGAATGTCTTCTCAATCTCAATGCAGTTGCAAGCACCTGCAGTTCCAATTTCCCACTAAATTCTTTGAGCTTCGTTCTCCAATCAGATTACTTTCGGAGAACATCAGAAGGCGGGCCATAGCATCAGAGACTACGCAAAACTGCTGCCCCGCCTTCTGATATTCTCCAAAGTGCTGTTAATGTTGGTGAACTTGTCAAGTTTACCAGGAAATGAACTTTCCATTGAAAATAGTGGACAGTCAGCTAGCTAATCTCTAAATAACTAATTTAGTAATAACAATGGTCAAATTAAATCAATATTTAAATCAAAACTTTCACTTTTGTTAACATATTTTGTAAGGGGGAAACATGACAATTGCCTTTTCAAGTAAACGTTAAGGAATTAAATTGAATACTTTCCTAATTCTCATTAATACCTTTTAAATTGTTATATTTGGTCCTCATCCACCTTTTGTTTATCAAAACGTTCCAACTGATTTTCCTGTCACTACGAGAAAAAAACTGGCTTTACACTTCGTTTGCAGCTTGCGAGATGAACAGAGAGCAACGGAGCTGTTTTGTACTGTTTTGTTCTTTCGGAGTGCAGTTTGCTTCAGGTCTTACGGTCCTTAGGGCTTAATTTAGCCAATTTATACCGAATGCCGGCTCAATCCGTCGCCGAGGCTGTGAATGGGAACGCAAACAGCTGTCGAGAAAGCCCGGACTACCCACATCCGGATGCCGCAGGAGACGTGCTCGGCCCGTGTGATTTTCCGTTAGACGCTCGACAGGCCCCACACCCTGCCCCGTGTCTCAGCCTCAGTTAGCGCCAACGCGCCAAGGCCCCCGTCCCAGGAGACGGGTAAACAGGCTGATTGGGGTGATGACATCACAGCGCACAGCCCACGGGAGAGATGTAAAGGGAAACCCTCGCACCTCCTTCAAACACCTGCGCGTGAACTACTGTCGGAAGATAGTTAACGATCGCATTGTGTCTTCGGCATTGGCGCTTACTGTCGGCGTCCATCTGTTTAATGCGGAAGACACAGCACAGGGACATGATTAAAAACCAGAGCTGTGGCATACAGCGCTTCCACAACCAACTTCCAGACCCATAAACTAGACCAGCACGACAAAGTGCTGTGACTCACCGCCTCGACTCTACCCCAGCCACGTAACCACACGCGTCTCCCAGTGTGTTCAAATTCTCACATTATGCAGACATCCCCTTCATATCCACGGAGACGGGGAAAAAGCATAAAAATGAATGTTAGAATTTGGTCAGCAATCCTTCACATCATTATTAAATCATCAAAATTTCATCTGGGAATTTTTTTTTCAGAAATGATGTGTGAATATTCAGCCCTTGTAGATCGTGAGTAGGCATGGGCATCAAAGTTACTTTTTAAAAAGTTAAATCACTCCACTTTGATTTTGTGGTCTGCCATACAAAGCTGTTTTGTCAGGACGACTCTGACAGTGCACTTCTTATAATTCAGAGGCTATATTTCTATATTTTAAATCTTTCACAGGATTTATGAATAAAGAAGCAAGCTAGCTGTGCACCTTCTTCTGAACAGGAAAGTGCCAAAGCTGTCATACATACAACAGTGCTGTGTGATTTTTAAGCCTTTGAAGAGCAGCATTTGGAATGTATTTTGCTTTTTTCAAAGTTCTAAGTGTTCTGGAACTTCATTGCATTTCAGTTACCAGCAGTGACTGTTACATCAGCATTGGAATGTTGAGTTACAGAAGAAACATCCAAATTACATATTTGTGATCTTACACCTTAACAGGTTAATGCCAGGCTTGCTTCCTGTGTTCATTGGTTAAACATCATTAAAACATGTGGGCTGTTAAAACAGATATTTCATCACTCCCACCAATGAGAAGGAGGCATTGCACTGATATCTGGAGTTACATCATCACGTCTCTTTCTCTCTTTCACCACTACAGGAAACACCCATGGCTCATATTTACATTTAGTGATTTAAGCTATTACAGAGGTCATGTGGAAGAGAGAGATCAACTCCCAGCAATTAAAAAAGTAGAAAATACCCAGCGCTGTTTATAATTTGCCTACCATCTTGTCTCCGGGCCTTGTAAAATATGCATGTGCATTTAATATTTAATGCAAGAGAATCCAGGAAGACTCTTGCCTTTGTCTTGGGGGGAAAGATGAGAAAAAAATGCTCACCTTTCTAGTCCTGAGACTCAAAGTTCTTCATCGTGAATCAAAGCACTGTAAACTCCCACTGTCACTTTCCTTCTTTAATGGCTCAGATATCGTTGTAGCTCCAGAATTTGAGAGGGAATGCCCTGTGGCAGGTGGGCAGGTGGCAGTCTTTGGAGATAGTGATGGCCACCATCGAAGGACAGAAGAGGGGGGGAATGCACCAAGGGGTTGCCAGATTCATGGTTTTCAGCCGTAATGTCTTCGTTTTCAATGTATTTGCACAGGTGCAGTTTGTGGTCCTGACCGTGGTCCTGTGTAGGTGGGGCTCCAATTGGACACACTGAATGCAGGTCAACGCAACCATCCACCCATCCATAATCTATACGCGTTTATCCTTGGACAGGGTTGCGGGGGGTGCTGGACCCTATCCCAGCATGCATTGGGTGAGAGGCAGGAATATACCCTGGACAGGTCATCAATTTATCACAGGGCATACACACCATTCACTCACCTTTCACTCACACATTCATAACTATGGACAATTTAGAGTCTCCAATTAACCTACCTGCATGTCTTTGGACTGAGGGAGGACACTGGAGTACCCGGAGGAAACCCACATGGACACGGGGAGAACATGCAAACTCCACACAGAAATGCCCAGGACCTTCTTGCAATGAGGCGACAGTGCTACCCACTGCACCACTGTGCCACTCCCTCAACGCAACCAATGGCCTGTGATACAACACATTCTAAAAACTTGGCAAAACAATTATCCAGTGGGAAACTAATCTCACAAAGTACAACCTCCTTTTTAGACTAGTTAAGGGAAGACACAACATGCGTCCTTCTCCAGCAAAACCTCGTTTTACTGTTTTATGCAGTAAAATCATGTTTAATCATTCAACAAATGATGAGCATTAAGAGGAAGCTGCAGCACACTTTTATTCTAATAATACCTTAATTGATTAGGTTCATTTATTAGGCACCTGCTATTGTCGTATAAACAAAACCAGCAAGTCATGGCAACAGTTTTCACATTCAGCCATACAGAACACATTTATATTCAGGCCGTGGAGAGGAAGGAAGCAGACAGTGCAGAAGGACTTTTCACAGACCAGGTAAGAATACAGAGATGAAGTGAGATATTTTTTTTAAAAATTGCATCCACAACCTTGTCTCTGCTTGTTTGTTCTGTGCATTTCGATAATAAAAAGGAATCTTCGGGGAGCCACGTCGCCGTGGCAGCAGGCAAATATTCTGACAAGCCCTTAAGGCCTCGGACAACACTGGAGAGATGCCAGACCTGGAACCAGAGAAGCAGGCCGGGAGAATTCCCACACACACCATACTCCTCGCCAAATTCTGTCATTTTTTTCAGTGTTTTTTTTTTTTTTTTTTTAAATGTTCTGATCACATATACTACTTGTAAACAGCTTCATCTGATCCTTCTGGGGATGTCCAGACAGCGCTACTCGAATTCAGGCTTGTGGAAACACGAGCAAAAAATATATGGTTCCTTCCATTCATCTCAATGCTAAAGTTTCTTGCATTACTGTAGGCATGCTTTTTGTGCACGAGATTGCATGTGTCTGAGATAAATTTAAGAACAGGTTCAGCGCCAGGTAACCCTCGGGGTACGCCCCAATGACACAGTCATGTAGCTGAAAAACTAGATTGTACAATTTTAATACTGTTTACTCAAAAACAATTTCCACACTGGTCTTAACCACACTGAGGATTAAACTAATCCTCAGTCACCATTTCTGTGGATATCTTTTCTACAGCTTATTCATACATTTTCTTTTCTGTTTTTTATATAAATATATATAACTTTGAACTTGGATTTGAACTTTGAAGAAAGCAAGTCTCCAGCTCCTGTAAATATGTGGAGGAATACTATATGGATGATGCTTATTTGGGCACCACCTCTGTGTCATCAGTGTCATCCTTTTATTGCGTTTCAACTTTCCAATCTCTTCATTTGCATTTCAATTCAAACATGCCTCCGGCTCCAACATGTATCGGTCTAGACCAGCGCTATAAGACAACCTGTTCACAAATACAATCTGTGCGCCTATATTGAGATTAATAGATTAATGGATAAAGGAGCTTCACAAGACTGAGAAATCCTTTCCCCTCCTGCCAAGTAAACGAATCCCTAGGATGCTAACAGGACACAAGAAATAGTCAGGGTTTTTTAATGTTTTTTTATTCACCTCTATTTCTAAGTCATTCCACGGGAGTAAAATATGCAGCAGCAGAAACTCAGAACGTGAACACTAGACTGAATGATTAATGACAGAGATAATCATCAACCAAAAAATATATTCTGTAGTAATTAACTGAACAATTAAATGTGACTTTAAAACTAGCACAATGGCGTGATTTGTGAGTTGACATAACATGAGAGTTCTCTTCTCTGTGCTGATAACGATTCAGCCCGTTTTGATGGCAAGCGGTTTTCATTCTCACTCAAATGTCACTATGACGCCAAAGTAAAAATCTGTTTACTTCATCAGATTTAGACATCAGTGTTTATGCAGTTAAACGCCACATGTAAAATCACCCACAGCAATACTCCATGCCGATGCCAGAATTATGTAAATCGCTGTTTGAAAACAGCGGCAGTGCAGGAATGGGCCAATAGAGTGTGCCGCTGCGTGAGTATGCATAAGGACGAGTTCCTCCTGCCTGGATCAAGCACACTTTTCGGCAGCCTGTCCACTTTCTTGTGGTATTTCTTTATTTCCCGTTTTCCGAGATAAAAAAACAACAACTGGCCGGCTTTCTGAAGACACCCATTTTTCAGATGGAGGACTGATTACACTTGCCTCAACTCCACGGAAGTCTGAAACTGTCTGGAGATACAAAGAAGAGATGAAAACAAATAAAAATAAAAAATAAGAAACCTGTGTCAGAGAGCGTGAACGCAAACGGCGCCGGCTCGTATCTCAGCGTCTGACGATGACAAGCAGCAGCTGTTCCCCCGCGTCCTGAAGGCCTTTTTCTCCCCGGCGTCTTGTTAAGAGAGCATCATCGTCACTTCGACGGAGCCGCTCGTCAGGCAGGGCTTCTCGTTCCGGGGGGCCCCGGGTTCCGGAACACGGGCCACGTGCCGTCGCCGACGACGACGACGCGGGATGACGTCACGCGATGACACAGCAGGCGGATACGGAAGGCCATTAGAGCGTCGAGTGGCCTTCCGTAAGTGGAGTCATGCGGAGAGGCTGTCACCGCTCCAACGCAAAGCGGACGCCTGCTGTCGATTAGCCGTCGTAACTCCCCCGTCTTTTTCCCGCAGTTTTTTTTTTCTCCCCCTAGATCCCGTCTCACCTCAGACAGACAGCCGCCCTGTGACAGCAGCCTGCCCTCTTGTGGTGGCACGCGAGCACTACAGGGGCTCTGGGACAAACGCGCGCTGGCCCTTTAAAGGTGTGGGGTCACAAATAAGTGATTGGAATGTTCTTAACTGAACATTCTAGTGCTGATGTCACAATCGCTGCTGGTAATTGAAAGCAACGGAGTTCAAGAACACTGACTTGACTGGGGAAAAAAATAATTCCAAAAAAACCTACTCTTCAATGAGCTGATGAGTCTGAAGGGGAGCAGTCCAGACAAATCTGTGGGTGATATTATCCATATTAAGGCAGTCTGGTGCTCAGATACATAACAGCGCCAGTATCGGCCAAATCGAAGGCTTGAGATGAAGCTTTGCGGAGAGCGTGAATTAAAAACCCCGACTTTTTCATTTGTTCGTTTTTTAAAAATGGTTCATTCGGTTCATTTGGAAAGCGTGAATAAAGCACTGCGGTCTCGGATCGAATCCGACCGGCACCAGAGCCGACTGTGGCCCGCGATCGTCTACGTGTCAACCAAGGGATATACGGGAGGGACTGCACACGCGTATGATTAGGTCTCCTTCACCCCTGCTCTACACGCGCGCGGCTTGTGGCTGCAGTGTGAAAAGGAACAGCTGGGGGGCGCTGTGTTTTTCACTTTCCTGAGCCAGCAGCAGGGGGCGTATATGAGCACGCTTGTCCACAATTCTCTAATTGGACACTCCAAATCCGGGTGGGTTTGGAGATGCCAAATTATACAAAATAAGTGAATAAAAATGAGATTGAACATGACATGTTTCTGTGCTACATTGTAAGACACAGGTGTGACTGAGTAACTTTAAATAAAGTGTATATCTTTGTCTTTGTTTAAGGTTTCGTAAAACAAGCTGCATTGTATTCCGTATCACTGTGCAAGTGCAGAATAATGATTAGTTGCGTGTCCATTTTCATTTAGACTTCAGGCTTTTGCGTGTGCATATGTGCGTGTGTGGGCATGCTCTCGCCCGTGTGAGCATGAATTTGGAGCGACACGACATCAGACAAATAAACAGGCTTGCCTCACTGTTTACGCAGAGCACAGCTTTCCCATATCTGTAAGTGTGACATGATATACGAAGGCAGGTTGTAACTAATAATAAAAAGTATTGATTAGAGATTAAGCAGGACCGCGTTTTCCCCCACAGGGTTAGAAAAGGTCCAGGTCTCGTTTTTTATTTACATTTATTCTCTCACACCTCATATCGCGCGTTTCTCTCCGCGCGCATCTCTGCAGGATCGTCGTGTTTTATTCGTTTGTTCCGCCGCTGCCGTGGTTTCTCCTCCACGGCACCGGCGCGCACATGGACACAGGTCTCCGTGGGCAACACCTGTTCCTGCCGCCCTGCCTGAGCATCTGCAACAAAGCCGCCGGAGGAAAAGGAGCACTTTCTGTCTGGGGGGGGGGGCGGGGGGGCAGGACAACAAAAGGAGACATTCAGGTAGGTGGCAGAGGGGGGGTGGTGAGGGGGGGGGGTCTCTCCTCCTGCACAGATTCCATTAGCACTTCCCCTAATAACATATTTCATCAGCTGGCCTGCAGACCCAAGTGCTGTGAAGAGGAACTCGAAAGGCACTGGTCTCCACTGCCCTCGGTGTTTGATAATGTGAAAATGAACATGAGTGTGTGTGTGTGTGTGTGTGAGTGTGCATGGAGTGTGTGTTTGTGTGTGTTTGTTCGTGCGTATGTGTGTGCGCATGTGTGTTGTGTGTGGGAGCGAGGGGTGTGGGGGGGAGGAAAGGTCATCAAAGGTCACAACTATGCAGAGGCATGCCTGTCCGATTTTATGATGCTCTATGCCAAAAGGGCGACAGTTACTGCAAATAAGACAGGGGGCCCATAAAAGCAGAGAATGGCTGAGGGAGGACTCACATCGCCGGCGAGGGCACGCATTCCATTTCCTTTTTCTGGGTTGTGAAACACAGCCTCCCGCTAGCAAAACGGCAGAGCCAGGCGCAAGACACAGGGAACCACAAAGGAAACAGCCATTTTAACGCAGCGCGAAGGTATTAGACAGAAGAATTACCGGTATTGCTTTTCCAATGAGATGTTGAACCAAAGCCTTTTTTCGGGTGATTAAAGATTTTCATTTTAAACGTTCCATTTGAGTGCGCGCGGAAGGCAGCAGTTAGATGCACGCGCGCGTTCCACTCCGGCTTTTTTTTTTAACGGCGAACGCATTAAACCAGAAAGCGTCGCGCGCATTACCATCGATGGTCAAGGCCGGTAGCAAAAGCGAGGTCTCTAATAAAGGGCGGAAGTGTTAAAGGACGGAGGCTGCGTTTGCTTTTACCCTCCGCTTTTACATCCTGTTCCTGTCACGTTATTGATTTGACTGACAGAGGCAATGAGTCAGAGCGCCTGGCTGCCACTCAACATGCTGTAATTTAAAACAGCTGCAGTCCCGCTTCAGCCAATCAGGTTGAGCGACATGAGAACTGCCGGTCTTCGCTAATAAAAACAATACTTAAGAAAATAATCATGTGTTCGTGCCCAAATCATTGCTATGATGTTAGAACTGAGTCTTTATCAGCGGGTGGATATGTAAAGTGGTTGGAAATGGAGGTGGTTGCTTTGCAGGTGTCATTATATTATGTTTTAATTTGATCAATATTTGACAGATATTTTTGATCTTTGTTTCTGCCAATTGTTTTATTAACTTGTGTTTTATGTCTGGTGCCCCTAGAAAAAGAGATCAGGATTTCAACAGGGTCTTCCTGGTAAAATGAAGATTAAATTAAAATGCAAAAAATACAAATAATTAGCATTTTAATTTTGAGTAGACTGGTACAACAAATTCACTTTAGTAAAAAAAAAAAAAAAAAACATTATGAATACTACTGTGATGTGTTCATAACATAAGAGCATACAAACCATAGTTTTGTTGACAAAATGACAACGATAGATCATACAAAGCCAGAAACTGTGTATCGTGTGTACCGTGACAGAAATTCCTGTTGTTTAGGATAAATGTTTAATCCTGTCCTCTCTCAGTGTTAATTTTGCAAAGTAATTTTCATCTGCAAAGCAGAGCTAGAGGGTGAAAGGGTTTTACAAGGCTGCTCTGAAATAAGTGTTTATATGAGCAAACATTCTGAAGTAAATGTTTATTCATGTATTCATTAAAGGGCATTTCAGAGGTAGCAAAAAAAAAAAATTAATTGCAGTTCTTGAACACAGTAATTTGGCATATTAGTATTGCACAAATAGACGTCGTGAGTTGAAACAAAAGTTGGCTTAAATACAATTTGTGTTATTTAGTTCTTGTGCGTTTTTTTTAATCATTACTTTCCTTTTCAATGCTGCTTTCTTGGTGGAGTGTAATCAACAGACCCATCAGCTACTGGACCTCTTTCAGAAACCAATTTCCTCGATCCCCAGAGTTAGAGTACACCATGAATAGACTCATTATTTTAAGCAATGCAAAAGGACCATGAAAGGCAGGGGTGTGGAGTTGGGGTGAGGGGGGGGGGGGGGAGGTGATTCCGTTCTCCTGGGGTCTCTCTCCGTGAACCTTTACCAGCGATGGAACACAATCAGATCAATGGCCTTTCATGTTCAGTCAGGGTCCGGACTCCGTCTCCTGCGGGCTCCTGATTCTCCAGCCTTGTACCCAAAAGCACTTTTCCGGTGGAACAGAAACAGCCCCTTCCCTGGCTGTGCCATCAGAGACCAATACACCATGAAGGCTACCGAGTGAGGAAGAGCAGAGTCTTGAGTACGGGCACTCAAGGTCTTCGCTTTAATCTGGCTGGTGCAATTTGTCTCTGTGATAACATTTGATATCGCACCATTGCTACATGGCTATCACCACCCCCCACCCCCCCCCCCCCCACCCCAATTCTGTTTAATGCATGCTTTATCGCAATTATGTTTTCTATTTTTCATGCATTTAAAGGGTGCCCTCCCTCAAAAATATTTGTCGGCTTTCATTTTGGTTATCACAAAAATGTCTACTTATGGGTTGATAGCAATATTAATTATTGATTAATATTAAAAAGTAATTGCTCATGTTATGTGATAAACTCATTACCTCATTAAAGTCCTACCTACTCAAATGTACAAATACATTTCTTTTCCAAGTAACATCTCACTTGATTTAATCCTAGCTGGACCTCTAATTATACGATCGGCCAGTTCACAGAATGGGATTTTTGAAAAAAGGAAATTACTCTCAATTGCTTTCATTTAATGATTATAAACGGCAAATCTGTGACGGAACATTATGAAAAATGCAATAATTTCACAGGGGAGAGTGTGACTGCGAGCCACCTGGGCGTGCCTCATGCAAGGCAAACCGATTTTCTTCTGAAAAACAGGGCGCAAGGCACAAATCCACCTGAAATTTTTTGAAAAAATCTAACACAAAAAAAAAAAAAAAAAGAGCTCAGCGTACCTCAGGGTTTGGAAGCCGCCCTGTGCCGAACACTACGGCTCTTTGTGTTCGCCCTGGCATGGGTGAACGTCTGCTCGCTCAGAGAGAGCCACAGAAAGCAGATTTGAAAGGTCACCAACCTGGCAGCACAATTCAGAAATACTGATTCATAAAAATAAATACATAATGAGGCAGGGGCTTACTACGTACGCTTTTGTGCGTGTTGAAAAGGCACGCGATCAGTCAAGGAGCGGCAGAAACTCTCGATTTGCATTTTATTACTTTTTTTCCCATCAACGCGTTTCGGGGTACAGCGGGTGACCCTTCGCTCACAGTCCCTCACCGTTCTCCATTATTCCAATTCTGCAGCATTAACTGGACCGAACAGTACTTTAATCCGAAAAAACACTGGAGCACAAAGAATAAAGGAAAATAAGGAAAACGTGTTCACAGACTGAAACCAGGCATAATGGAGAATGACTCTGGCAGAGAAGACAAGTGTCATCAATGGCGTATAAACAATCAGCAACACTCTGCTTGTACTTAATGTTAGGAATATACTGTGTGTACAAGCAATGTGCATAAACTATCAACAACACTCTGCTTGTAGTTAATGAACAACATTAGGAATATACTCTGTGTACAAGCTGCTGGAGCACACAGTCAGGACCCCTGTGATGACTAATGCATGCAATTAAATGCAATTTTAACTGTATCTCTGGATGATCTGCTGTGCCGTGCTGTGGTGCTGTGGTGTCCTAGCAGTGCTTTGGTGTGCTAGACTGTGCTAGCTATGCTATTCTGTGCTGCGCTAGCTATGCTAGCTATGCTATTCTGTGCTGCGCTAGCTATGCTATGCTTGCTATGCTATTCTGTGCTGGTTATGCTGTGCTAGCAACACTATTCTGTGCTGTGCTAGCTACGCTATTCTGTGCTGGCTATGCTGTGCTGGGCTAGCTATTCAATGCTGTACTGCACTGTGCTATGCTGTGCTGTTTGGCAGTTGGGCAGTCATCATAAACCTGAAAGACAAACTGTTTTCACATTCAACTCTGCTAACCCTGCTTTCTGCTAACTCCAGCAAAAAAAAAACACTATTTGTACAAACTACATTCTATGACTGGAAAAAAAAACTGATTCACGAGAAGGAAACTCGGAAGGAAGCAGTGATGTGGAGTCTGTAGGAACAGGGATGAAGATGGTGAGGTGAACAGAGGAGAAAGCAGGTGTTGCCCGATTTCAGGTAACTGTCTGCATATTCATTCTCCAGAATCTCCACTTTGAGAACTTCAGTTGCAAAGACAGAGAGAGAACTCAAACACAGGGGCTGTAGTACTTGAGAATATAGGCAGGACCCTTCGATCTCGAGCAGAGAAATTACATCTGTTGCAGTTTTGCCGCATTGATCCAGAACACGCAAATAAATAATAGAACAAATGTTTTTAGGCACCACGTCATACACCAGTAGTCAGGGAACAGAACAGTGGCAAGAAACACATTGACATTACAGCAATAACAAGACACTCAAGACCTCAATAAAGCACAACAAGAAATAGCTTGGAACAGATTAATATTGATCACGTACCAGTGTTTTCAACCGTAAGTTAGACTGATGAAAGTTGAGTCAGAATGAAACAAAGTTGAGCGAAGATTCGATCAACCTGACACAAAAACAAAGGGATAAAAAGAAGACAGAGAGAGAAACAGAGAGAGAGAGGGAAGGAAATGGATTCAGCATGCTTTAAGATGGTGGCACCGATATCACTGGCAAAGAAAAAAGATTTAAGTAGGCGAGAGAGAAGCAACTGACAACCACATTAAAAGGAGGAAAGTAGGGAGTGAAATTCTGGTGACAGCCCAGAATCGAGCCCTAATGGGGTAAGTAATGAGATCACAGCCACGATGCCGAATCTAAACTGACAAATAAAATACAGCGTGGAGCAGCAAAGTGAGTATGGCTAAACAGCCAATCGGAAGAGAGGAAGGATGTGGGAAGCAGATGATGTATGATATCAGCAAAGGGGCTGACAGCAAAAGGAGAAAAAAGCACTATAGAGATGTTGTTTTACAACAAAGGAAGGAAAAAGGTACTGGAAATGGTGAGAGAGAGAGAGAGCGAGAGAGTGTGTGTGAGTGTTTGTTTGTGTGTGTGAGTGTGTGTATGTGTATGTATGCGTTTGTGTGTGTGTGTGTATGTGTGTGTGTGCGTGAGTGTGTGTGTGTGTGTATGCGTGCGTGTGTGGGATTGATTGGAGGGTAACCCTAAGTGGTACAGCTATTACATTAAAATAGATATAAAAACAAGCAGAGTTCCATTTAACTCAAAGCCCAAACCCATTTGACTCAACGGATTAATGTAACTGGGTAGGTGGGATCAAGCGGATGGGAAAACCCTTGATTTTCCTCTCTTGTTTACAACAATCCTTCTCCCGCTCGGCAAGGCTTGCCTGGGGAGCCCTCCCATTGGCCTGTTTTCAGCCTCAGGTCATGTTTGTTTGTTTATTTTGGTTTTTTTTTGGGAGGGGGGGGTTGTTTTCCTAAGCATCCATGCCAAGGCGCAGCATGACTCAGTTCAGTGAGAAGGGAGGCGCTTTAGTCCATAAGAATGAATGAATGTTTAAAAAAATGACAAGGACGCCAAGAGACCGTTTTCACTGAAGTGCCAGTTTTGTGTGAAGAGGAGCGGAGCCTCATGAATATGCAGATGTGGCGTTTATGGCGAAGGAGGAGGCCATTTGCACGCCCGGAGCCTCCCAATCGTCTCATTAGGGCTGGAGTTTAAACATCAGGGGCCAATTCCAGTTTGCAGCTAAACAGCCCAATCCTCCGCCCTACATTAAGGATGACTGAGCTGTACAGTCCCCCCACCCCCACCCCGACTCCCCCACTCTTCCAAAAAAAGAATAAATAATGCTCTCACAATATTTCTTTTTTGGTGGGAAGGTAGGTTTCCCACATTAATAGAAAAAACAGCCACAGACTCTCTCTCCTCACAAGCATACAGCTCCCACACCTGAACACACCTAAACCCTCTGAACACATGCAAACTCTCTGGACATATGTAAACTTTCTGAACACATGTAAACCTGCTGAACACATGTAAACTTTCTGAACACATGTAAACTCTCTGAACGTATGCAAACTCTCTGAACACATGCAAACTCTGTGAACACATGTAAACCCTCTGAACACATGTAAACTTTCTGAACACATGTAAACTCTGACCACATGTAAACCTGCTGAACACACGTAAACTCTGAACACATGTAAACCTGCTGAACACATGTAAACTCTGAACACATGTAAACCTGCTGAACACACGTAAACTCTGAACACATGTAAACCTGCTGAACATGTCAACACACAGTATTTTGAACACACAGAATATACAACTTTACACAGGACCAAGTCAGTGAATGAATCAAGAAACCATGAATAACACTGTTTGGCAAAAGTGTTTGTTTTTCATCTGAGAAAAAAAAAATTGGCAAATGTGTACTTGGCATTGCTTGCCTTATTTTGATCTCGCTAATTGCTACACAGATTTTAAGAAATGTGTTTTTTTTCCCCTCCGATTTAAAGAAGCATATGCTTTGTGAATGTGCGTAGCTTTTGAATGGCGAAAACATTTTTGTTGAGATTAGAGTAATTATTCACCTCCTGACGGTCGGTAATTGCAGCAAGACACAAAATTGATCTGGTTTCCAGAAGCAAACAATCACGCTATTCCGTTTCGTGCTTTCGCCGAACTGCCCTGTGGGTAATTTCAGTATTCCACTGGGATCCTACCAATAGCCATAAATCATCTCTTATCAAATGGCCTTATTGACGTTCAGTCATTTCGCTGCTTGACGGAGTGGCAGAACGCGACGTTATTTCACGGGAGCGCTACCTCTGCGATAAGGGCACGACCTCTAAGAAACTGCGGGCAATTTGCGATAATTGCATGTGCTCGACCATGATATTACACACTTAATGCAAGCGGAATATGCACACTAAAGCCGGTAAGTAAAGTCAGAGGGATTAAAAACCAAACAGGCCCACTGTGTGGCATGCTTCACGTACAGTGACTGTATTGTAATGCCGGAAGCTCAGAAATGTGAACCACGGCGTGTAGAGTCTAACTGGTTTGCCAAATGAGCATGAAAGTGAAAGTAGGCCTACTAATGGTAAATGTGATTTATTATTATCAAGCCCTTCACTATCAATTATGACAAAAAGATGAGCTTTCAACCAAAAGAAGTCACACGTTCCAGTGGTCAAAAAACCCAATCATAAAAAAGACTACCAGCAATAGGCTACATACACAATAGTATGTATAGGCCGACTGCAGGATAATCACCAAGCTGCTAAATGTCTCGATTTGTCTTTGTTATTTACAGTTAAATAATATAACATTCCTGTCTCCATCCATGCCAAGTATCAAAGCTGTTTTAAATAGGTAGCCTACATTAGTCACTTCTAGGTGACGGACAACTTCGTGAGGGTACAAAATGCGAAGTAAATGTGACATCAAAACGAGGAAGCACAAGACCCAGCAGCAGTAGAACCGTTGGCATATGGCAGAGATGTTGTCTGACACCGCGATTTTGTTTGCAGCGTCACATTTATCGGCCTCGCTGAATTTGTCAGGTTTGGGGAAACAGTAGCTACGTCTTATGGGAAACGCGTTTAAAATTCCCAGCGCGTTGCAGATTAAAGGGCGGTTTATGTGTTTACCCAACGTATCCTTGTTATCAAGCCCAATTTTGTGTCGCCTCTGAACACAAAAGAGGTGCTTCGCTTTTACACATTCTACGAGATAAAGCGGAAGAAGCCCCCTGAGGCCCCCCCCGTTTGCTTTGTAGCAGATATCACTCGTTTATGCCACATTTCCATTAGCCTAGCTTAGCCACATCCCAGTCATACCAGACAGGCCACGCACTGACAAACACGGCGACTTTGTTTTTAGGTTAATGTTATTATAGCTTCCGTTGTATACGACCGTTCATACATTTGCAATTCAAAGTCATTTACAGAGATGAGAAGAACTGGACTCGTAACAGAAACAAATATATTATAAAACTATAGCATGGTATGGTATGGCTTAACAATTACAGGAATGGACCGCACATAAAACAAATGAGAAAAATGAAGGCATGATAATTGTTTATAAACTTCTACTAGATTTTCATTTTTGCCTTATTAATGTATTGAACGATTTGTAAGTATGGTCTTCCAGTCGTCCTCGTTAAGATGGATGTAAAGTACGCCAACAATTACTAGTCCTACTGCTAATACTTATGGCACTTAGAAAGAGAATAATATGCGGTAACGAACTAAAAATAAAGGAAACACCTGACCAGCCACAGTTTCCACTACAGTTTTTGAATAGGACTGTTCATGATGAAACTACCTGCTCAGGTCCCCATATACATACTTCCAGCCGACTGACTTGCACATTTGTTTCGCCTTGCATCTTGGACCAATGCACGGACGTCACGGCCGAGGAGAATGCGCTTTCAGTTCACTGCTGTTCGATTTTATGTGCATAGCATTTTTTTAAAACAGAAACACTGCCACAAAGATACTTCATAGTGGGAATACAAAAGAAAAAAAACTGGGCAAAAAAGTAAATAACCCGGGCCTGAACCTACAAACAGCGAGTAATTGAGGTAATAAATAAATAAATAAATAAATAAATAAATAAATAAATAAAACTCCCAAGTTGCTGATGCCGTTCTCGCAGACTTAGCCGCGGTTCCTAGTGGAACATTGGCAGGTTCAGCAGAAGCCTTACTTAGTCACTGCGACTCCTGCCAAATGTGGAAACACAACATCCCAGCACGAGCCGCTGAGGAGGTACTTCACGTGTACTTCGTTTTAGACCACAAACCCCCGCGTGCCCTGCACCAGCCAGTGTAATGCCAGCATGTCATTAGACGCTTCTGTAAAGTCGTGGAAGTCGTCCATCGTCGCACACAAAAACTGTGCCAAGTTAAAAATACGCATTAGAACAGAAATAACGCGTTTCTAAGAACCTCAGAAAGTGAACTATCCCTTCAACGGAAAGGAAAAGATGAGAGAAGAGGAGGGATAGAGAAACTGAAACAGCTCCATGGATATGCCATCACAAAGTTTCAGATGAAAGGTTCATTTTAATATATATACATATCAGATGTCCTCCAACTTGAACGCACATTGTTGATGTGTTTGTCTGATTTCAAGCCCCAGAACACATTTATTGTGCATTACTTCCTGTAACAGCAACGCTACAAAAACAAAGTCCAACAAAAGTCACTCTTAAAGCTATCAGAGCCTCTCTCTATTTCTCAGGTGTCTTGTATTGTCACAGTGAGATTGGGTTTTAGACTTTACTGATGTCATACAACCAAATAAATAAAAAAAACACCAGCTTACCAGAGACAGCTGCACAGAGATACAACAGTGTTTGTTAAATTGAAAAGGGGACTTTAGTTTCTTTAGTTGGTGCTTGGGGAAAAAAATATCACCACATCAGGAGCCAGACGACTCTTGCAGTCGGGGAATTCGGCTTCTTTTCAGGTTTATGCATCTTTGCTTCCCTCCAGTGGTTACCTGACACATTGCACCTGTACTGAAAAAAAGAAGAGTTTCAATTCCCGGAATCAAAATGATACCTATCTTCGCTAAAAAGAAACTAATATCACACACGCGCGCGCAAACAAACATTACATTCATACATACACGGCCATTAATAAGTAACAACGCATCGTAAAGACAATGAGGATAGGTAAAGATACTACCGTCCATCTCCCGCAGTGGGAGTTCTGAAACCGAATGAATGCATGAATTACCTTCGGAAGTGTTCAGTAGATTCAGTGGAGTTTTGACTCTCCTACAGCCGGTCCAGAGGCTGTAGTACTGTTAAATCACATGGTTTTGCACTGCTTGGCCATTCCCTTTCTGTAGATAACAGTCATTAGTCATTTATTAAGCAGCCAGATACCCTTACTCACATGATCCTATATGGTCTTATGTTTTTAGTGTCTACTCATACAGCTGTATATATAGTGGGCTGTGCCTGTCTCAGTGATGTGAAACAGCAGTGACTCACATGGGATTCAAACCTGCAGAACTGTGCTGGCAGGCCAACCTTCCCACAATGCTGTGCCACAACACAACCGCCATCACGCCACAAAAAACCCCACCGGAGGGCTGGCGGACCTTCGGGGAGTCACCGGCTTTGTTTCCGTTCCAGATGTCCTTGGTTACGAAAATTGTGACTCTCATTTTCACCCACAGGAGGTTCTTTATCGACTCATAAACTGGGAACTTTAGCTGCTGTGCAACGGGGCTAAAATAAATTAGCCAGGCTGCCAATCTCAAGGGGCCGAACCACGGTGGTGAGGCCGTGTCCGTTCTGTGGAAAAAAATCTTCCCCAGGATCCTGTTTGCTTGAGTGTTGAATATAAAACAGAGTTTGTTTTGCTCGGCTCCTCCCCTTGTGCTGGCAGTGGGCCACGTTGGGGCACAGTGCTTACAGGAACAGGACTGGCATCAGTGTCCGCAGGGGAGCTTAAGAGTTTATGTTTGAAATTTGACGCCCTGAATCCTGCTTAAATTGTAAATGAAACCGCAAGGCCTAGACAGCCTGGGTTTCTTGGGGGAGGGGAGTTACTGTGTACTGTACAATGTACCGTAACAGACGCAGGAACCTTTGATAAAAGGTACATAACCTGAAAAACATACCTAGCCTTATAAACGTGTGAAAGGTAGGCCATGTTAGTTAGGCGGAGTAAAGCAATTATTGCAATTCCCCAAATAGTCTATCAGAAAAAACTGTGATGTCACAGCTAATTTTGAAGCCAGCAAGGAGACAGCAGGTGCTTTTTCTCAAGTGCTACTGAACGGACCTTTGTCTGATGATTGGCTCTCTGTCCAATAATAGTTCCAATATACACCCATCAAGACACTTCAGCAACCTCATATGGTTTTAACAGCTTTTTACCAGCGGCGAGGTTTGCTACACAGTGCCCTCCAGACATCGCCATTTCAGATACGCACGCAGTTCCCTCGTCTGTGACACAATCTCCTCGGACGAGAGCTAGGACAGAGAAAAAGCATCACGACACGGACACAAGGACACATCACACAGAACATATTTAACATACATTTATTAAAAATAAAGAGTATTTGTGAGTGACAGACATGTAAGGGCCCAGTGTACAGTTGTGCTTTATCGTTGAACGAGTGAACACTTCTCTACTGGCGAACGTCCAAAGGCTAATGGATTTTTAGAAAGCTACACTATATTACATATTCATGCACGACAAGACCTTCTTCCCATGCGAACACACTGTATGACCATCCACTTAAACTGAGAAAACCCATCATATTCATGGTATTTTTACACTGCAAATCTGTATTTACAATTGCTCTGCCAGATTATTTTTTTAAAAAATAAACAAAAAAAACCTTCCTTTTTTTTTTCTTTTTTGTTAAAAGGTCCAGAAAGTGTCAATTTTGAACTGAGGAATGTTGCCATGGAGATGACATTACAACGCTTCGGGGGCCAACTGAAACAGGGCGGAATAAAACAGCTGTTTAGTCGCTTCTTCCAGCTAGGAGACTCACTGCTGAAGAGCGTTTGTCTGTGTACACTACAGCTAACTGTTTACCTGGGAACAAGTCTGGCCACCCGCCTCAATACGGAGTGGCAAGCAAACTTTACTGGATGACTGGGAGTCAAGTACAAGTCTCTCCAAAACTGTTAAGAAGGTCTCCACCTCCAAAAAAAAAATGTCACAGTGGCAATGCTCTGACTTCACCGAAGCCATAAAACCGAATTTAAAAAGGGCCAGCCTTCAAATCACCGTTACTGCATAGTATCCGTAAGCAAGGTATGGTGGACCGGAAATCAACCGACGTTGGCATGATCCAACTAGTGTACTGCAAAAAAGGAGAAACTGACGAGCACATAAGTCTGTTCACATCCAACAGCAACAATGTATATGTGAGCCCTATAGCTGGAATTAATCCCACCCCCATGATTAAATAGGAAATAAATCGACTTCTCCGCGACCTTTAATGCCAACTATACACCGGTAATGCTTCAGAGATGCAAGGATGTCAGTGAATTTCAAAGGCTTTGATTCAGGATCTGAGTAAGTGTACTGCAGAACATACTTCTCCATCAGTGAGTGGATCGATATGGCCAGTGTCTGTGCCTCCTGGCCAATTCAAGCGTCACTGATTTCAACTACATATTTACAAAGATATGGCAAAGAAACGTCTATAAACATTTCCCCATTACACATACACAAAATAAAAGAATATCTGCAATAAAGTGACCTACATCTGAACAGAATTGTAAGGCTGTAAGGTGTAATTTTTCCCACAGAAGGCCGAACGACTATCCATTATTAATATGCGCTTGTTAGGAAATTCAGAAAATGAACATGACACCAGAGGGAAACAGAACAGTACAACCCAGGCTGTGATTGGACACCACAGAGACCCCACAGGGCAGGGCGACAGCACCACCCGCGCACCTCCAACCAGACCGTTTGTCCGGGGAGGGGGGGGGGGGGGGGGTGTTTCACAAAGCAGGATTACAGAGTTAGCTGGACACCTACGGCAAGTAAAAACCCAGAACAGCTCTTTTTACTTCAGTCCATGTTCCAGGTAGGGATTGCAGAGGGTTCTGGGTTTTACTTGGTGCAGTAAATCGGTGAGCTCAGTGAATCCTGCTCTGTAAAAGAAGGGCCTTGGACTACATGTGTGGGGTTAAGATCTCAGAGATTGAACCGCACATTTTTTTTTTTTTTTTTTTGATTGGCATTTTTTTTTATACAGAGAATTTGAAAAGTTTCTTTTTTTTTTGCTGCGGCCCGGGCTCAGAAGATGTAGTCGTTGGTCATCTTGAGGGAGGGCATGGCGTCGCTGATGTTCTGGTCCAGCCGGTGGTACTCCACGCTCCGGGAGCAAAGCCCCTCCTTCCAGCGCCGGCTCTGCGCCAGGAGGAGGATCTGGGGGGGGGGGGGGGGGGGGGGGGTCAGAGTGCAGGGTGGGGGGGAGAGAGACACAGGTCACTCAAAAACCTTCCCCTACACACCTCTCACCCACCTAACAGGCTTTCACAAAAAATGCGACGCTCCATTAGAAAAAAAAAGATGAAATATTAATTCTAATTAAAAAAACACCTTCACTTCGATCACTGTATGCAAGACTTTGCACAACTCCTCCCTGTCTCTCAAACCCCCCCTGGGTGAGATTACCACCACACAGGCAGAGGATTTCTACCCTTTCAGCGTCAGTCATTACATCACATTACATCAGCAGCATCTCGGCAGACGCCTTCATCCAGAGACACTTAAACGGCTCTGGATAAGAGTGAAAGGCGCTATATTAATAATCACTTATAATAAAAAAAGGAAAAGGGTGTAATTCAAAATAAATATTAGTAATAACAATTATTATTGCTGTTATTCTTATGATAATTACTGTTATTAAGAATGATTTATTCTGAATTAATCCCTTTTTTTCTTGAACAGATCATTAATATAGTGCCTCTCCTCACCGGCAGGCTAACAGGGCTATCCTACCTTTCTCTTGTTGTGGTAGGTGATGTACACGATGGCCACCAGGAAGGCGATGATGACCAGGTGGAAGAAGAAATGCGAGTCCTCATCCTGAACCGTGTAGAGGGTGTCGACCTTCATGCGCCCGCCCACCTTCCCAGCATTCTCTGCCGGGCGAGGCGCCATCAGGCCTTTGTCAGCCTGGATGAAGTCTTCTTCGTCGTCATCGTCGTTCCCCACCCGGTCCAGGGCCCAGTCCTGTTCCGGCGACTTGCTCCGGGGGTCCGCCAGGGCATTCGGGTAGTCCAGGTCTTCGTCGTCATCTTCCTCTTCATCCTCGTACAGGTCCTGCCCGATCCCCGGAGAGGTGGGGGACGTGTCCTCGTAGGACTGGGGGAACGGGGCCGGCCCCCCTCCCGGGGAGCTGGCTCCGGCGGTGGGCTTGGCAGGGGAGGAGGCTGCTTTCGCGGGGGAGGCAGCAGCTTCAGCGGGGGAGGTGGCGGTTTTGGCGGGAGAGATGGGTGCTTCAGCAGGGGAGGCAGCAGTTTTGGCAGGAGAGATGGGTGTGTCAGCAGGGGAGGCAGCAGTTTTGGCGGGAGAGATGGGTGTGTCAGCAGGGGAGGCAGCAGTTTTGGCGGGAGAGATGGGTGTGTCAGCAGGGGAGGCAGCAGTTTTGGCGGGAGAGATGGGTGTGTCAGCAGGGGAGGCAGCAGTTTTGGCGGGAGAGATGGGTGTGTCAGCAGGGGAGGCAGCAGTTTTGGCGGGAGAGATGGGTGTGTCAGCAGGGGAGGCGGCAGTTTTGGCGGGGGAGTTGGCGGCCTTCACGGGGGTGGGGTCGGGGTTAGGGGCGGGGGTGTCCGCTTTGGCGGGTGGAGCTTCGGTGGAGGAAGCTTTAGAGGTGGCGGCGGCGGCGGCGGTGTTGGTTGCAGCGGCGGTGTTGGTGCCGTTTGTGGGTTGATCGTTTTGGGCAATCACTCCCCCGAGCCCGTCCTCAGTCCTTCCCGCCGTGGGGCTGTTCGGCTGTGCCGGCGTCCCGGTGCCGTTGGGCGTGGTCTGCAGCGAGCTGTTCACGGGAGGGCCGGGAATTTCAGGAGGGGTTTGTTCCGGTGAGACCCCTGAGCGTAAAGCAAAACGATTATAAAGGAGAAAAATACATCCTCTCCCCATTCTGCTGAGAAGTTACCTTTCCTTTTCTGTCTATTTATTCACAGATAATAAATATATCAGCAGTTATAGAGGGGAAATTAATGCTAAAAGCATTTTTAAGAGCTGTGAGATGCGCAAATACCTTTTAAAGCAGATCAAAATAGTCCACATTTTAACAACTCTAACAGCAGCCGTTTAGAGGAAACAATTTCACCTCTCTCACCGTTTAAAACGCTACACATCTGTATTAATAACTGTCATTGTGAAGGGAACCAGAGTGTGTATCACCTGCTGTTCAGTTCAGTGGCCAGAATTTCAATACTTCTGCTTAGCTTTCCTTCTAATAATGACATTAAAAAGGTGACAATAAGAGGAATAACTACATTTAAAGGACATTTTCCATTGTAGGTCTATATCCATTTGACCACCAAATAAATTGCAACTTTCAAAATCGCTTGCTGAATTTATCCTATATTAAATGCTAGAATGGGACACATATTCTGCATACCCAGTCGGGAAAAGTGACTTGGAGGAACAGATGCCTTATTATGGTGCACTACACGACATGGATAAAGAACAACAGGCTATTGAACCACAGGCTTAAAAAGGCAAGTCATCTTGTGTTAATGTAAATTTTTTCAGCAAAACGCATTCAAATTCTCCAAATAGCATAGCTACCCTGTTAGACCAAATAAAAACATTTAGCATTTCTTTCTCTGCAGCCATGGCAACACAGGAACCTTGTTTTACTACATAAGAGTCTAATCTTTATTTCCCCCCCCCAAAGCGTCCACACAGCACAGGACCCCACTGAGGAGCGTAATAAAGAGGGCATTGCCTTTAATTTACAGCCCCGCTTTGGCCCGTCCGCTAAGCCAATGGCGCGATTCCGCTCGAGCTCGCTCCCCAACGGCTCCGCTCAACACACCAGCGGCCGACGCTCGTGCCGGTGAAGAAAACCGCAAACTATTATACGCCAGAGCGAGAGGCCCGACCAGCCAAACGCAGCGATTCGTTCCTTAAGACTCATGCCAACAAAAACGCTGAATGGTCTTTTCAGGTTGGTTTTCACCAGCAAAAACCTTCACTGTTTCACCAAGAAAAACTGGAATGTTCACTTTGTTAATTTTCACTTGGTTTTTCTTCATCGGTGTTAAAGGTTGCGTGTTTTTTTTCTTTTTGGTCGGAAATGCTTAGCCCGTCTCACCGCTGTCCATCGCACTTCCTCTTTCTAGAACCAGTGAAGGACCCACCACCCGTAGACATGTACATATGTCTATGCCACTACCAGCAGAACAGAGGTCGTCAGCAGCAGCAGATCTCTACAGGATATCATCCGGCAAAATGCAACCGCACGCCCAGCAAATGTCAAGCATGTGATCCACCCAGCAGCCAGGAAAGAAGTCAACAGACATTAACGCTGAGCTGCGCAAACACTGCGCAGGGAGACATTAAACAAGGACACGTCTCACCAAGGCTCGATTTCCATTCTCCCTCCTCACCAAAACACCGAACGGCTCATCTCCTCACCAGTTATCCAAGGATACTGGCTGTGGCAAATAGTCTCACCAACAAGCTACCTATTCATACAGCCGGATATTGTTACTTACTGAAGCGGCTCGGGTTTGAGGCTTTGTTCGAAAGTACAATGCAATGAGCACCACCCAGGATTCCAACCTGAATACCTTTCACGTGTCTCTAAAGGCTGTTCAGTGCGCATTGGGACTTCAACTGAACCGTTTAAACAGGACGGATGGGTGTAATGTGAACACTCCCACTGGGCCCCTGGCACGCTAAATGGGTTAGTGAAAGGGCAACGTATCTCACAAACTCTTTAATATGGAAAATGGCAACTGCAGTAAATATAACAAATCACACCACAAAGTCAGCCTTTTCTATGAAAAAATGTTCCCCCCAGCCTTACGTTCTCCTAAACTACCGATTACTGAATATGGTCCTTGTAACATGCACTAGTGCTGATCATAACTGCTTGCCTGTTCAAACACTGAAGCCATTGTACCTGAATGTGCCCTGAATGCTCCAGCATATTATGTTTATGATTCAGGAGAGAATTCCCTCTGGGTACTTTACACTGTAAACGCTGATACATATGGTGATTTTAATTTCACAGAATCAAAGAAATGCTGTTAAGACAATGCTACTGATCCTGGTTGGAATAAACAACTCCCTGAGACGTTCAGTTTTTTTTTTTTTTTAAAAACAGCCCACATTAGTTTACATCACTGTGACAGTTACAAAAGAAGCCATATTCCTAAAATGTTTATAATCAGTAGAAAAGCTGCTTATTTATTGGATTGTTCTTTCTTTCGTTATGCTGATCAGTAAGGTCACTTTTAAACTGTGGAAGAGGCCAGTTGATATTAGAGATGGTCGCTCCCCGTCCGGTTTGACAGATAGGTCACTACGTGTCAGACGGGTCCGGTGGCCAGTAATCTAACAATTTGAAGCTAGCCGTAGCAACTCTTCTCTTTCAGCTATTATTGGCCATTAATAACATAATAAACAACCGTTAAGTCACACCCATGGTAAATTCAGTCGGGTGTTCTAATTAGCACACCAACGCAAGAAAGTTTCGCTATCTTATATCAACAACGAAGCAAACAACAAGGAAGTTTGACTTTACGTCAGCGTCACAGCTAACTTAGCTAGTTGTCGCAGTTGGGTGTCGTGATAAATAAAAGCTACGTTTTAAGTCGAACTACGTTTTAAGTCATGTTATACATGGTACAGTTTCGGCAATAAGGCAGACACCTGGCTTCACGTCCGTAAACTAGCTGTGATTTAGGTTAGCTAAAAGGCGAGAACGCTGATCACCAGCAACCCAGTTAATATTTGCTATTACTAGCTAGAATGGCTAGCAGAACCTCGTCCTAAATATCCTAACTAGCTAGTATTCCGAGCGATAAATGTTTTACATACCAGCGCTTACTGCCGGTGCCGAGTGGCAGCGGGGAGAAAAGAGTAATGCCAAGGTAAATATTGAGAATATACAGTAGTTATTCAAGCTCTGTCCCATCTTCCTGCATGGCGCCATCTTGAAAGAATCACTGCGTGTCAGAGACCCTCCCCCTACGAGCGCAGTTCAAGCAAATAGAAAAACCAGGAAGTCCTTGAATTTGTACATTCTGCGCAAGCGCGGAGAGCCTGCCTCTAGGGGCCGTGGCAGAAAGATTTTCCGACTAATTCAAGCTCATTAGAAAATATAAACGTTTAATAAACAATTTTTTTTAAAAAACCTTATCACATTTTGCGTGTGTTATGGCTTAAGTGTTATTTCAAATATATGAATGTAGTCCAATAGTTCATTTGATTTTTTAAAGCAATCAGAGAAACAAGTTTGGCCTCTCCATATTCAAATACCTAGCTGAGCTACATTTTTCTTTTTTCTTATGTGCAGAGAAGCAGGACCTTGGGCAACAAATCGTCCAAGGAGAAGAGAATCAGGGCAGAGTGAGACTCAAACTCACGAAGAGATTTTGGTTCAGCGGTTCACTGATTACTGTCCTGATTACTAACCTACCTTTGCCAGTTACGAGCAAAACAACTCAAATCTCTGCAATCATTGGTGTACTGACAATTCATGCCGTGTTACTTGAATAATCTAAATTAGGTGATGAGCAGGTTGAAAAGCTAGTCTTTAGCGTTCTGGACATACAGGAAGAATATATTTCCGGTGACGAGCATCTAAATTAACTAGATACCGTAAGTGGCATTCATAACAGTGGCGCATGTTAGAAACACGTTTATCCGGTTGTGGATTTTGGTCGTGAGCAGCTGATCTGTCACAGAAGTATGTTGTGAAGCACGTTTTTGCCGGCATCCAGTTACATTATTATGGTTACGCATAACAGAAATCAGGCTTCAGCCATCTGGGGACCAGGTTCTTTACCCCTGATAAACAACATCTATAATGCAATCTACGCCAGTGCGGCTCAACTCCAGGTCCTGCGGGCCATAGTGAATGCAGGCATTTGCAACAACCATGCACTACACCACCAGATTTCACTAATTATTTTTACCTCCTTGGTTCAGGAAGTGAGCTCATAAGTGAAATACGGTGGTGTACTGCATGGTTGGTGCAAATAACTGCAAACACTTCAGCCTGCGGTTGAGTAGCCTTAACTGACATGTTTGAATCCTGTAAAGCAGGGATGTTACACTCAATCTGCAGCACCTGCAAGTTTTTGCATTTTCCTTTCAATCAGCTCAGAGGACGGAGGAGGAGTGTAGCACAGTGGGTAAGGAACTGGGCTTGTAACCGAAAGGTCGCAGGTTCGATTCCCGGGTAAGGACACTGCCGTTGTACCCTTGAGCAAGGTACTTAACCTGCATTGCTTCAGTATATATCCAGCTGTATAAATGGATACAAGGTAAAATGCTATGTAAAAGTTGTGTAAGTCGCTCTGGATAAGAGCGTCTGCTAAATGCCTGTAATGTAATGTAATGAAACCCAAAAACCAGCAGACTGGAGTTTGACACCTGTGGTGTTAAAGAGCACAGAGGCAGTCTGCGCATAAATGACTCATGAACCCACACGCTGAGCCGAGGGCTCTACTGAAAAAGATAATAGGGACCAGAGGTTAAGATAAACTTATTTATTTTCAGGGAAAACAAAACTGTCAAGCACACCCTGTTCTGTTCCTATTTTAACATCAAAGACGGAAGACAACATGTCGGATGCAAGTTCACGCATTTCTTTTAAGAGGTGCCGTGTGAGAGTAACAAAGAAGTCCTCCCTTCCAAATGTCTGGTCCTGGTGTACTTGACAGAACTTAACTGCCACCTGTCAGGCAGTGGGAAAGAAGACAAAGATACTGTGCTAAAATAATGTTTTATATTTGTAATGAATGACGAGATCCACATAAACTGCACGCAGGCACGCCCGAGCACACACACAAATACAAGTGAAACAAATGCGTTATATCTGTACACCAATGCTGGTGCCGTGGATAGCAGCTGTTGTTTACGTGAAAGACAACTACTCTGCCCAAAAACGCTATTACTGTAACAGACATTTCTAAGCCTGCTGGGAGGTTTTGGCTTGGAATGTCACAACAGTGTGGGAATACTTCACAGTTGCTTGCCAGGGAACACAATTAGGTAGAACCAAGGTACAACACTGGTGACGTGTGTGAGACACATGCAGCATCCCCTAGTGGACACTGAGCAGAATGCATTCCCAAATGAATGGACTGTTTTCCAAGTGCTTTTTGACCAAGTGTATGCTTATCATCATCTCCATCCAGGCATTTTCCCTTAATCGTACCAAAAAAATATATAAAATAAAAAATGACATTACAAATAAATAAAAGGTGGAATGAGAGTGTATCTTCATAACATTTCAGAACACTATCTAAGAACTACATTTCTCTTACATACGCTTATTAGATTATATACCAGCAAGCTACCAGCTAGTTCTCGCCCATTCCTTAACTCCAAACTGGGGTACGGCGTTCCAATATATTTTACCTTTCAGCTGTCCCTTAAAAAATAACGGATCATGTGTCATTTAGTGTAATGCACCCCACCCCAACACTGCTCAGGGAAACACAAGTTGTGAAGGAACCTAATTCAGTAAAATATCTGGAAGTTGAGGATTTGACAGCTAGATCTCCCTAGGCTTCAAATTCCAGTCCTAAACCCAGCTTGTGTCCGCCGGCATTGATGTTCTTCCCGTCCAGGAGAGCAGAGAGCGTCAGCTTAATGCCTGGAAGAAGAGAAGAAGAAATCGGGGAATACAATTAAACAGAGGCCCAATAATTAGATAATGAAAATACTGTTCGGAGAAGCTTTGGAGAATGAACACTTGTAGCTCTTTGGGCTTGTATGCTGTGGCCACTCACCTGGCTTGAGTGTTTGGGTGTAGCCCAGGCCCACGAGGCTGGAGTTGTTCACTTTGGCCTGAAAAGGACAGAAGGAAATATAACGTGTCAGACCTCCAGGATCCAAATTCATGGATTCTAAGACCACGGCTTAAAAATATCGACAGCCCCTGTTTCTGGCCATAACATCATCATGCAGACATTCTCACTGTCCTCTTGGGAAAAGAAATGCAAACATACATACGGTGCTTTGTGGGGATTGGGGCTGTTCTCTAAAACACAGGATCTGCCAACTGACTTAAAACCAATTTCATCTAAATGCGCGCATCAATGAAGCGAATACTGTGGTTTTGAATGACAGCAAGGCTTTCTATTACAACCTACAGTTTTAATATAAAAAATATTTTAAAAACATAAAATTTAATATAAAATGAACCTAAGCTGTGTCTGGAGTGAGTTTTACAGTCAGCAGCATATTATCTGCCTCAACACTCAACAGCCACTCCCGTGGTCAAACCAGGAGCCTGTTATCCTTCTCATAGAGCTACTGTAGGGTCCCCTTAACCCCCCCCCGCCCCATCCCCACCCCCCCACACTGAGGCTCACTGCGCTCCACACAGATCACAGCGAGCCCCCCCCCCCCCCCCCCCCCCCCCCCCCCCACGCCTCAAACACATACCGAAAAGGAGGCGTCGGCGTCGATCTGGTACTTGGCAGCGATGCCGAAGCGGGTGTTGCTGTTCCCTGCGGTCCAGGCCAGGTTGACCGCTGTCTCCAGGTTCTCGTTCACCTTCTGGTAGATGGAGCCGCCGAACTCTGTGCCGTCGTTCCTGTAATAGAAAGAAAACAACAAGAAAAAACTCATCTAGGGCTGACAGCCTTTCTGGGTGCCTTTCTGACCCCTCCACACACCCCTTCCCCCCAAGTAAATGATATTCTTTTTTTATTCCCAAGTAATCCTACTTACTCACTTTTTATGACAACTCACATCATAAATGATAAATAAATTAGTAACAAAGAGGTACCTCATGTCTATTTTTCTGCATTCTACAAATTAAAAACCAAATGTTGTACAAGATAACGAATACATATTTCACTGCCAATACTGGACACCTTCCCATTAATTCTTTTACCCTTTAACTAGTCACTACACTCCAGTGTTTCGGGGACTCCGATGCTGGGCAGGGGGAGTATTTCATTCACTCTGGCACCTTTCCTGCCCTTTGAGTGATGAAGCCTCCATTCAGCTCCACCATTTTAGAGCTTCATCAGCATGACCTCAGCAGCGAGCCTGTCAATCACACAAAGCGCTCGGCGGTCGAAGGACTGATCGTCACCGAAGCTGCGACACTTTGAGAGCAGACCTCAGAACTACAGAGCCAGTGGAATGTTCTTTCCATCATTTCAGAATTAACTGAGGTACAACAGCTCAGAATTCCGAACAGAAAAAAAAACAAAATCTCCCCGTTCTGAAAATCCAATCCAAATTAAATAAACAGGCGTTGCCATGGCACCAAGAGGCCTGTTTTCAGCTCGGACGTGTCAAATTAGATCACAGAGCGAAACGAGCAGCGCGCCAAGCAGGAGACTGAACGCATTAGCTCGCTTTCTTCACTTAGCAACGTCCCTGGAAAATCCCATAATCCCGGAGTGTGTGGGAGCGAAAACACACACGAGTGTGAGCCAGGGAGTCTGAGACAGGCAGCGAGATGGGGTGGGCCTCCAGCATCCGGCCGCATCACTTATTATTATTTGCTGCAATTATAATAGCACTCATATACGGCAGCCATTTTGCTTGAGAACGCTCACCATACATCAGCTGAGGTGGAGAGGGAGAGACTGATTAGCCAATTAAATCAGGGGATGATTAGGTGGCAGGTTGAGAGAGCCAGGCTGGGAATTTAGGCAAAACACCAGGAAACCCCCGACACTTTGCAACGAGTGTCACAGGATCTTTAAAAGACCACACTGAGTCAGGACCTCAATTTAACACCTCGAAAGACCGCTCCTCCTACAGCGCAGTGTCCCCATCGCTGCACAGGGACACTTATTTGACCAGAGAGAAGATCGCCCCCTACAGGGCCCACCAACCCCACTTCCAGCAGCAACTGTAAGTTTCCCCTGGAGGTCCGCCAACCAAGTATTAATCACGCCCACGCCGGCTCAGCCCCTCAGCCAATCGGGCGGAGCGGGGCGCAGCACGGTGGGTCCGGGCCGGGGTAACGGAGCGGCGCACTCACACGTTGGTGTGCAGCTGGAACTCGTCCGTCTTGTAGCCCACGGCGAAGTTGCTCTGGGTGACGCGGTTCTTGCCGGCCTCGAAGGTGGCCTGGTAGCCGGCCAGCCAGCCCTCGTAGCCCACCACCGCGGCGCCGTGCACGGCCGTGCCGTTGATGTCGTAGTGCACGTCGCAGCCCAGGTTCACGTGCTCGCGCTTGTAGGCCGTCTTCACTTTCCCGCTCTTTTTGCTGGGGGGAAAAAAAAAAGAAAAAAACGCGACGAAGCGGCTCAAGGTCAAGTTTCATCAGCCGTGAGTGACATCAGCACTTTACCTCAAATATTCACTGATCTCAGACTGCACGGACTACTGCACCCCAAAGCAACAGTGCACAGACTACTGCACCCCCAAAGCAACAGTGCACAGACTACTGCACCCCAAAGCAACAGTGCACAGACTACTGAACCCCAAAGCAACAGTGCACAGACTACTGAACCCCAAAGCAACAGTGCACAATCTACTGCACCCCAAAGCAACAGAGCACAGACTACTGAACCCCAAAGCAACAGAGCACAGACTACTGCACCCCAAAGCAACAGTGCACAGACTACTGCACCCCAAAGCAACAGTGCACAGACTACTGCACCCCAAAGCAACAGTGCACAGACTACTGCACCCCAAAGCAACAGAGCACAGACTACTGCACCCCAAAGCAACAGTGCACAGACTACTGCACCCCAAAGCAACAGTGCACAGACTACTGCTTCTGGAAACTGTTGTTACTGACACAAATACAAGTTCCTTGAGTTTTTTGTATTTGCTTCACAAATGCTGGCTCAGCTTTTGAAACCAATTCAGTAAAATTGTAGAATTAAATTTTTTTTTTGTTTTTAAATCAAAGAAGTTGCCAGCCTGATTTGAACATTTACAAATCTTTATTTCCTCCAAAGAATTTTCTGGGAGGTGAGCGTGTTTTCTAAAGTAGAAGCAAACACTTATCTGCTACAGACATTACGTTATCTGTCTGACATTATCTCCAACCTTACCCAGTATTTGGCGAGAAGGAAGAATCAAAGGTCAGTTTGAGTCCTTTGGCCAGCTGGACAGAGAGAAAACAAACATGTTACGCTTCAGTGTATCAATACTTCTAAAACACTTTCTTTACCAGAAAGGAAACAAGCATGTTACTTTGAGCGTATTAATACTTCTAATACATTTCTTTTATCTGAAAGAAATCTCATTGCTCAAATTCTTATTTTTCAACACTATCATTCCACACAGTAACTGAAGCAATCTGGCTGACATATTGCTTCATGTGTTCATATTCACCAGCTAAGCAGGGCCCCCATCCCCCCACCATCCCCTCTCCACTTGATTCAGGGCCAGAGACTTCCAGTTTAAGTTATACTTTATTGAACCCTGCAGGGTAATCTGTCCTCTGCATTCGACCCATCCTAGGTGGGGCAGGTGAGCAGGTGGGCAGGTGGGTTAGGTGGGGCAGGTGAGGGGGTGGGCAGGTGGGTTAGGTGGGGCAGGTGAGGGGGTGGGCAGGTGGGTTAGGTGGGGCAGGTGATCCGGTGGGTGGGTGGATTAGGTGCCTGGGTGGGGCAGATGGGCGGGTGGGCGGGGCAGCGGGACGTACCTGGTCCTCCAGCGTGATCTCGGTCCCCAGGGTGTTGTCGGTGTTCCACTTCTCGGTGAAGGTGAGGCCGTGCTCCGCCCACTTGTACTTGGTCTCCAGCGTCCCCGACACCTTGCTGGTCTCCGTGTTGGCGGATCCCGAGCTGGTGAACTCCTGAGAACGAGCAGGAAGGGGAGGACGGCCGTCACACAGGTGAGACAAACGCAGGAGGGGCGCGTGTGCGTCAGCTACGCGGCGACCCCCACCTGAACCAAACAGGTGATTCTTTCTGCGTTCTTCAGGGCGGCAGAGTAGTGTGACAGGTAAGGAACTGGCCTTTGAACCTAAAGGTCGCAGGTTCGATTTTGTACCTTTGAACAAGGTGCTTTCAATGGCTTCAGTGCACATAGGTGTGTGTAATTCGCTCTGGATAAGAGCGTCTGCTAAATGCCTGTAATGTTATTGCTCCAGAACGCAAAACCAGATTTCATTTTCACACTTGACATCAGGATGCACAAAACTGCCTCCAAACTGCGTGGGGTAAACCCTGCTCTGACAAACACGTCATTATAAACTCTGATTGCTGAGATTTCAGGTGGAGGCAATCAGCAGCTCCATCAGTTTCTCTCAGGAACACACTGTTTCCATTTCAAATTTCATCTTACCAGTCCATTTTCTGACTTTGTCTTCAGATCCAACTTGATCAGACCAAAGCCTGCAAGACAGATTAAAAGCAGTTATGCCTAAATCAGTCACTCAGTCAGACCAGCCACCCAAACAACTTCAACTGACACTGCATCGCTTACAATGAGATGAACTTCTAAAAATGAAAAAATAAATAAATAAATAAATAGAATACCTAAAAATGATCAGGAAATGAGAACAAGAATTTAAAATATAAACTTGGTAGTTCCACAGAAAAGAAAATCCAAAATCGAATTTAATAACAATAAGATCTAGTGATAACAGACAAACTGCAATTACTGCTTTTCGTAGAGTATTCACCCACTGGAGCAAATTTTCCAAAACAAGACATACCAGCACACACACACAAACACGCACACGTACACGCACACACACACCCATCATTCAGGCAATTGACTTAATGACCCGAGTCTGGACTTCATTACAGAAAAGTAGATTAAATGCACACAGTGAAAACCAGGCCTTCAGGATACAAATCAAATCAATCACCAAATCAGGCAGTCCACATAAATATGCAGCCAAGTAAAGCCCTTTGCAGAGCACTCAAAACCTCTCTTATCACTGCCATTCCACACAAAAAACATGACATTTCCAATACTGACGGCCATTTGATGAGATTTTCAGCAATGCAAAGGGCAGAGAGAAACAGCCTCCACTACTTGGTAAATGTCCAGCTTCCCATAATCCTCTGGGGCACCACGCCACCCTCTCCAGAAGTGAGGCCTAGGCCGACACCCCCCGGCGCCAAGCACAAGGCCGGGCCCCTGGTGAAGGGATATCCACTCCACTTGGCAGGAACAGGCCCCCGCCTCAGCAGAATCCCGGCCAGAGAGCAGTACACCGCAGGGCACTGCACCGCTTCGGTTAATAAGTACGGTAATAACGAGAGACTGAGAGAGGCGGGCCTCTCCCCTCGCCTCTCCTCCGACTGTCGCAAGCCCTCCCGAAACAGAAGCACTTCCAGAACTGGGGGGGGGGGGGGAAATCCCTCGGTGCTAACCCAAGGGACACGTGCTCCTAAGCTGAAAAACTCAAGGGGTGCAGTAATGTTTTCCAATTAGTAGGTGTGCTCCTAAATAATGTTTCCAGTTGACAGACATCAGTTTCCAAAAATCATGTTCCTAAATTGGGAGCACTGTAGAGCCCTGATATAAATTAACAGTAATAAAATAGGGAGGGCGTCTTCCTTACCGTATCCCTTAGTGAAGACGTCCTTGGCAGGCTTGCCCAGGTCGACATAAGTAGGTGGCACTGCCATGATCTGAAAAGAAGAGAAGAACCCGTTTAATCAGGACACCCAAAACACACACAAGAAAAAAAAACCATGCAATACACAGGCCAGCTATTGTGCAACAGACCCCTATTGATTCAGGAAGGCCAACAGGAGAGAACCCTGGAAAGAGGGGGGAGGGGGGTCTGATTTGGTGGGGGTCACACAACTGTACTCTTCACTCATAAATACTGTCCTTTACTCAACCTGGGTCACCAACTCAGCTCCCATTTTCAAGCAAAAACAGGTAAAGAAGCTGAACGGCAGGGTTAAGCAACGGCTTACGATCCAGGAAGGAGAAAAATAACCAGGAACAGGAAACAGTCCTGTCCCATGGGGGAGAGCAGGGGCACAGGAAACAGTCCTGTCCCATGGGGGAGCGCAGGGGCACAGGAAACCGTCCTGTCCCATGGGGGAGAGCGGGGGCACAGGAAACCGTCCTGTCCCATGGGGGAGAGCAGGGGCACAGGAAACCGTCCTGTCCCATGGGGGAGAGCAGGGGCACAGGAAACCGTCCTGTCCCATGGGGGAGAGCGGGGGCTCTGGCTCTAGATGGAGGGGAAAAGTCACCTTCGGCACACTCTGTTTCACCAGGCCTTACGCAACGCCGTCCCGAGCGCCAGGGCGGGGGGGGGGGGGGGGGGGGAGGGTAAGAGTCAGACATCTAAAGATCACAGCTGAGCTCACAGGACAGTCACCGTCCTGCCAGGACTGCAGGAGAGAGCTACGAAGTCATACTAATGTCAGGCACAGAAGCATAACAAAAACAGAACTGGGAGCTGTGGGCAAAACACATGGAAGGGCAAAAATGTCAACGACACCCCCCTCTCTCTCTGGTTGTTCCCTGCTTCAAGGGCATAACTTCAGTTTGAATATTGGGGGGGGGGGGGGGGTCACGGGGCAGGCCCCCCCAGGAAGAATTGTTTTTAAAAGAACAGCTGTCAAATAGTAATTTGCGGTAAACTCTAAGAGGAAAATAATTAACTATTGATCAGTACACAACATGAAATCTCCATCTTTATTACATGAAATTACTTACTCTCATCATCATGCTATATGGACCTGGGTGTGTGGGCATGCTGAACCTTAGTATGTGTGCACACATCACAAACTGGGGACTGGGACATTTACTGAAAGCACAGTGATTTAGGCCTAACCATGGCAGGGTTAATTAGCCAAGTGCAATGAAACAGTAGCTGGACATTTTACAATTCAGCCACTTAAAAAGAACTAAATGCAAAGCAAAAAAACAAAAAAAAAATCTATAAAATTAGCCGGGAGAAAATTTCTGGGCCAGTTCCCTCAGTCTAGCCTATATCTGCACTGCACGTTTGCGCAATTATTTTAGAATAACTGGTTAATATTAATATCCATAATTGATGTTATAATACCCAAACACACAAACACACAACGTAAAACAATCATAGACGGCTTCAATACCTTTCTCCCTCAGATAACATTTTAATCCAGCAAGACAATAGCTAGTTAAACTATAACAGCTACGCGTCAAAATGACCTCATCAGCGTTAGCATTACATTAAGAAACGTGTTTAAACATGTTTACTGACAGGGCAACATACACCTTCCACGTGTTTGGGCGAATCGGTAATCAAGACACCATTTTTTCCGCTGATTTTTAATGGTCGAGTGAAGGTGCATCCCGTCGGCGTGTGGCACAACCTTTTCCAAGACGGCTAGAGGTCACCTGCCAAAAGGGACACTGGCGCACTGGTGGCGTTTTCGTGAACGATTTAACGTTCGCTAACTAACAGCCACAGCACTGCAAACGACTGTAACACGTCTGACAAAGTCAAGCACCCGAACCCCAAAAACCGATTAGCAAGCTCGTTAGCTTGTTGGGACACCAGCTGGACGGCTGTACCACGCAAGCCCTTTTTGTTTATTCAGTCCGCCTGCGCCATCTGTCCAGTTTGCGTTAGCCATTTGTTCACAAGGAAAAGTGTGACTGAGACAGGCCATTGACGACAAAAAAACATAATTGACTAGCAAGCTAGCTAACGTTGGTTATTACGGTGGCCACGTTTGTTCGCTTTTAAAATAAATGCAACACTACGAACGACCGAACTAGCTAGAACGTCATCGACAAACAATCCCCGCTGGCCACACAAACCTAGACAGCGAATGCAATAAAACGTCATTCTTTCCAGTGAATAGAAACGGCCATGGCTAGCTCGACCCGTCCAGCTAGCACGTAGTCAGTTAGGCAACTCACTTTTTATGGCATCTGCTAAAGTAAAATTTGTGGACAATTACGTGCATATTTTGGAGCGCATCCAGGAATTTTTATCGACTAGCTAAGAACGTAGCTTGGTAGTTTGTTAACACGGTAGAATACTCTATAAATTACAGGACGTTTAATACGCAAAGGCCTTGCGCACAAAAGCGTTCCGCGCGCTGCAGTGCATCAGCATCTCGTGGTCGAGCTGCATCCACACACTGCGCGTGGACGCACCGACTTCCAGCCGCAGTTCTATCAAGGTCAAAATCCAACAGCCAGCCACAGTATCGAAACTGCAGCCCACAATTGTTTATCGGATTGAATTTCAACGTACCTTTATAGTGTTGCAAGTTCTTGCCAGGAAAGCACCGTGTCAACTAAATAAAGGGAGGCGTTTCAGCCTTGCGTAAGCAAGAGGAACGTAAGACGTGCAGAGCGGCCACTCCCCCTAGTTTTAACTGCGAGTTATGAAGGGTTCCCTTCATTGTTACCATAGACACACCCAGATAAAAGCATGTAAAAATGGGTTTGAGCTTGCATTACCAGAATCATATCAGCCAACATCAAGCTAATATATTTGTAGCTTTGCATCATGCCTACTTGAATATGATCTCATAATCTAAAATGAATGGCAAAAAGGCATATCACCTATACGTAGCTGGGATTTACCATATTATTAGTTAGCTAATGAGCAAGCAATTGGGCAGATGTTTCCTTTTTAAATAAAAATGTACGTACTCACATTCCCTCTTATCATAGAGGAAAACAAGCTGGAAGACGGTCACAGCAAGAAGGTCGTGGGTTCGAATCTCGGCTTGGGGCCTTTCTGTGCGGAGTTTGCATGTTCTCCCCGTGTTCGCGTGTGTTTACTCCGGGTACCCCGGTTTCCTCCCACACTCAAAGACATGCATGTTAGGTGCGCTCCTGCCGTTGCCCTTGACCAAGGCACTTGCCTCAGAACTGGAGTTGGTCCCCGGGCGCTGCACTGTGGCTGCCCACTGCTCCTAGGTAACTAAGGATGGGTCAAATGCAGAGGACAAATTACCCCACAGGGTTCAATAAAGTATATAAAGTATATCTATCTAAAATACACATATGTATTTCTGCAAAGATGGAAATTTGGACATTTTAATTGATTAGGAAACATACAACCAATGAATGTTATGTTTGTCATTCTGTGGTAAAAGAGTCTTTCAGAAGAATAATCTATTCTGAATTTATTTTAAATAATTCTGTTTTCTGCAGTGTGGATGGGTTCTAGTATAATGGTGTAAAATGAGTTCCCATGTTGTACACATCATCTTCTTACTTATGAAAATAAACTAGGATTGCATCGTATGTACATGGTTTTGTGTAATATCTGTATCCTACACTATAATTTTTATTGTAGAATATTTCATATGATATAGTGTATGCATGAATTAGTGTACAATAGTCTTATAATACATGTGTTTAGTATCCTATAGTAATTTATTACTGGTGAAAATAAACATCACATTCTTATATATATAATAGATTTTACAATATAATAAAGTAGAATATTATACATTGTGTAATGTGTAACCTTTCATAAATTGACTGAACTGTAATTCTAAATGTTATTTAAGCGAACATTAATTAAATGATCCACCCGATTCCCATTGGACACAGTTGCTATTATCACAAGCTTTTTAAGCAGATAAACTTGTACACCTTTGTAGCTTCGGGCAAAACTTTGCAGGGTAGCTACAGTTGCTGTGAGTGTCAGAAACTTACACAAGAAATATAAATGCTCTCATTTGTTTATTTTCTTCACAGTGAAAACTGAAGATAGCTTGTAAAATAAGCAGACATTTTGGTTCTTTGCAGGACACAATTCAATTAAATATCAAAGCCCATACTATAGTTCTATAGTGCATTCCTGTACTTTTTTGTCTTTCAATAAAAAAACCCTCTCAATCTTGTTGCATCCTGTAGTTTCTCCTCTAATTAATTTTATGTACCGGTGTCTGTCCCCCTGCCTCCCTTTAAGATTTGTGGTTTCAGATCTCCCACAATGCACCTTCAGATAATTTATTTTTATTTTATTTTTGTTTTTTTGTTCTCACATGTTCAGTTTGATTTAACCTTTTTCCACATCTGGGTTCTGTCTGGGTTTCCTGTGATGGATTGGCAACCTGTTCAGGGTTCATTCGTGCCTCTCGCCCAATAGGTGCTGGGATAGCACCCACCCACCACCCACCCACCCCCCGATAATGGATGTATGGATGGGTGGGTTCTTACTGGGTTCTCACTGGGTTCTAACCCCTTCAGTCCCCATCAGCTGGCTGTAGCTGGCCCGTCACTCACGCACAGAACCCCGGGTTCTTCTCTTCCTCCTTCTTATCATGCTCCTTTTCAGTCTCTGCCATTTTGATTCTGATTCTGATTCACAGCTCCTTGTACATCCTTTTTCACCTCTGTGGGACAAATTCTCTGTATTGTTCATTTCCATTTCCGTCGTATCATTTCTGAAGGTCGCAGAAACTAGCCAATTTAAAAGAGTGGGGGTGCATCTGTTGATATGGAAAGCATTGCTAAGTTACCAAAGACAAGTCACCAATTTGATGCACGTCATGCAGTTTTCCATGCAGCTATGCAATTTTGACTGTCTAGAGGATTTTGTGACTCCTCGATGAATTGAGATTTTTGATTTGTCTGTATCTTTTGTTACTGACCGTAAACTAATTTTGTATTGGGTGCAATTGTTTGCATATTTACGTTCACTCTTTCAATATTTTTCATCTAGGACAGAAGCAAATTTAGCATTTCGTATTAAGAGGAATTTTGTTTCAACCAAATGCATCGTTGTCTTCTTGATACTTGAGGTCAGTGGCATAATCATGCAATTTTTAATCAATATTTAATGAATTTATTTAGGCTATTTATCAAGAAATTTTAAGTTTTGCATTGACTACTTTGCATTAAAGTTAATGGCAAGGGTTAACATTATTTTTCTTGACAAGTGTGACATGTTTTGAGAGAAGAGTAGGGATGTGGTTGCGTGGAAGCCAGCCAAACCCCCTCCAGCTTCCTTTTGTAGAAGTGCACGTGCAGCTGTCAACAGATTGCAACGAATCCTCTTGCAACTGTCGAGTATTGTTAGTTTGTTCATAGTTCATTTATGTGCAGCTGCAAAAGAAATGGGATCGTACACATTTGATCGTAAGACGCATACAGTGGACGAAGGACGAAAAAAAAAGCAAGACAAAAATGAACTCGGGAGGTAAGACAAGACGCTTTCTGTAACTTTACCTTTGGAACTTTGGACCTTCGGAGGGGTTCTGCATTTAATAGCGAAAACCAGTAGATGGCAGTGTCGTCAACGTAACAATTTGTAATTGTAGTTTTTGTCTTATTTCCGCAGTGACGTTCAACTGAACTTGTAAGATCATTCCAAAATTTAAATAAAAAATTAGTTTTATCAAATTATATATAAATGTTTTTTCTCCAAATCAACGGAAACAGCCCAGCTCAGTTAAACGGATTATTCCTGCAATGGTGTAATAGTTATCAAATATATTTGCTTTATGTGTGCCTTTACAATAATATTTACTTGGTTTTACTTGGTTACAAGCTGATATTAAAGAGCAGCCTTCAAGGGTAAAAAATAAAATAAAATAAAAAAGTAATAATAATAATAATAATAATAATAATAATAATAATAATAATTATTATTATTATTATTATTATTATTATTATTATTATTATTATTATAAAAAGTTAATGTCAATACACACAGGATAAGCAAATAACAAATGTACAAATAACAACTGGACAGGAAACCATGCATATATAGTCATACAGTTCATGCTAATGTAGGGGTTAAAATATGTCATATTTTGATATGATTATATAGTTATAGTCTGTAATAGCATCATAGAAGTTATTAATATATTATAGCATAAGTATACTGCATTATATATATCATAATTATTATGATATTGCATAGTGTAATAATCATGCATATATTATTGTATTTTTATTATAAATAATTACATACTTTATATATCTCACCAATAATCTAGTTTAGTCATTTTAATATGCATGATCACAGAACTGTAGAAAAGTATGCAGCTATAAAATAATAAAGCTGGACTATACCTATTATGACATTCAAAGTAAACTATATTAATTATCACATATTTTACTTTTTATATTTTTATTCTTTGGGTGACATAAAAGTTTAATTACAGGAAAAGAATACATTTAATTTTTCAAAAGAAAACAAGTAAAATATCTGTAATGAGCAAAAGCAAGAATTCTCATTTTTATTTTGGTAGTCCATTATTTTCCTGGCCACCTGGGAAGCTGTAAGTATTTATTAATTCCATTAGTAGGCTAGAGCTTTGAAACACAATATAACTTATACTTTTGTTTCAGACTGAAAGCATTTTGAAATGACTCCTGAAAATAACACTTTGTTAAAAAAAAAAACTACTTTATGTTTGTTGCTCGTCATGCTCACTGAAAACGCTTTTTGTGTTCATTCTTAGACCGTCTTCAAGTAATATCTGAACGCTGCTCTCATCCTCAGAGATCAAAGCAGACCATTTCTTACTTCAAACGGCTATCACCAAGTGCCAATCATGTTCCCAAAGACGAGCGCAACGAGACAAAATGCTAATCAACCGAAGGCAGAGTTCATAAAGCAAATAAATAAACTGTAAACAGATGCAATAATTCCAAACATATGGACAAATAAAGCATTGTGTCATCATTTCAAAACCAGTTCAAACGAGGTCTAAAAGCCACCCATTGTTTTTTTTTTTCCTCAGCCAATGACACCATGATGGCTTGTTACATTGGCTATTGACAGTTAGCTGAATATGGTCCAAATGTGGCTTTTGGTTTATTTTATTTATTTTTTAATGTAGGTGCTGTTTATTTTAACAGAGAATGCGCAATACAGCCGGAATGGTTTCACCTTTGTGTGTTTCTCTGAACAACTCATAGCTGATATATTTTCATTTTCACGACAATCGAAAAAGAACAGAATAAAACAAGATTGTGGGCAGTTATTAAACATGGGACTGAAGGAAGTGAGCAGCGACAGAGCATATAGCATGGTGGAACACCATGGAACACCCATTTCTAGTGATGGTGGAATGGATAGTCGGGGACAGCCATTTTGAATAGCCATATTGGACAGCCATATTGAAATAGCCATATTGGACAGCCATATTGAAATAGCCATATTGGACGGCCATGCTGAAATAGCATACTGGACAGCCATATTGAAATTTACACAATAACAAGATGCTTATCATTTGTATCTACACAACAGCACAGTGACAGAACTAGAGAAGATGATGATCTGATGAACTGGAAATTCAAATTAATTAAAAATACAAGCATAATTTATACTGTAACTTTTGAAGTAATTTGAGAATTTTTAATTCATTTGGTTTGTGTTTAAATTACTAGTGAATAATTAATGCTTAATTGATTGTTTTATATTTATTTTTTTATATCAGAGTGTGTTTTGCAATCTATAATTTCAATGAACATTTTGATTTGCTCAATGCTACTGGTAAAATAGTCATCCAAATTGAAAATACATACTGACTAGCAAATCTGGAATGAAATTTGAGAATACAGACACATGTCCATCATCCAGATGATTCTATCATGAATGCCTTTAAATAACATCACCAGCTACCATTAGTTTTTGCTTCAATATCAAAACAGTTCTGCGTAAATTTAAAACATGTAGTAGTAATATGTAATTATAGTCATCAGTTACGGTGATAATGATATCATGATAATGTAACTATACGATGGTAAAGTTGGTAATTTGCTTTGTTATACTTTTTTAAAAATTTTGTTTTCAGATAGGAAGCTGTGCAGCTGTACTTTTAGAATTTTTGTTCTGGTTCATTTAAACAAGTTCACAAATTACAGGTCCAGTTCAAATTTTATTCCAGTGATTCTAGAATGTTGCTGCTTCCAGGTTCTGAGTCTACTTTTGGCACAGTTTTTGATAACAACTAAACAGAATGATGCAGACAAATATTTAGAGATGCTAATTTACAATAAATAAGAAATAAGAATTGCTTATGAATGGTACCGGGTTTGATTTACCTCACTGGTAACCTTGAATGAGAAATTCAGTTCATTGACTTTAAGGAGGAAGAGTGATAAGCAAACTTTGTATTGCCCTTGAGGTTATGATAATTAAATGGACAGGGGCATCAAGGCTCCATTGTTTGCTTGTTTAGTTCAGCATTTGACATTTCATGACTTTGTCAATACAGAACCAAAATTCATTCATTTTGTAGTGACCATCAAAAGGCCACAGATGAGAAAGCGATACCTGCACACTTCTGAGGGTTCAAAAGAATATCGTATGGATGCTTTTGCGAGCTGACGTGTCAGCAGAAAGAACAGAACAAAAGTACTCCAATTCAGCCTTGAAAGCTTTCCCTCTCATTTCTCCACGCTTTTAACAACAACACAAAATGAAACAGCCCCTCCACTTTCTGTACCGGCATATCGGAACTGACGTCACACACGAGAGAAATGTCTCTAAATGTGTTTTTGAAGGGTTTTGGTTTCCTTTCTGTTCATTTCACCCTGAAACCTCTGAGGAGCTGTTAAACACTGTGGAAAAAAAGAAGCCTACTTCCTGTTTGAACTTTGGTAAATACTGGAAGGTCTGAGAAGGCTTGAGGCTCAGCTGCCTCTGTGCGGCCTGAGGTTCAAGGCCGGCATCACATCGATTGTGCACTTTAGCTTTTAATAATTTTTCATGTTCAAACATTTTATAAAAATTTTTTTTTTTTTTTTACAGAGAGAGAAAGCTATCATTTTCAGATACTGGTACAGTTTTATATGTATGATTATGAGCAGGGGTAAAGAGAAAAAACATGAGGGGGGCGGGGGAGAATGCAGATCAGAGGAAGATGTGAGCGCATTTATGATGTTTCCACCTGTATGTGCAACAGATGTGGTGGAGGGAAGGAAGACAGGTCTACTTCTGATTACTTGCGTAATGTTTCCTACAAACACAAGCTTCACAATAATAATAATAATAATAATAATAATAATAATCACTATAACGCTGTAAATCTTTATACATAAGTGGAAAAAAGTTAATTTCTAGTTCAATAACTAGAAAATCACTTTTCATTTCAACAGATGTACTGTGTTCTGATATATGCTATATAAAAAAAAAGACTGAGAACAAATTGTTCAGAGGAATATTGAAATGGAGCATATGTTTTCCACTTGCTCACTGACACGCTCCGCAGTGCTTGGTCACAAGTTGTGTGTTTTAGACACATGTGGATGTGAAATGAGATGCTTTATAACTTTATAACGATATCAAAGCCAGAACTCACAGTTTATCTGGTGTGAATCAAAAACAGAGATTAGCAAGCCTACTTGCACATGCTTAGAAAACTGTATCACTTGCTTTAGGAATTCTTACTCCAAAAGACAAACAGCGTTGCTTTGTTCAATCTCAGTATGAGGTACTGTACAATGAAGAGTGGGTTTCTTTATCCTTTATTGTCCTTCATGCATAATGATACCATGTCGTTAGAATGAACTGACGGCTCGCCAGGTTGAACATACCGTCTCGTATAAAAAAGAAACACCGGCAAAGACAAATAATTTTCCATTTGGAAAAAAAAAATACAAATCATCAGATTTAGGTTTCTATAATGCCAGTGTTTTAGTGTGAAAAGTACATCTTATGTCTTCTTTATTACCCTTCATGCATAGTGAGAACATGCAGTAGTTACCATTAACAGACAGCTCACCAGGATGAACATTCTGTCCGCCTGGGGAAAGGAACACTGGCTAGGAAAAATCATCATACAATCACTCTCTGTGTGTGTGCGTGCACGCGTGCGTGCGTGTCTTTGTACTGTAGACATTTTTTAATGAAGAGATCCAGATTTGTATATTTGTTGTATATTTAGTTATGTCAATAGTCCAGTCTAGGACCCCATTGAAAATGGGCCAGCTATTGCTGGCTTAATGGGTAATCTTTGGACTCAATACTTTACAAATTGTTTCTCATTTTAACATCTCAGTTTTCACAACAGTCCTCTTTGTATTGTTTTAAGTAAGTCTATTTGTTCTATTTTGTCATTTTTATATGATGAGTGCAAATAAATCAAATCAAATCAAATAATCATAAGATTTTGGTTTCTGCAACGTTTAGGTTTTAGCACAAATATAAAAATGAATTATGCCCATAAGCATTACATGTTTCACTGGCCTGTCAATCACGACCGGGCAGAGAACAAAGCACAGAAGAAGAGCGGAAACTACCCAAGCTGACATCACTGGTACAGATGACCGTCGTCACATCCAAGGCCCAATCCTCACAGCCCCCCCCCCCCACCCCCCCAACCCCCCAACCCCCTCAACACTTGTGTACTGAATATGTAATCATGCAATCATGTAATCAACAAATTCCCCATGCTCCCTCCCGGGCCGGCCGCACTTCAAAGGGCTGGAGAGCGCACTGCGTCTCTGAGAGGCTTCGCTGGCTAACAGGGCCCGACTCCAGCCCTCGAGACATCGCCAAAGAGCAGGGGGGAATTTCATTTATTTATTTATTATTTTAAAAAAGCACCTTTCATTTCGCACGGTTGCTATGGCCACGGGGCGAGTCCCCCCCCCCCCCCGCCCCCCGTTACTGTGTCGTCATTTGGGTTATTTCAAAATCTCTCACTTTAAAAAAAAATGTTTTATCTGTGGCTTTACAGCTGTGAATAGGTGCTATCGGGGGGGGGGACGGGGGACGCATATGCATTTAGGAACCCCACATGCACCTAGGGGCAACACCTTTGATCATCCTGCACGTCAGTAAATTAAAAAAAGCCTAGCAACAGGTCACCATCAGCAGCTCCAGATCTGAAACGAAATCTGATTTTACTCAATGCTACTCATACATGGCGTTAGGCATCACATGGCTATTAAACCATAAAGCAACACTGCTCTTCTCATGAATTATTCTGTATTACTCTAATAAATAATTCTACCTGATTATTAATTAATTACTCTACTATTTAATTACTAATTACTATTAATTAAGTGCATGTTAGTATACGTACATTTTCCATGAGGGTAAGGGTAAAGGTACTGGTCAAACACTGCGTGTGCTACAACAATGGTGATCATAGTTTCAACAGTGCTTATATTGAGTGCTTTACTGAAAACATGGGACTCATTTGTCTGTACTGTGTCACTGAATATTGTGGATCTACAGCATGTTCTCATTGTTTTGCTCCTGTTATATACATTTACTGTATATGGTAAATGGTAAATGGACTGCATTTATATAGCGCTTTTATCCAAAGCGCTTTACAATTGATGCCTCTCATTCACCAGAGCAGTTAGGGGTTAGGTGTCTTGCTCAAGGACACTTCAACACACCCAGGGCGGGGTTTGAACCGGCAACCCTCCGACTGCCAGCCAATCGGTCTTACCTCCTGAGCTATGTCATATATTATCATAATGATCTTGTAGGTCTTTGACTAAAATTATTATTAATACCAAGTAGATATGATGGCCTTCAGAGGAACACTAGCCTTCAAAAATCTGTAGCTACTACCGATATAGTTTTCATTTCAAAGGAAGTCACATTTTTCAGATTACCATAGAATCCCAGAGAAAAATATGAATACTCGTCTACTGACCATGCGCAGGACGATGGCCGCCTGGAAATCACTGGTCATCGTCAACAGTCGTAGTGGAGTCATCCAGTACGTTTAAGATTGAGTTAGTAACTAATACTGCGAGGCTCTATTTAAGAGCCATATAAGTGTACATCCGCACCCTGCTTCATTACTGAATCAGCTGTCACTGTCAAATTAACTTTACGGTAAAAGTCTGTAATAAAGCGAAGGTATAAAACTGTAATACAGCTGAAAAGTAAATAAAAGTATAATTTATGGTGAAACACAGTAATGCAATTTGTTAGATAAACAGCCAGCTACCCTTATGCTAAACATACTGTTACCGTTATTAATCCAGTAAAGTTTCCAGCAGTTTACTGTAAAATTCTCTCGGATCAAAGGGAAACAATAAAGTAAACCTTAACCTTAACTTGTTTTTTTACAGTGATATGACCATGGCTAAACTAATGAAGGGGTCACATACGTCATTGTGAACGTAGAAAGATTTTTGGTTCCTTATCACGGTAGCGATCCAGAAGAGTAGGAAATCTTACCCGGTGTGCTCTCTAGTTCGCCAAGAGGATGATTTTCTTCTCTGCCAGGGGTCTACAATCTGCTTCCTCGTGAGCGGAAGACCTCTCGCAAGGCGATGTAGAAAACACGTGGCAATATTTCACAAGAGCGTTTCCCATTTCTAGACTCATCATCCACGTAGGTTTTTTCCCACAGTACATTGCAGACGAGGACAGTGAGCCCGTGTTTACTTTGGAACGCCAAGGACTCCCGTACCCAGTTCCAAGCGCGATTTGCTCGTTTTCTAATCTCCTCCATCTGTCGGGGAGCATGAATAAAATTTAGGCCCGGGCCCACTGCATCGCTCTCGCCGTATTTTATTTGAGCCTTCGCGGATTAGGCCGCCTTAGAAGCGGACAAGAGCGCCAACGGTCAATTTACCGAAGCTGATGCCCACAGACATTTTAAGGGCAGAATGTCACAGTATATATACAGTTAAGTCCAAAATAATTGGACATGGCATTTTTTATAAAAATGTTTTTTGTTTTTTTTAAACATAGAAATAGGTAACATTTTTCATTAATATCTCTAACACATTTTTTTTATCGTTTTTTGTCACCTTCTTATGTCATTTCCAGCCGGAAGAAACCTATTCGTCAAATAAAAATTCACTCAAAACTCAAAATTTGGCATGGGTATGAATAATTTTAGGCTTAACTGTATATTGGTTTCTCTAAATTAAAATTCAAACGTAACCGTTTCAGAGGCCCAAACAACATCATTTGACCACATGACTGCCTGTATCTTTGGATGTACCATGAGAACATTTTTCATCACAACGGAGATGTAGCAGATAAAAGCTTTATACGTTTCATAACAGGGCGTCTGTTCATCACCCTACAGTCATCTGTCTTCTCGGCTCAGTTCCTGTCATTTTAATTTCCCTGACTGAGTATTTTAGAGACGTGCTATTCATCCATTGATGTGTGCATCCTTACACACATGTACGTATTATGCGTGTGTATGAATCACAGCAGAGGGAAACCGTTATGCAGTTTGTTCTGCTGCATGTCAGAGACATTTTCTTCTGTGTTGTTCACGTCGCTGAAAAATGACGTAAACATCAAGAAAAATGTGTAGTCCAACAATAACTAAAGGCTGCTTAAAACTGTAAACTACACCCAGTACAACAATTTGTACTGTGCTATTTCCATGGAAATGTCCATTCATACACAGTAAAATGTGCAGTGTTAATTTAGCTCCAACAGTGTTAATTCAATTTTTTACTGATAACATTTGGTCTCCCTCTTTAATGTGGGAAAAAAACGTTGTCTGTTAAAGAGCTGAATTAACACTGGATATTTCACTGTATATTCCATTTTGTGGTGACTGATTTTCTACAGAAATACCCTGCATATTTTTTTTCCTTTTGTGTGATTTGAATAGGATAATCAATAACTAAGCAACAGGGTAATCCCATGGTCTTTTAATTTACATATTATGCCCTTTGTAAAAAGTGCTATACAAATAAAAAATGAATCGAACTGAAGGTTTATTTTTGTTCATTACAATTCAGAGAAATTTATCAGTAAGCAAATCTAATACCCTATTTGCTTCCTTTGAAGTTTGTAATGTAACAGTATGATAGGGTATCTCTAAAATGTTATTTTATATGGTCAATAGTTTAGACATAAGCCTGTCAGATTCTTGAGAGCATTTGCACATATTTTTTCAATTATTAAAAGTACACAAACACAAACTCGCTCTCTCTCTCCCTCTCTCTCTCTCTCTCTCTCTAAGTGTATCTGAGATATGTAGATGCGTACCAACATGTATCCATGGACTTTGATGTCTGTGCTTTCTAACCAGTGGTGCAGTGCTTATATCAACCGATTTCCTGTTTCACATGTTTATTTATGTATTTTCCCCACACAAGACCGATATTTACAGTGTCCTGGATTCAATAAACATTTTCCTTTCCCCATTAATGTACAAACAGTGTAATATGTTTCAATGCAACCAAGAATTGTGCAAATTCAGAAGTCAGCAAACTGTTTTGGAAGAAGAAAAAAGAACGTGTTTATTGACATGTAAGTTTAAGGTCAAATGAAGACTGGATCCAGGACACTGTGCACCCATAGCATCAGTTAAGAGAATAGGAATGCTCACACCGTTTCTTTCTGCAATTAAAAACCATAAATGCTATGAACCTAATATGTAAATATAGGTTATCACACATTTTCCCTCATTTTCAAAGAACAACAAACGAATATGATCATGTTTTATATAGGTTGCATACAGACAACATGTGTGTGTGTGTGTGTGTGTGTGTGTTGATTTTGATTTCTTTTGTCAGGTGACTTGGTTGATTAACTTGAACAAAGGAGGACAAATTCAGAAGTGTGTAGAATGGACTAAAACACCAGTAAAATATTAATGCCATCTTTTAACAGATTCAGTTCGAGATAGCAAGGTGGTAACTATCTCCCTTGATGCAATGGGAAATACTGTACCTGCAAAAAATATTCTTAATGGTACCTTAGCTTTGTCACCAAAGCTACATGAAATGATTTCTTATTATTACAAAGTATAAATTGTGGGGGAAATAATCTGGTGTGCTGTTGTAGTCAAAATGATAAACTTCAGAATATTATCATAAGCATTACTAAGTATGTTAAACAGCCAGTTTTAGTTCTGAACAGAATAGAATCAATGAAACATGTTCCGCTTATAGTCTTACAAAACGCACAGTTGTAATACTTTGACCTTCAATGGAAAGTGTAAAAAGAAACGTCTGAAATGAGCTTTGTGTCTCTTGCCACATGAAAATATGCGATTGCTCAAGGTAGCTGCTGTTGACTGGAAACATTCAAATGCCAAGTTGACAGACATTGCAGCTTGTAGCTCTTTAATTACCCAGAATTGCACAGCCGTAGACGACGGCGAGTCTTTGAAGAGACGACGCACACATAGCCAGGCAGCTACTAGGGGGGGGGGGGGGCACGTTTATTCCTCTTGCACCAGCTCTCGTATGACCTTTTCTGTTTCTGCTGTTTTTTCCGTAACGCGTAGCACCTGACGAGCAGGCCTTATCAGTTGTGAAGATAAAGACAAGTCTATCGCACCCCCACAAACAGTTTCCATTAAAAAAAATAAAAATAAATTATGAAATCGCGACAAATATAATTACTTGATAAATGTGCGGTCAGCTCTTGCCCTGTAATCTGTGAAAATTTGGCAGTGCGGAGTTTTTCATGGTGCCACTGCAAATTAGGGGATTCTATAATCAAGCATGGGAGAGGAACGATGCTTCCCAAGAGTAATAAACGTACTGTACCGGCGAACAATCTACCGTGAGAAGCAACTAATTCAGAACACCCCTACACTCCCATGCCAACATAAATATGTATATGGTTCCGCGCTAATCCCTTTATTTTAGTTATTCAGCTCTCCAAGATTTATGGCTCGTAATGTTCTGCACTCAAGAGCTTTTTAATCATTACAGCAAAGAAATATTGTTTGATGGCGGAAAGAAGCTATTATCGCTTACGCGGCTGCGCTAAAGAAAGATCCAACGTGCGGCAGCCTCCCAGACAACGAGAAGAGCAGTGTGTCGCCGTGGATACCAGGAGTTCCGGGAGAAAAGAACTGGAGGGTTTTTTGTTGTGGTTTCTGGCATTCATCAAGCAACGAGCGGTTTGTCACAGTGACGCTTCACCTGTAGGTCTCATCAGGATTTTGTACAGAACTAACCCGTCTAAGTGAAGGGTTTTGTTCCGCCTGAAGGCTAAGGTCTACACGCAGTTTGTAGTTTGTTCCAACATTGAATTTCATGCTCCATTTTTTTTGTTTAATGTTTTGAACATAGTAGTCTTTCCCCTGGCTTCATTTTAGTTGCCGACAGTAACATGTCTCTATAAAAGAACTGAAATGGAGTGCAATCGATTTCCAATAGATTGGTGAACCTCTGGGGTATCCACTGATGATCATCATGTGATGTAACAAAGGCTGCACAACCCTGTTCCTGGAGATCTACCGCCGTGTATGTTTTCGTTTCAACCCTAATTTCACACACCTAATTCTACTAATTGGCAGCTCGGTGCAGATCTCTATCTGTTGAATGAGGTGTGCATTTTTAGGTTTGGACTCAAAACCTACAGGACAGAAGATCTCCAGGAACAGGATTGGGCAGCCTTGATGTAAACCAACTGAAATAATTGTGATACAGCACTATATACTTAATCTTAAATCAAACCTTATACAAGCACTTCCCTCAAGTGCACTCATGGAGTTAGTGGATATCTGGCTATAATATCAGCTAATACGCAGTCAGGATGCAGACAGAGCCAATGCACTTAAAAATGCTGAATTATCACAACCAGGGGTCTCAGACTCCAGTCCTGGAAAGACGCAGTCTCTGCTGGTGCTTCTGATTTCCTTTCAGTCTGCAGCCAATTCAGGCCTTGGGAATAAGGTGCGCAGAGCCAGGGTCTTTAGCCAATCAGTGACTTAGATTAAGGGCTTAAGTGTGGAAACGTCAGAAAAACCCACAGACACAGCAGCTCTGCAGGATGTGTGTATGAGATCTGTGATCTAGAGAATCCTGCTGGGGGTTTGGGGATAAATGGTCCGTCAGACTGTAGCATGTGGACAGGAATAGAGATCGCATGAACACGCAGGATTACATGAGCCTGGCATGAACCAGGTTTTCTGCTTAAACCCCCTCTAACCCTTTAAGGTGCGAGATCACAAATATGTGATTAGAATGTTCTCAACTGAACGTTCTAACACTGATGTCACAATCACTACTGGTGATTGAAAGCGGTGTTCTAGAACACTGACTTCTAGAACTTTGAAAAAAACTTTTTTTTTAAACCTGCTCTTCAAAGGCATAATTTGCCACTATTGTTAATTTTGCTATCAAATGCAAATGCACAGTATGTTAAATTGTCAGGCTATCAGGAGCAGATTTGGGCTTCCTGACAGTCTGAAAGCCACAATCACAAATCACAAATCAGAGCATTAAAAAATAAGAAAGAATTTTCACATTTAAACCCTGATTTTTAGATTTTAATTTTCCTAGATGGTAATTCAGCATGTTTGAGCTTGCATTTCTATAAAGGAAATCATGGCGCATTAAAATTGGCGGAGGGTGTACTTATGGAAAATGGCTCGATGGTTTCTCCTTCAGCAGGGGAAATTGTGCAGTAGTTGCAGAAGACTGGAACACCTGCATGTGTTGCACTGATAGATTAATAAACACGGCAACCTCTGCACAAATGCCCCTTCTTCTGATACAGGAGAATGCAGCAACTTAGCAGCAACACTAACCTAGAACTGTATGTTGTTGCTAAGTGATACATACCACAACTCTTAACAAAAAGAAAAGAAAGCAACAGAAAGCATTTCAGCATATACAGTACACATTCTTCCATATAAGCAAAAATAACCCTGGCACAATTGAAACAATTGATCCAGGCATATCCATCAGTAATATATGTTTTTAAGTCGGTTTATTGACCCTCGTAGGTCAACGCATATTACGGCTTTTGTCCTTGGCTTTGACAGAAATGGCAGTTAAACTTGAGAACGGCCCCCGTTCTTCTCCCCTCAGCCGAAGAAACCCTTCGGATGTAAGCTACCCGTCCCGTCTCCATCCAAAGTCAAGGCCGCCAGATTAGCGCTAAACCATCAAAGCCTGAGGCAAAGACTCCACGAGCAGTTAAATCTCTAACCATTTCCCACAGCCTTTCATGGAATGCCAGATGTTTATTTGTTTTGGATTAGCTTAATTACCCCTTTTCTTTTCAAACAGTCAGACAGCAAGGCAGAGACTCAACAAACAGATTTATTGTGGCGTTAAAACTCCGACAAAGAAACTGTCCTGTGACAATTCTCATAAACACAAATCCACCAGACCCTGAGTTTCTTAATGTTGAGGCTATGTCACCAAGATTTACTAAAGGTTTTATGGGGATCAGATACATTTTGCTATAATTGAGAAATAAGGAAATATAGAGAGCATTTTAATCAAACTGTCAATGGCCAAAAAAAAAATATCTCAAGCAATAAAACAGCACTGCAATGTTTCACAATATTGTTATAAGATTGTGGTTTTGTTATAACTGACATCTTATCCTGTGGACATGTTCAGGCCATACCTAGACATTGTGGAGATAAAAAATATGTGGGATTTTTATTTAATAATCACACTGAGAAATTGAAAAATGACGGAGTTTTAACCTCTTCACTGTTGTCACTAAGCCTTAAACGATGATCATGTTTAAGCACCCTCTACTGTTTCATAACTTAATAAACTATGAAAATATGACATGCAGATTTACACATTTAATTGCAAATATAATGTACACCTAAGTATGTATGTTTTTTACACCTCAACACCTAAATACTACATAAAGAGTAGCAACGCTGTGGAGCTTCAAGATACTATTATGAAAGTTCTCGAGTACTTTTTCAATTATAAAACAGATAGAAGATCAAAATGGCACCAGTAAATCAAGCCCGAAGCCATAATTAAACTAGACCAAGGAATATGCGCTGGGGTACATCCCAATAAAAACACTTTCTAATCACATTGCAGATTTCTTTAATTAGTGGACTAAGCACCAATTGCTTGGCAACGCTGTTGTTTTTGTGATTGCGGTTTATATTATGATTAGAATGTGGTTCGAATGTAACTGAACTACATTTAAGAACACGGTTAGAAAGTGGGTAGAATGTGGTTGTGGTTAGAATGCGATTAGAACACTGATGATGTCACATTTGGAATGGTGATGATGTCACAATCGGAAGTGGAAGGGTAATGATAGCACATGTACAACCAGAATTTGAGGAATAACTATCATAAGAATGCTTATAGGGAAGCTATATGCCTAAGACTCTATCACTGAAAAAAAAAACAGCCTCTGGAATTTGGGGAGGGAGGCTAGACTAACTCAGTAGCGCTAAGAGACCACTTAGTAAAATATCATGTTGTTTAATCAAGGTCTTTAAGGTTTTTGGGGATGAGATGAAGAGTTTGGAAATGTAGTTAACTTGTGGAACATAATGTATTTAATTTTTTTTTTTTTTTTTAAAAAGACCTAAAATATCTGAGAGCTGTTTATACATTTTAATGTCATGTTTAATAATTAAACTGCTGTAGTTTAAAATAGCATGTGATTTTCATGACAACTGTATTTTTTCCACAGCTATGTTTAATAAGGTTATTATTTGACCATACATTAAGTCTAAAAGTTGTGTGAGTCTGGAAAATATTATCCATAGTAATCTTGTTCAGCCACATAATGACAAAGATTAGGAAACCACAACTGTCCAGGCTCTTTTAAGCATCAAAGTGTAACACAGCCAGAACATAAACATAACTAGGCTGCGTCAAAGCTGCAATTCAGTCATTCCATGACATTGCTATAGCTTGTTGTGCCAACAGATAAACACATTCACCACATTCACATTGCTTGTGACGTATCATTTGCATGCCATGACTAATACATAGCTTTGACGTGATGCAGAGACAATGACATTTTAAAAGGAGACCAAATGAATGTACATTTGACTTATTTCTTGTCTGTGAAGGGTGCATGATTTCATCACAAAATGGGCATGTGGGATGAAGCGTTTTCATAAGGAAAGCTCAGGTCCAGCTATGAGCAAGACCCCGTGCAATGTTCCTTTATCTTCTCTTAAGACACCATGACACCACGTGGGTGCCAACAATGTTATTATTAACATAGGGATCAAATCCATATGTATCATATCCATATGCAATAAAAGGATTTTCAAAGACTGCTCAGAATGGGCTCTTCTCATGGCTCCTGATTTTTTACACTCACATTTTAATCCTGTTTAATTTTGTGTGAAATTGAGGAAAGTAGTCCGAGAAACACAAGATGTAAACATATTTATATGCGTGTCATATGCATGGCATCACGCAGCGTTCACAGGAAATGTTCATTTAAAATAACCTTTTGCTGTTTGGCCTCAAAGCAGAGTTTGTTGTATTCCTAGAAAGATGTTCGCCTTGCCGAGGGTGTATGCTGCTGAATTCTTGAGACATGCTTGACTTTCACGACATGGTCGCTTACAAAAAAAAAATCACATGTGAAATTTGCCTTTTCACATGTCCCATCCATTATCTAAACCCGCTTATCCTGAGCAGGGTCGCAGGGGGTGCTGGAGCCTATCTGAGAGGGCGAGAGGCAGGAATACACCCTGGACAGGCCGCCAATCTATCGCTGGGCACACACACACCATTCACTCACACACATGGGCAATTTAGGGTCTCCAATCTGCCTGCGTGCATGTCTTTGGACTGTGGGAGGAAACCGGAGTACCTGGAGGAAACCCACGCGGACACGGGGAGAACATGCAAACCCCACAACCTTCTTGCTGTGAGGCAACAGTGCTACCCACTGCACCACCTTTTCACATGTGAAAATCACAATTTTTCCGACCCCTGGACTTTCTGGCTCTGGCTATAAAAGCAGACAGTTTTTGCAGTAGATAATATGCAGAATGCCAAGGGAACTACTTTATTCAACCCTGTAAATAAACTAAATTAAAGATGTGTTGTTATTGTTTTCGCTTCCTAGGGGCTAACTGGTTCTAACTGGTTCTAATTGGTTTGGGGAGCATTTACCCAAGAAAAAGCCTAATGTCTGAAGTTAGTTTATTTCTACAAATGTATCCCTTCTCATTCTTGTTCCTTAGACTGATAATGATGTACATCATTTCTATTCATCAGCTTTCCAAACTAAGGAGAAATCTGAAACACTAGTGTTTTTGACGTCCACAGCCCCTTCCAGTGATTTTCATTTATTTGTCAGCCTCATTGAAGATATAACCCCTATAACCCCTAAGTGGTTGTCTTGAAGGCTTTTAAGAGTAAGTGTAAATACTCAGTAAGTCATTTAAATCACTTAAATAGCTTCATAACCATACGCTGAATTATAATCCCATTACATTCCTCAAGGGGTCAGCCTAAGTCTCTATTTTTTATCAGGTATTTTCATTTTACAAGAAATATTGTATCTATTACTCAAGTATCCTGTATCCTGTATACCTTTGAAAAGTATATTTCTGTCCTAATTCAAAAAAAATTATACCAGAAAAAACTTAACTGAAAAACTTAAGTCGACTATATATATATATATATATATATATATATATATGTATGTATCCTTCTTCTCAGTAAGCAATATGTTTAATTATATTGTACTATTTTGTATGCATTGTACCAAAATTTTGAGGAACGAAAATATCTATCCTAATTAAAGGGCCAAAACAAACACCCTCTATTCTATATATTTTTATATCCTGAAGGGTGTGACCTGTCAGCTCAGCTTAGAATGCCACCCCACAGTAATGACGGCTCGTTTTATTGAGCGGGTAATTAATCCATGTAATTACATGTTTACAACCGTGTAATGACTGTTTATACACATACATTTTGGTAAACAGATACATTCCTGAACACGAGTCAGTAGATTCTGCGATTACTTACATTATTGAAATGAAGGGATTTTTTTTTTTTTTTAAATCCAAGTGAGAAAGGAGAGTCAGCGAGAATAGTAGTAGTATAGATACAATCATTTTTTTCCACTGTTTGGATGTTGCTGAGTATGAATGTTTTTTTAAAGGGCTTAAAGTTGTTTTCTGTTTCTCAAAGGATCAAAATAAAAAACATATTTTGTGCATTTTCACTTCAGTTTTCCTGGGACATGTCCATTACACATTTTGTGGACCACAGAAGAGCTAAAAAGGAAAACAACATGAGTAAATATTTGACAATCAAATAGAACAAACAACTTCAGACTGGGCTTACATGAACACAACTGTGTGGAAAATCAACCAAAACGATACGTAACACGTTATGCAGTATATATAGTGTAATAGCATCTTAATTCATAATTTTTTCTGTGAAAAGACCATATCTCATCCCCTCCCCCAATAGGATCGATGCATGATATGAAAATTAGACACATCCAAACATGGTGGGATATTCAGATTAAAGTGAATTACCCAAAATTGTTTTGAAATACACCTTCATTGTAAGGGTTTATTTTACTGTGTTACCGTTTTACAACAAAAATACTCTACATGTGCAAAAAAACAAAAACAAACAAAACCAAAAAACACCAAACCCAGTTCAGTCTAAACATTTCAGTTTAAAGTTGTTCCAAGGTAATGCATGCTGGGACATTTCTGACTCGTGTGACTGTCTACTGACTGCTACAACATTGGAGGCTATGTTGGCTCACACACATCAAAATTAATCTTTCTGTCAGCTTTTTGCTAGTGTTTAAAGACCATTTTGACAGACAATGCTCACTACTATTTTTTAAAACATCTTTTAACAGTGTACAGTTAAAGATTTGCAATCATTGCTAACATCATATTTATATTTATCAGAACTGGTTGAGATGCCTAACTAAGCTGATTTCATAAACTGCTGATTAGGTATTCATCTGCAACTCAACTCTGTCATAGTTATTCATTCCATCAATACATCAATGTCCAGTGTCAGTAGGGACTACATGTGCCCTGTAAGAGCTGATTTATCTCTGTTTTAATTCATTTTACTGTGTAAAAGATGGGCCAACATAAATGTATTTATTCAGTTTTTACCACAACATGGGCAGCCCTTTGACAATAGTGGCTGAACATGTTCCTGTGACAATTTTCAGGACTATTTTTGGCAGCTTGTTAAAAATCTTTTTTTAAGTCTTGTTTTTTTTTCTTCTTCATTTTTAGAAAATCCTATGACTGGCAAGCCCCTCTTTCCACCTCTGCTGCAGATTGACTTGTGATGTTTTATAATAATCATTTGCCTAATTACTTGAATTTGAGCAAGATCACAAGTCATTAATTTGGTTATTAATCATTATGCTTCTTGTTGGAATTGATCTGTTATGAATCATTTTGTGTGCACACTCATCTGTTACTATACATTTCATTTTCATTACAAATTAAATAAATGAAGTACCTTTGCTTTCCTGTGAATGGCTTATTTCCTTCTTGCTATAAAAAAAGAAAAAAAAATATTCGTATACAAAAAAGCCACACATTTCCTGTTTTTGCACAATTTTTGAATATTATTTTTTTATGATGAAATGAACTGAGCTGAGATGTTGAAAAAAATCGAACTGCACCAAATCCACAGACTGAGCCACTGGATTAAAAATACACTGTTAAATGTGTGACTTCATGTCTTTGAACTTTGAACTATGGTTGAAAAAAAAACAGCCCTTCAAAAGTGAACACATATCTAAGAGAGTGAGAGAGAGAAGGAGAAAAATAATTTATGTCCTTGAATCAATAGCACTTGTAAAATGGTTCGTTTTATAAATGTGCTTTCCACGTGTTCTGTTCCTTGTTCTTACTCCTTAGCCTAGAGCCAAAATCTGAGTTTTAACACACGTTTTAAGATAAAAAATAAAAATAAATAAATAAATAACTTTTTTTTTTTTAACTCCCTCAGGAGACCGGCGTGGTATTGAGAATGGACCTAATTTTGGGACGCGAACAATCTTCACCCATAGAAAATTAATCTTTGCGAAAATAAAAGACACATTTTTATACAAAAGTGCTTTTAAAAAACACATTCTCGTACCGACTCGAGATCTTTACATGGCTTCGCTATTCGAGATCATTACGTGTCGTGGGTTATTCCCCAAACGGTTCTGTCTTCAGTGGAACATATTTTATTACTTAAGGCACGTTCGTGTCTCTGTAGGCTGGCTTTAAGCGGGAACCGTGGGCTTATGCCGCTCGCGCCGCACACTCTGCTCCGATTACCCCAGGCGCTCAGCAGGGGTCCCGTGTCGGTTTTTAACTCTGACGCCGAATCCAAACAATGATCCATCGGGAGAATCCACATCCTCTCCTCCACTGCCACATCACTCCGCAGTGGAAAAACTGATCCTGGAATCCGCCGCTAACCGTCAACTCAAAACCCCACCCACCCACTTACCACTAGAAAGGGACCATGCTGAATGCACGATTTTAATAGCAGTTTCATAAGACTAAAAAGGGTTCTGGTTAGATCACTCTTTTAAAAAAACAACCCCCCCCCCCTCCTTTCAAACCAGAAGTAAGAAATATATTTTTCTATAAATCTCATTGATATACCAGTGATCTCATCTTGATCTCATCCTGTTCATTTTACCATTTGTCCTTCATTAAAATTTGGACTTGATTTACACCACATTACAACAAACAGCAATATAGTAAATATCCATTTAAATAAAATATTTGGTCACGTCACCATTTAACAACTATTTGGTTTGTGAATGGTGCTTCTTTATACAGACATCATGAATAACACAACATAACATGAGTGTGTGTGCATTATGTGTGTGCTTGTGTGCAGGTGTGTCTGCGTTGTGTACGTGCGTGCATGTGGGTGGGTGTGCGTGCATGTGTGTGTTGTGTGCGTGTACACGCTTGCGTGTGTGTGTGTGTGTGTTTGTATGTATTTTTATGTTTGTGCATGTGTGTTTGTGTGTGTGTATATGTTTATGTATGTGCATATCTTTGTGCGTGTATGTATGTGTGTGTGTGTGTGAGCGTGTGTGTGTGTGCAGGGTGTGTATGTGTGTGTGTAGGGTGTGTGAGAGCGTGTGTGTGAGTGTGTGTAGGGTGTGTGTGTGTGTGTGTGTGTGTGTGTGTGTGTAGGGTGTGTGTGAGCGTATGTGTGTGTGCAGGGTGTGTGAGAGCGTGTGTGTGAGTGTGTGTAGGGTGTGTATGTGTGTGTGTGTGTGCGTGTGTGTAGGGTGTGTATGTGAGTGTGTGTAGGGTGTGAACGTGTGAGTGTGTAGGGTGTGTATGTGTGTGTGTGTGAGAGCGTGTGTGTGAGTGTGTGTAGGGTGTGAACGTGTGAGTGTGTAGGGTGTGTATGTGTGTGTGTGAGAGCGTGTGTGTGAGTGTGTGTAGGGTGTGTGTGTGAGTGTGTGTAGGGTGTGTGTGAGCGTGTGTGCATGTGTAGGGTGTGTATGTGTGTGTGAGTGTGTGTAGGGTGTGTAGGGTGTGTGTGTGTCTGTGAGTGTGTGTAGGGTGTGTATGTGAGTGTGTGTAGGGTGTGAACGTGTGAGTGTGTAGGGTGTGTATGTGTGTGTGTGTAGGGTGTGAACGTGTGAGTGTGTAGGGTGTGTATGTGTGTGTGTGAGTGTGTGTAGGGTGTGAACGTGTGAGTGTGTAGGGTGTGTGTGTGTGAGTGTGTGTAGGGTGTGTGTGAGCGTGTATGTGTGTGCAGGGTGTGTGAGAGCGTGTATGTGTGTGTAGGGTGTGTATGTGAGTGTGTGCAGGGTGTGTACGTGTGAGTGTGTGCATGTGTGTGTGAGTGTGTGTAGGGTGTGTGTGAGCGTGTATGTGTGTGCAGGGTGTGTGAGAGCGTGTGTGTGAGTGTGTAGGGTGTGTGTGAGCGTGTATGTGTGTGTAGGGTGTGTATGTGTGTGTGTGAGTGTGTGTAGGGTGTGTATGTGAGTGGGTGTAGAGTGTGTACATGTGAGTGTGTGTATGTGTGTGTGTGAGTGTGTGTAGGGTGTGTGTGAGGGTGTATGTGTGTGCAGGGTGTGTGAGAGCGTGTGTGTGAGTGTGTGCAGGGTGTGTGAGAGCGTGTGTGTGAGTGTGTGTAGGGTGTGTATGTGAGTGTGTGTAGGGTGTGAACGTGTGAGTGTGTAGGGTGTGTGTGAGCGTGTATGTGTGTGTAGGGTGTGTATGTGTGTGTGTGTGAGTGTGTGTAGGGTGTGTGTGTGAGTGTGTGTAGGATGTGTGTGTGTGAGTGTGTAGGGTGTGTGTGTGAGTGTGTGTAGGGTGTGTATGTGTGTGTGTGAGTGTGTGTAGGGTGTGTACGTGTGTGTGTGAGTGTGTAGGGTGTGTGTGTGAGTGTGTGTAGGGTGTGTGTGAGTGTGTAGGGTGTGTGTGTGAGCGTGTATGTGTGTGTATGTGTGTAGGGTGTGTTTGTGTGTGTGTGTAGGGTGTGTGTGTGTGTGTGTGTGTGTGTGTGTGTGTGTGTGTGTGAGCGTGTATGTGTGTGTTTCTCCTTCATGTTCTTCAGTCCTCACTGTAGTGGCACATGCTGGAGTGAAATCATTCCTCTCGGATTTCCTGTCACATGACCCTACATCACTCCCATTTCTGGCTTCAGCAAGGGAGGGATGCAGGAATCAGCGCTGAGATCCAGGCTCTGCGTCACTGCTGTTCTCACGCCACCATCTGATCCCAGACACACAGAGTCCAGCTTCCCTGACACACAGCGTCTGACACAGAGTCCAGCTCCCCTGACACACAGCGTCTGACACAGAGTCCAGCTCCCCTGACACACAGTGTCTGACACAGAGTCCAGCTCCCCTGACACACTGAGTCTGACACAGAGTCCAGCTCCCTTGACACACAGCGTCTGACACAGAGTCCAGCTCCCCTGATAGACTCAGCGTCTCTAACACAGAGTCCAGCTCCCCTGACACCCAGTGTCTGACACAGAGTCCAGCTCCCCTGATAATCACTGTTGTCCACTGCATTACAAACGGCTTCAGCAACAGCAACTACACATACATTTATACTATACATACATACTATACATATACTATACATACATTTTTATACTATACTATACATACATTTATACTATACATACATTTTTCACACAAATCACTGCAGTCTCACACTCACACTCAAAAAATTAATTTTTTCATTCATTTTTAAAAAATATTTGTTTTGCCATTTCCAATTGTAATATAACCTGGAGGCAAAGACAGAATTTACAGTATCACAGAAGTGAGGGAGTTTGAACTGGGTTCTCTTTTAAGTCAAGTGGAATCTGCACCCATAAATGACCATTCATAATAATTAATACATTGAATACAGTAATAGATTATGATTAAAAAGACACAAAGAATTGAAAACAGACTACATAAGCAATTGAGCCAACAGAGCTTTTGAGTGTAAAACGCAATCTAAAGGCATTAACTAAAGACAGTGAAATAATTCAAACTAAATCGCATTTGTGAAAATTTTATAGTATTTTAATAATACACATTCAGCTTGATTTAGTGTTAGTTTGAAGCCCCTTTCATAAGAACTTTTCATTTATTGTTTCACTTTAAAAAAAAAAAATACATTTGCACTTGTTGTGCAAGTGAAATGTGCTCATCATACTAAAATATGTATTAATAACATTTTATATGAAACGTTACACAATCCATTTTAAAATACCTTCATATATTGTGATGGAAACTGAATTAAAAATACAAAAATACAGGCTCAAGTGGTAAAATATTCATGGTCATTCAGAAATTAAATCTGTAAGGAAATTCTGTGAGACACCACTGCAAACCCTACAGGACTGGGGTATCAGATGTAAGTGATATTATTGATCCATAATTGATTATGAATGGTGTGCACATGCGTAAACAGGAATATACACCATCTCCTTTTTAAATTTCTCCACTGGCAAAAGGCATTGATCCAATATGCCAATATGTCTGAATATGCAGTATTCTCATCAATTTAAACAAATCATTCACACATAAGAAAATGAGAACATTGTGTCTAAACTGTCCCGCACCTGACTCAGACTCAGAAGAGGAAACAGCAAACAGCCATTCAGGGAGCAGTTACAATGACACTTAGAAACGCTGGACCCAAACCCTGGTGCTGTTGTCTCTATCGTGTCTCTAACGTGTCTCCTGGTGCATGCTGGGTAACAGGACGATCCTGGAAAACTTTGGCGCACTCAGGAATGCACACCGAGCCAGAGGAGACAGACACCAGGGAGGAGCGATGGTGCCAGGCGTTACCTGGCAACATCAGAGCCGATTACAGGGCACCTCAACCTTCACCTGCACCAGCCAACCAGGAAGACACCGGAGCCAGCTACCAGAGAGCACGGTGTACGCAAGAGCGACGCAGAGCACAGGAGGGCCCCAGCAGTGGCAGGTCGAGGCTTGGCGATGGTGAAGGCAGGTAATCGTTCGCCCTACCGGTCAGCGATGCCTCTCTTTATGCAGGCTCTGCGGCGTCCTGCATGGGCCTTCTCCTGCGCGCGAGCGCAGCGACTACGCTTTCAGCGTTTACATTAGCGTCTGCTCGTGAAATCTCAAGAGCGGCGGCCTAATTGGGTAAACGCTTTTTCGTTTTTTATCCCCCCCCCCACCCCCCCCCCCCCCCCAGCATCCCTCTTCCATATCAGCACTGCCCACCTCTCGCTGCACTCTCAGACACTCTTCAGAATACGAGACGTGACCTACGTCAAGGTTTGCTTCCAGCAATCATCCTATTTCTGCGATATAATAAACGAAAACCCACCGAAGTACGGAGAAGTAGCTCATCACTAAAAACGCTGAAATGTGAAATCACGGCCTTTGGCACATCCACGCACATGCAGTTATATGACTCCCCGCAGGAGTGACGTCCAGAGAGAACAGATCCTCACAGACGTCAGAGCAGACCACTGTGGTGCTTTGTGTTGCGCATGTTTTCAGTTTATCAATTCAGTGCTCAAATGGAATTTTTCATTAAGGCGGCTGTCGACTTCTTGATATGAAAGTTTGGGGGGAGGGGGGGATGTTCGGAGGGGGGGGGTGTAAGGCTTGCTTTGTTTCCTGAAGCTGTGGACAATGCCCGACCCCCCCCCCCCCCCACACCCTGAGAAAATGTTCCAGAGTGGTTAACACTGTGGCAGGACGATGCAGCGATTAGGGGGGGGCTCTTGCCAACCACACCATTGTGAAAAAAATTGAAAATAGCTATCTCTCCCACCATGTAAACAGCAAAACACCCTAGCAGGTTACCAGGGTGAAAAAAGAAAGTTCAAACACGCACACAGAATTTACTCTTTTTTTTTTTTTTTTGCAAAAAAAAAAAAAACAGAGAAAAACCGGCAATGGAATAAACAGCGCGTGGTGAAAGAGCGTGGCAGATAAACTGTACTTTCCACTCAGCGACCTGCAGGCGCGCACCGCACCTTTTCAAACACGCGTCGCTGATTCGATCTAGAGCGTCGTCTTTAAATAGCAAGCACTGCCTAACCACAGAGGCTGGAGGCAGAGGAAGGAGAGATGATGTTTTTATGAATGTTTTCTCTCTCTCTCTCTCTCTCTCTCTCTCTCTCTCTCTCTCTCTCTGTGCATGTATGTGTGGAGCAAGGAGTGAACGGCCTGGCGAAACTTCAAAGGCCCGCACAGTCTCCACATTAATGAGCCCCTTTGTTTCTTTCCTAGCAGATTACAACAGGTTTCTCTCTCCCTCTATGCCAAGGTTTAATCTTCATTCGTGAGGGAGCGACGGCGGTGCGCTGGGGGGGGGGGGGGGGGGGGATTGGGTGGCGTGTGTGGTGTATGTGAGTGTGTCTGTGTGTATACACTACATAGCCAATACTATGTGGACGCCTAACATCCAACATCTCATCCAAAATTATGGGTGTTAATATGGAGGTGGTCCACCATTCGCTGCTATAACAACCTCCACTCTTCTGGGAAGGCTTTATACTTGATGTTGGAGCATTGCTGCAGGGATTTGCTTTCATTCAGACAGAAGAGCATTAGTGAGGTCGGGCACTGATTGGGCGATTAGACCTGGCTCACAGTTTGCTTTCCAATTTATCCCAAAGGTGTTGAATGGGGTTGAGGTCAGGGCTCTGTGCAGGCCAGTCAAGAACTTTCACACCGTTCTCCACAAAACCTTCCTATTTGGACCTCATTGTGTGCCTGGGGGCACTGTCATGCTGAAACAGGAAAGGGCCTTCCCCAAACTGTTGGGGGAGTACAGAATCGTGTAGGATTTGATTGAATGCTGTAGCATTAATATTTGCCTTCACTAGAACTAAGGGGCCTAGCCCAAACCATGAAAAATAGCCTCAGACCAAGGGGTGCCTAGATACTTTTGGTCATATTGTATATATATATATTGTGCAGTCCATAATTACAGTGACACAAATGTTGTTGTTTTGGCTCTGTACTTCCGTACATTGGGTTTGAACTGAAAACAATGGGGCGGCACGGTGGTGCAGTGGGTAGCGCTGTTTCCGCACAGCAAGAAGGTCAATCCCTTGGTTTGAAACCCAGCTGCAGCCTTTCTGCGTGGAGTTTGAATGTTCTCCCCGTGTTCATGTGGGTTTCCTCCAGGGCACTCCCGTTTCCTTCCACGGTCCAAAGACCCCTGCGTATGAGCGTGTGAGCGAGTGGTGCGTGTGCCCTGCGACAGGCCGACTGTCCAGGGTGTATTCCTGCCTCTCGCCTAATGCATGCTGGGATAGGCTCCAGCACCTCCCGCGACCCTGACCAGGAATAAGCGGGTTAGATAATGGATGGATGGATGGATGGTTGAGTGAAAACAATGAATGTGAGGTTAAAGTCCAGACCGTCGGCTTTAATTTGCGAGTATTCACACCCATATCGGATGAGCCCTGTAGGAATTTCAGTCCTTTGTGTACATAGTCCCGCCATCTCGGGGGACCTAAAGTAACTGTACAATTTCTGCTCAGCTGTTTCTTAGCCAACTGTGCATTATACATCAGTAGTTCATGCACGAGAAAGCTAACAAAAGGCCTAGAGTAGATTTCTGGTGAGGAATTAGCATTTGGAGTCGGTTCTCTCTCAACATGAGGGCCAAAGAAGTGTTAATGCCAGTAAAGCAGGCCATCATTGGGTGGAAAAATCTTGAATAAATCGATCCAAGACAGAACCAAAACATTGAGTTGTCAAAATCAATTGTTTGGTACATGCACTGGTGAGCTCAACAATAGTAGACCACTGTATTGGTTGACCAAAGGATACTTTGATTGTGAAGAAAACTCCTTTTCAACTGTCGAGTAGATCAATAACACTCTCCAGGATGTAGGCATAGATGTGTCAAAGAGTAAAACAAAGAGAAGACTACACCAGCATAACCTCAGAGGGTTCACTGCAAGATGCAAGCCACTGGTAAGCCTCAAAATCAGACCAGCTAGGTTAGAGTTTTCTAAAAAAGCACATTTACAAAACTGTAGGTTTCTGGAACTAACTCTTATGGACAGATGAAATGAGTATTAACTTGTACCAAAGTGATGGAAAGAGGAACGTATAGAGAAAGAAAGGAACTGCTTATGATTCAAACAAACCCCTCACCCCCCCTTCCCCCCATCATTGAGAACCAGGCAAAGGAGTTACCAACCGCTGTATTAAAAAAAACACTCAAACAGCCATCAACAGCCATCACTCCAATAGGTAATCACAGCCACAGATCTGTTTCCCATTGGACGGTTGGGTTTCCTACACGGTTGCCTCTGCATAAGGGAATCATGGGAGAGCTGGAAAGGCAACCAAACTTCTCCTGTCACAACGCAGGCTGGAAACGTCCTTAAGGACCCATCAGCACGGCACATACAGCCTTGTGGGGTCACCGTGGGTCCGTCAGGCCATATACAGTTTGTAAGGTCACTAAAGGCCAGTTCAGATCAATGATTCGCAACGAGACAAAACGGTTTTAGAATGTTGCAGAGAAAATTGCAGCGGTGTGAACTGGTTAGTTGCTGAGCGTCTGAAGCCGTTGCCTGGGGTCTCAAAAGACCCACCTTGTCAAATCGCCAAGTGCAGCTTCAGAACGTTTACAGTCAGACGTCTTGGAATTTTGCAAGTTGCATCCAGTCTTGTTGCAAATCATTGATCTGAACTGGCCTTTAGGGTTTCACTGCTTAAGAATACTCCGTTCTCCTTTTCAGATCTCCTTCGAATAAACCATCCACTTCTGGCCCGATTTTCAGGTGCAAAATCCGCTCACACAAACAAACCAGTGCTGTGTTACAAGATCTTCCCATTCCAAGCCTGCGATGAGTAAAATTATGAAAATATGAAAAAATCCCAACATAGATCGTTCCCCACGATGAGTGGTGAACGCACAGATCTGCCACTACTATGAATATTTACTTATCATAAATGTCATTATCGGCAGACTGAAATTAATCTCGACATTGCTGTCTTAGAGCACAACAATATTTCTCAATACTGTATATCTTGGAGCTTTGGGTTTTCAAGGAACCTTCAAAAATAACACTTTGCAATTCAGATTTAAACAGTCACGATGATCCAGGTCATGTGACCAGGAGGAAACGGCACAGCCATGACAACGCAGAATGAGATTTGAAAAATTGCCCTGTTAAGAGCCCTCACGCATTTTCAACAATTACTCAGCGCCTGTATGCTGGCACTATTTATCATTTTTAAAATACAGATTGTGCAATGAACCCCGACGCCTCAGCATAAAGAGATATTTCATTAAACTCTGGAAAAGTTTTTTGACACTTGGGCTGACCGAAGGATGAACATGACCTTACCCATAATGCTTCAGGAACTGAACAGTATGATGTGTTAATACAAGCACCGAAAAGAGGCCCAGTTCAATTTCTACAAAGCCATAAATGTTTTGCATGCAATCATAATTCATGTTTCAAGCTTGTGACTCAGAAAAAAAAGGCATACGGCCATTTTTCCTGCCTGGGTCAACTGCCTTAAATGTTTGTTTTTTCTTTTACGCAAATGTCCAGCGTGAAATCCCCGTTTTGGAATGTGATCATATTTTGAATCAGCCAAACCCTGTGGGAAAGAGCGTGGGCTCTCCAGAACAAGAACAAGTTTGTGAGGTTTTCCATGACAAACGGGATGGAGCTTTAGAGAACATACTATCTGTAAGAAGACTGCACTGAAACACGTACAAATGGCTTGAGTTACGAGCCGTTTGCTTCAATGTGGGCTGACCTCAATGAAAGGATACGATTTAATTTGTTTTCTACTTTAATGTGCCTGAAGTTTGTTTAGAAAAGAGAGTATCCATTTTTTTTTTTTTAAAAAGATCTGTCATGTATCCCATGTGCAGAACAGAAAGGTTTATCTCTAATAATTAAAAAAGGAAATAAGAGTTTTGAAATAAGAGTCATAGTTCCCATCATTTCGCTAGAAAGAACTGAATAAAATAAGTCAGCCAAACTGGTGTTCCCTACACTCACTTTTCATTTTCTAAAAAAAAAAGAGTCGGATAATAATTTTGCTTCTCTCTTAAGTTACACCCACACAAACTGAGGATGGATTTAAAAGATCGAAATAGAATGACATTCTTTCAAATGTATGTCACAATAAATGGTGACACACAGCTCAGTGCAACTAATGTAGACTCATCTCAATCAGAAGAATTTCACAAAAACAATGTCCTGCCAAGTCTATTAAGACTACTGTTTTTATGACTTTTTCTTCCTAAGAGAATAAGGACTTCATTCAGACCCTGTAGTCAGCCGCATTTGCAATGGTAAGATGTGCAGCAAAATGTAAATGTCTTCCACAGGAAAGTGAAGACAGACGATATTTGCAGAAAAACCTTACTTCCAAACATTCAATGCATTTGCCATTTTCAGTGTATTTGGCTTCTTTTGAGCCTTCCAGATGTTTTAAAACATGCACAACATCTAAGCTACTATAAATAAGGATTTCAATACTATATAATTTGGATTTCTTCAAATTATAACCACTAGCATGTGGTTAATATCAACTACAGCTGGCATGGAAGTGTTTAAAAGCATATATTAAAGGAAAAGCTCATCCCTTTAAAATGACTGAAGCTTCAAAAATGGGCTGTTTTTCTACAAAACAAAAATTCTGAATACTAAAGAGAGACCATAGGTAATAAATGGCAAAACAGTGTTTTTTCCCCCAAGAGTTTCTAAATATTCTTTTCTTTTTTTTCTTTTTTTTTGGCTTGCTGTGGAGTTATATGAAATAGGATATTTTTAAAAATAACATGAAATGAATCTCAACACTGAATCTCACACAGTGGATTTATGCGTAGTTTAATCACACTCCTTAGATTTATACCTGCTGTAGGTGTGTAGCGGTTGCCGTCAGGGCAACGATTCTACAGTATTTGGATTCTGCTGTCAAGCCATTGCCCTGGGGGACGCTACAAACGTTATACTTTTCTCTCTACAAGAATTGCCGCTGTTTGGCGGCGGCTGCTGATCTTTTCTCTCTCTCTCTCTCTCTCTCTCTCTCCTTTCTTTCTTTTTTTGTGTTTCCTGTTCCTAAGGCAAAGCAGAAAGTATAATTTACTGAAACGTGACGTCGTGACTGTAATTACCGAAAGAGATAAGAGACGGAGTCAGGAGTAGCGGCGAAGAATGAGTCATGCAGAGTCAAAACAGATAAGACTACTGGGGGGTCAGAAACGAGAGCAACAATTCAATCCAGCGCAGAACGACTCAAAACACAATCAAATTAACAATGAACATTTCGAGGTACACTGACAACCAGACAGGAGACTAACGGGGAAGACATAGTGGGCTACGGAAGAAGCGAATTAACTAAAGTAACGCTCAAGTGATGATCAGTATACGAAGCTTCCCCTGAGAAAAAACATCTGTCTATATTTAATCAAGGCGAATAAACAAGGAGTTTAAACAACTCATTTATAATTTAGATTTGCATATATTAAACTGCTCGTTTTAATCTTTTTATTAATATGCACGGATGATATTGCATAAATATGCAGCTTTATGCAAATACCAGACACATTTTCTGTTTGTATTTAATTTTGTTTCTCAGCTGTGGCTCATGGTCTTCATTCAAGGCAGTAGATTAAACCAAACATGAAGTCACAGCATGAAGGAATAGAACTATTTCTCAATTAAATCTCAAAAGACCAGGCTACTGCACTTTAATTAAAAATGCATAAATGTACTAAAGAATAGATACAACAGCTTTACTTGTTAGACAAGCAACAGTCTTTCGAAAGTCTTTGATCCACAGTGTTAAATGTATGTAATTTTGCAAAGCAGCTGGTTTGTACACAACTATTTTTGTGTGTGTGAATATATTGCAGTTTTTCTCCAAAATGATGGGAATCATTGATACTCTTTTCAGATTTCTACAAAATTCCCATACTGACAGACCAGAACATTTATTTTTATCACACCCCCTTTGCCACAGGGGTTTAATTGAAAATGACCATCATAATGAACATACTGTGGAGCTAAAGAGATTTGAAGGATACCATGCTCTATGAATTGCCTCAATTCTGAAAAAGATACATATACACTTTTAAAATCTTTCACTTTCCATTGACACAAAACTGTTGTCATCAGCAAGTTTTCTCTGTGAAAACATACACAGCTTTATGCTGATATATAAAGTGCTCTCATTGCACGTGATAGTTGTGCCCCGTGTATCTGGATGTGCAAGAGTTTCTGCATTTGAGAGCAAGCAAATTTCTATTCTCTTCTTCCTTGGTTAAGCTAAAAGCTGAGCTTAAAATCGAGACAGATAGAGCACATGTGAGTGTATTGTTTTTGGGTCCACTTGAGCATATGTTGATTTTGATAATTTGTTAATTGAATATGGATCCAGATCCTTAATAAAATGTGTATTTTTGGATATTTTTGCGCTAAACTGATTAAAGTAAAGATTTTTATTTGACCTGTATTCATGTGGGTCCCTTGCACACATTAGTAACACACATCAGTATTCAAGCCAAATAGGCTATGGATAATTTGGTGAGATATTACCTGTTCTAGAACCTCTTAGAATTCAGTGAATGTTCAAGGACTGAACCTCGCCAATCAGCTAATGGTCCTACTACATAAAGTAGTTTACGTAATGCTTATAACATGATCTTAATTAATGACGAAATAGTTTTACAGTGGTAAGGTCTACCACAAAAGGTCAAGGTCCTCTTGCTGTTTGACAAGGAGCAACAGCAAATACTGGCCTCAAATGGCACGTTTATTGCGCAGAAATTCATATTCAGAAATGCTATATAGGAGACATTTTACCACACTAAACATCCTATGTGTCGAGACGTACATACAGAATATTCTGCAGTTTAAGAGCAAAAACTTCGAAAGTTCAGAGGGGAAATTTTTTAACTGAATAACGTTCACAACGGGTTTTTTGTGTTTGTTTGTTTTTGCAAGACGCCAGGCGGCCACAAACGCACAAACGACAGTAAATCTTATCGGTACTCATAATTATAAATGCGAAAATACATTTGTCGTAACATAAATATATAATTACTGTTCAATTTCACTTAATTCGCAAAAAGTGCAGTTATCTTAAAACGAGTGGCTGAATTAAAACAGCTATCCTCCAGCGATAACTCATGAATATTGCAAGCATTCTCCCAAGAAGCGGTGTCTCTTTAAGAGCGGAAACCTTTGCTGAAACAATTGTACAACCCCCAACAAGTCATTGAATCTGTCAATCACCAGGCGGTGCCCTTTGATGATAGAAGCTCTCGCCTTGTCTTGAGCTCAAATGCCCTATTTGTTGCTGCCGGGGTGCATTACGTTCAACGTGCGGGGGGTACTTCATAGCATAACAACTTTTGTTTAGTTTCATACATTCGCCCTGTCTTAGAGTATCAATCGGGCAGAACAATACGAAAAGTTTTGAACCTTTCTGTCTTTCGAAAGGAGAAAAAACAGCGTTTACTTCTTGTTTGTTGTTCTTAGCAAAATGCCTCAACTAAATAGTGGTGGAGGGGATGATCTTGGAGCCAACGACGAAATGATTTCTTTCAAGGATGAAGGCGAGCAAGATGAAAAAATACAAGAAAATGCGTTCACTGAAAGGGATTTAGCTGACCTGAAATCGTCCTTGGTGAATGAATCGGAGATTAATCAAAATCCAAACACCGTTGCGGGTCCCGGGGTGAGAGACTGCCTTCCTCGCCGAAATTGTCTTCTCGAGAGGGTCTTGTTAAAGTTTGTTTGTCGTTATGCATGGATGGGTTGTTGCTATAACTTAAACCATGTTTTTGTCATTTCTCACGGATCTTTACAGGCGGTCCGACGCGGTCAGCAGGACGAACAGAGAGTTTACTCAGACAAACACAGAGATCACCTCGACGACGGTGAGCGAACGATGCGCTTGTCTGCAGACGTTTTTGCGAGTAATCTAATCTTAAACTAATGAAACGTTACATACCACAGCAGAGGCAAGATAAAAACTGCGGGCAGCGATGTTTGGGTGTTGTTGCCCCCCTGTTCAAGCAACGATTCAGGGCATTCCAGAATCTAATGGGGTTTTTTTAAAACTCAAACTCACGTAAACTTGAAATAACGAATTACGTCGTCAGGTGTGTTAGCAAACCACACGAAAGACGGTTCCGTAATTCGCCAATTTAAAGTTTCAGTAAAAGTTTTTGGAGTAGTTTGCCCGTTTTAAGATTATCCATGCGTGACACGATCGATGACTAATGCTGCAGTAATTGTGACCCTATTCGGTGCCCTGGGATTGCATATCACGTCATGCTTTCGTCCTCTTGAATTTGGTTGAGAAACAAAATAGTTCTGTGGCGAGCATGTATAAAATAAAATCCCAGTCAAGTGTGCGTAAATTGGCATTGGAAGCCGAGGCCGCTTTGTGTTGCTGCGTCGCTCGTCCTCTTATTTTGAAAACATTCGCCCGAGCACGCGGATGCTGCTCATTTATTGTTGCAGAATACAGGGGGGAAATTGTGTTTTGTTTGTGTTAAAATGAACAACAATGAACGTGATGCGTTGGGCTGTCGGGTTGGTGGCTAACCTGTGTGAAGTTAAGACAGCACAGTTGTTTCACTTCGTGCTGACAAAGTTCCTGGCATATCAGAAATCGGCGAGAAAGATCTTTACTTTCTGCCTAGAGGACACCAATATGTTGAATTTCTGCTTAATTTCGACGTGTCACCTTCATTGTCTGCACAAGCAAAAACAAACAAACAAAAACAACGCTCATCGCCACTTCTGATTTCCTGTTTCTCAGTGTCAAAACACCAAGATGGGGGAATGTACAAGACGGCAGCCTATTCGGGATACCCGTTTCTGATGTTGCCTGATCCATACCTGCCGAACGGATCTGTGTCACCATCCGTAAGTGAATCACTGCTAAACTTGTGTACGCTGTCCTTGCTTTTGCTAAACACGCGACTACATTTTACTGAAGATCTCCTTTCTCGATATTTAAAGGCGCACATTAGGCCTACTTTTTAGTGTCATGGACGGACGTAAGATGTATGTAGTAATCATTCTTAGAATTACTCGCTTGTAAAACCATTATAGCAAAACAAGTTCCGCCATTCTGTTCAGCTCTGCATAGGCTATTAGGATAGACTACCATACTTCTGCGGGGGAAAAAAAGAAAAAAATGGCAGTGTGTGTATTGTCCCAGCCTTTGCATGCATACTGCAAGTGTTTCTTTCGTCTTATCACAAGCACTTGTCATGGACCTCACACTGGACTGCTGTGAGGTAAACACACACCTCCAGAGAGGCCATGAGATTCCCCTCCGTTCCAAGTCAAAAGCTGGAAAAGGTGCAAGGCCCCGTGTTAATTAATGTAACGTGCCTCTTTTCACCTTTCCAACCTAGTTTCCATTTTTATAACGTGTCACTCAAAAGTAAACTCCCTCAGCAGCGACTGTTGTGAAGTCTTTTTGTGTTGATGTCACGAAGGGAAGTGCCACGATCGATGTGACCAAAAAGTTTAAAAAACAATTCTCCATCATTTTGTTCATCGCCGTTTCCGTAAGTACATGATGTACATTACTTCGGAACATTTTTGTTCCGAAGTAATGTACTCCACGGGTTGTGCTGAGAGGAAATGTTCACGGTTTGTTTTGTCCTGTGCAAATTGTGAATTAGGAAGGTACAGTTGTAAAAATAACAGCAGGACTGGCTGGAGGTTCAGGTACACCAAAGAGATGTGAGGGCCCCTTCAATGCCCTAGTGTATAGGACTAGGTTCTGTCACTTTAAAATCCTGGATAAATCCGAATGGCGTGTATCTAGGAATTTATATCGGTGTACTTAAAACCGATGTAGAATTTAGAATTATTCATATTTTACTGGGTTCATTTTAGTAGTTTGTGGATATACCTCATTTTTTTTAAAACTACTGAAAGGTTGATTACAATGAAGTAAAATATTTTTAGTTACATGACGCAACACCCAGTAGCTGTGTTTACTTACGCATTTATTTTCATTCTTTCATTTGCTTTGTGTAGATAAGCGAGTGCACTATATTTAGGTTTTGTTTCATTAACAAGCTGAGGAACGTGGAAGCAAATAAAAAAAATAGACATAAGTTAAAGTTGATCAAACATTTTACACGTAGATATTGTAACCTGCATGTTGGTATCGTAACCCGTATGTATTTGTAATGCTGAACCGAGGAAAGTTTGTCCCGGATGAAGCATTTTGACAGAAAGTGTTGTAACCCTCACGTGAAGCCCTCAGCAATTTTTTCAGCTGCCTTTTTACCTGTAAGATTTTTAGAAAGGGGCATTTATTTGCCTTCTTACCTGTATGATTTTTTAGAAAGGGACATCTATTTATCTCTGCTTTCCCCGTAGTGCAGAACGCAGGGGCTCAGATGTTCAGTGAGGAATAAAGAACTTTCCTTGCAGCGCGTCCCCGCGGCTTTACTCTGTACTCACCGTTGGCTTCCTTGTAATTAAGCAACAAGGCCACAGGAATAAGAGGGGATTGAAAGGAAGATGGTGATTATAGCATAAGAGCAGGGTGTTGGGGGAAACAGAGTTGTGGATTGAGAACTCATCCTTGGTCTTATGGTGATGTTTACCTTGGAGAAGGTGAGCCTTTTTTTCTCCCTCTCCCTGCCTTAAGGAATTCTTTAAATGTTTTTTTTTTTTTTTTTGTCTGAAGCCACATATCTTTCAAAGTTCTCAACAGAGACTAATTATATCTTTCATTACTTGGAATTTATACCCTCAATTGAAGTGTATTTATTGTGTATTTTCTTTGTTCTTTTTCTCCGCGTAAAAGGACTTGTTTGTTACTTTTTGTAAATGAAAAGCAATTTTTTGCTGTCTTTGCACAAAAACATGCAGCTTAAAATACGTTTACCACTTTACAATGCTTAATATTGCAATGAATCTGGATTGGATTTTGATGTTTGGGAATTAGAAGTTTGCTTTGGTTGCTTTTGTGAAAATTATAATACTTGGCCATTGGATAAGCAGATTTGCAGAAAATGTTAGATGGCAATACTTTAGGGGGGGTGGTGGGGGGGTCTCTAAAACAGTATTGTCTTTAAAAGATTAAAATGTTTTTGATTTGTTTCGATCAATAAATCCATAGAAACTTATCCAAGCAGAGTGTATTGCCAAGGCATTCCCCCCCCCCCCCCCCCCCAGACAATTAAATTAAATTTATTATTTCAGATTTGCTGCCAACATCTTCACCGTGAAATTACAAGCATTTCTGTTAACATTTGCAGTGCAGTTCAATAGTCTTAATCTGCAACAGAAGTACTTAAACATCTCAAAGCTATAAGCAGGCTCTTCATCTAAGGATGCAGCCCTATTCTCCACACTATAGTCTGTCCATCTGGGGGGATATGAAAGAGAACTGTGCTTTTCCTCCGTCGTTCATATAGGCTCGCAGTCTGTTCTTCTCATGCCAGTGTTTCAAAAGAGGGGGGGGGGGGAAAGGATTTGTGAAAATTCGAGATAGACTTTAAAAATCATTTTATTGGATGAGCAATTGCACTTGTGTAGCGGCAGCTCTTTGACGGGTGGTTGTAATTCCGCGGATTACGAGGAAGACGTTTGTTTAATTTGGGGGATCAGGGCGAGACGCCGGATCTGTTTGTGGAAGCGCGAGCGAACAGGGGACGGCAGCAGTGGGTGTCGAACGGGAGGGCGGCGGTGAACGCCGTGTGGGACGGGGGGGGACTGGATGTGGGATTCGGCCTTGGGAACGCCATGTGGGACGGGGGGACTGGATTTGGGATTTGGCCTTGGGAACGTCGTGCCGGTCGTCTCCCGGTCTCCTCCGCGTTTCCGCCCGACGTCCTCCTGGTCCTGTCTCTCTGCCTCCCGGGGGAGATCAGAGGGATGTTTGCGGCTGGCTCTGTGCAAGGAGAGCTAACCTCTCGGGCTAATCAGAGGAGAACAAAGACGCTGTGATGTGGAGTATGTGGTCCTTCAAGAGGAAGATGGGCATTAACTCGTCTGCCAGAGAGCGAGGGAACAAGAGAGAGACAGACAAAGAGGGAGGGAGGGAGGGTAGAAGAAAAGCCTTCAAAACCTTGCTTTCTCTTGTGCTCATTTTTACAGAACATTTGCCATTCTTGAAATGACCTTTTTTCACATTCAATCAACAACAAAAAAACATTGCAAATTATTTCATGACTCTTCTTTAATTGTTATTAGATCATGTACGCATGGCCGTATTATAATTATTATGTAAGTTTTGGGTTGTGGTCGACTCTTTTGTAATCTGGAGTTATGCTCCTAGCATCCCCATATAACGTCCCAAGAATAAAGAAAATAAATGAATATAGGATTGGGCCCCCACCAGTATCTTTCTGCTCGCTCTATGGTTTAGTCGCTGTATAGCTGCAGGGCATATATAACTGATCAAAGTTTGTTGCTGCTTTAGCTGTCAGGAAAACTGTTTGCGTACTTTTGTCCTCTTGAAGTACAGTATCAACTTTGACGGAGTAATGCAGAAGCTGAATTCTTTCTTTTGATTGTATAATTATGCTATCATGCTTTAAAGTGTGAATCAGGAAGCAGAGGGCAAATTCAAGAGACGCATTCCACAGTCGTCAGATCGAGGCCTGCTGCAGAAGTCCACCCGGCTTCCTTTGTTGCCGTCAGAGTTCAGGGGCTTTCCCGGAAAACAGGACATCTTATGTGAACCTGCAGAGTCCTTTCTTCTCAAAAAATGTGCGTTTATCAGCAGATCTCCGTATTAACGCACGCCACTCAGAATCGCACAAGAGGAAGCTGCCCACACATTTGTGGCCAGGTTTGTATGGCACATGCTCTCTTCAGTCGGGTTCCCATGGTTTCTGCCACCTTCTAAAGTATCTGTGTAAATCTGTGGATTCTGTGTGATTCATCATTACATTTTAAAGGCTTGAAGGCAGAAAGTCAGGGTCAAAGGGTCAAAGTTTGGACTCCAAAAGCTAAGAGTCCAAATGGTGGGTTCCGATTATATTAATTTTTGTGATTAACTGAATTACATCTATTACTATGTAATTATAATGTACTATGCATTACAAAAATAATTTTGGCAGTTATGTATTTTCAATCACCAATCAGAAATTGGGTTGTATTGAGTGCTGTCTTCGCTGTCGTAATCGTACTCAGAATTCACAATAAGAACAGAAAGACACCCTAATAGTGATTGATTTCCCCTGCACAGTAAAATGTCCAGTGTTAATTCAACTCTAACAGAGTGCATATGGTCCTTCTCGACCAGAGGTGGACCCATATGTATGCTGTAAGAATCGTTTTAACACTGGACATTTTACCGTGTGTTTGTAACAGTGATGCTTATCTCCCATACTGTTAGCAGACTTTCTCACTTCCCTTTTTTTGAAAATCTAGTGGAAATCCTGGAGTAACAGTCTGTGATCTCTAATGTGATCTAATGTGATCTCTAATATGATCTAATGTGATCTCTAATATGACCTGTTCTGTAGGAACGAGTGCACGTCCGACGTCAGACATTTACGCATTTGGCTTTCGCTTGGATCCTTTTCTGTCAAAGGCGATGTGTAAACAATGTGTGGCTGGGATTTTTTTTTTTGTGTGGATTTGTGTGGACCCTGTGTTTGTTTGTTTGTGTTCAGGGGGTGGTTCGTCATCCTTTATTGAGGTTTGGAGCCCAAATGTTTACTGAAGCCACTCCCAGAGTTCCAAAGGGAAAAAAAAAAAAAATTAGCCCGAACCCAAAGGCTCACGGCGTGGATCGCTCGAAGAGCTGTTGTTTTGCTAAGAGTGAGAAGCTAAACGTCCGGGATTAAGAAACTGGTAAACAAATGCAAGCTTGCCGTTGGCGCCTCTCAAGTTCAGTTTCAACTATGATGCAGGTCGTCCACGTGAAGAAATCTAGCAAAACGTGATATTTTCTTGCACATATTTTCATTTTGTCAAGAATTTATTTGCCTGCGTCTCTCAGCTTCCCAGTTTCTTCTGAATTTGCCCCTTTTTTCCCCTGACAAAGGACATTATTACATCTGTGGCCATGGATTGCATGTTCCCAGATCCCACGTCCTTGTCACACATTGTGTAATGGTGTTGATTCTGGCTTGTTAAACCAGCCTTAGTCTCAGCGCAAACAATAGGAGAAACAGTAGCTTAATCGCAGTAATCCTTCCACACAGGCTGAGGGTAAGAGAATCCAGCTCCACGCTTCTGACGGGCGGTGATAAGGAACTGTCCCAGGAACGCTCTTCAGGAGGGCAAAGAGGCTTTGTGCGCCGGTCACGTCAAGCCGTTCGCGACTTTGCGGATTTGAATGCCGCTCGGCCTGTTGAGCGCTGCACGAGGAGCAAGATAAAGTTAATTTAATGATCGTGAGCATGCGGAAAAGTTTTTGGGACATCTGCTGGTTGACAGAGGCCCTTAAAGTGTTGAGGGATTAGTGTCGTGGTTCAGCTGGTACCTCTGTGTCAGGGCTAAGATGCATCAGTATACTTCATTAGGGGATGTGTGCGTGTCTGTGTGGAATACACACTGGAATACAAATCTAAAAACTCTTTTTTGGTACATTTACTATCCAGCAATGTGGCCAAATACCTCCTAAGGGATCATGTTTGTTGTCCTGTGATCCAGGTAGAACTCTGTTGCTGTTCATAAGTGCGGTACCTGTCATCCAGGTAGAACTCTCCTGCTGTTCATAAGAGCTGTACCTGTGATCCAGGTAGAACTCTCCTGCTGTTCATAAGAGCTGTACCTGTGATCCAGGTAGAACTCTCCTGCTGTTCATAAGTGCGGTACCTGTGACCCAGGTAGAACTCACTTGTTGTTCATAAGTGCGGTACCTGTGATCCAGGTAGAACTCACCTGCTGTTCATAAGAGCTGTACCTGTGATCCAGGTAGAACTCGACAGGGGCTGATATCTGGCCGGGTCTCGGGGAGGCGCAGTCGTGCTAAGGTCTCAGCCGGGGTGTTTGAAAGCGGGACAGCAGGAAGTGACAGAGTGTGAATTTGAATACAGATGATAATGGTCCCTCATCTTCAGCCCTTTGAAGAGGGCGGCTTTAAAGAACCCTCGAGAGAAATTATAAACCGAGACCCATTTTAGACGGAAGTGGAAACGTTTAAAAAAAAAAAAAAAATTATACGAACACGTGCACATGCACACACGTGCACACACACGCATGTACACACACACACACACAAAACCTTTTGAATCGCCCATCCTCAGGCGTCTGCAGTGGTAACTCTTCGTCCGTTATATGTTTTTCGGGTTGGCGGGGGAAGGAAAGGCGTGTGTTGAACAGGAAGCGTGCGGTGATGGTCATCCCACACATCATACACGGTTGGAGACGAGCGGTTTTTTTTTCTTTTCTTGATCTTCTGATCTACGTCCTTTTAAAAAGGAGAACAAATGGCGGCATCTGCTCCGGTGTTTACTGGCTCTTAAAATCCTGGAAGCGGCAGTGAACGTTTTTTTTTTTTTTTTTTTTTACAACAGCGCTACTTTTACAGGGCCGCCGCGCGTGGATTTCGGGCCGGGGCGAGCGGACCGCTCCTCTGATGCGCTTTCTTAATTACCAGCACCCTCCTCCAGGAACCACCGCACCGCTCCTGGAGGTTTGGATTTGGGACCTTTCGTAGGGGCGGGGGGGACACCCGTGTGACTTACTGACTTTTTACACGGGCCAAACCAAAAGCTCTACAGCCCTGCTCCTCCGTCCTGAGGCTGTGTTTCTCTGCAGGCTCAGGAGGTTCCAGTTCAGCCCCTGGATGCTTGCTTCTCGTAGCCCAGTTGATGAACTACACGAAGGTGCTTCGCGAGATCAGAAAAAAGACCATTTCCTTCAAAATACTGCTATGCAAATAAGTCTTAAAATAGCACAGGATGGTAACACACAGCCATTAAGTGGACCTAGCCCAGGTGTGGTATCTCGGTGCTTGTTAACATCTTTAAAGATGTATGTTGAGGCATACCTTCCATCTGTTTCTGAAATGACTCAAAGTGAGCAGGGGGGGGTGATAGGGGGCTACTTTGGGTGATAAATGTAGCCCCGTTTTGTTTCGGTTCTGTACTCAAGTACTGTACTTCCTGTCTTGCCCTCAAACGCAGTCTTGTATTCAGACGATGCTTTCACGTGGTCCCGGCTCTTCAAATGAATCACTGCACGCGAAGAGCAGCTAGCGTACAACCCGGGTTTTTATGGGAGAACAGAAAAAGCCCCATCCCCTGTTGACAAATGTGCCTTCTCGAAAAACGAAAAAAAAAGCTGTAGATGAGGTGTGTGGGGGGTTGGGGGGTGGGGGGGTGGGGGGGTGGGGGAAATGGCGTTGTTTTTAAACGGGCGCTTTTGATTAAATGTCTTGAATTGAACTGAAGGAAAATGGTCGATATGCAGGATGGATTGTTCTCCACCAGTGAGTCCCTTTACAGTGGGTGAGTTTTTTCACACCCCCCACCCTCCCCCCTTCTCCCCTTCTCCCCTCCCCCCCCCCTCCCCCAAAAGAGGGCGCCTGCAGCGCAGATGTGACTCGTTGACAGGCGCCGGGGCTGCTGGGTAAAGTAACGGCCAGGCGCACAGCTGTGGCGTTCTCACGCGCCTCCGTCTGACTCGTCCTCCATTTGGCGAACGGTGGCGCAAGACCACAGCAGCCCGACCCCCCTGGGGGGCCTGGAGAGGTTGGGGGGGGAGGGGTCACCCGACGTGTGACTTTCACCCTGGTGTGAGGGTGATTCTGTGTTTGCGGTCGCCCTGGTTCCAGAATGACAAAAACAAGCCTCTTTCGTGGAAGATTTGAGGAGTGCGTTTGGTGAAGGTGGCCATGTGGTTCGACCCTGAAGCCATTGCAGATCTGGGATTTAAATTAGCGTTATTTTCTGAGACGAGCGTTTTCAGGGATCTACGCTGAATTATTTGTTAATTTTTTTCCAAGGAGCACATGCGCTCATAATTAGAAAAATGTACTTATCCTACATGTTTTTTTTTCCAGTTAGGGCACATCGAATTTCAGGAGCAAATGCTCCTAAAATGGGAGCACTGTGGAGCCTTCCATTTGTAAGCACCAGCCTCACTCTGGAAGGTGTGGTGTGCTGTAATGTGTGTTGCCAGCGTTTACTGGGAACGCAGAATGTTGTGCGAATGACTCCCTCTCCTCCATCAGAGACAAACATCACCCAGCACCGTCTCCCCTTTTATCTCAAGGATTTTTTATGACCTGTTTGCTCTTGTGTGCATCTGGGATCTCTGGTACACGTTTACCATGTGTGCTCAGAGCAGTGACACTTCCATCTTTTTGGTCTTAAGGTTTGGGCAGGCCTGCTAGGTAGAACTTTTCTGTTTCACGTGGATGGAGCCTTATTTTTTCTGCTTAAGTAATTACCGTCATTTTAGAGTTACCCTTCAGCGCTCAGCATCACACTTTTATCACTGGTCACCTTTGATTTATTATCCCCCCCCCCCCCATCTAACTGATTTTAAATGCCCCCCTGAGTCCTAGGCAGACTTCAAAGACTTGCATATCTAAAATATATCTGTCAGTTTTTTTTTTTTGGTCATCTGTGAAAGCGAAACGTGCGGATAAATGAGTCTGTCCCGCTGGTGGTCTGAGGGAACCTGCCTGGCAGGCGGATCATTTTAACCGCTAAAAATCTCTGGAGAGTGATCTGACGGAGTCTGCCACGCGCGGACATGCAACGCGCGCCGGTCCGGTTCCAGTGATGTACCGCTCGCTACGATACGGCGCCGGTCCGGTTCCAGTGATGTACCGCTCGCTACGATACGGCGCCGGTCCGGTTCCAGTGATGTACCGCTCGCTACGATACCGCGCCGGTCCGGTTCCAGTGATGCACCGCTCGCTACGATACGGCGCCGGTCCGGTTCCAGTGATGTACCGCTCGCTACGATACGGCGCCGGTCCGGTTCCAGTGATGTACCGCTCGCTACGATACCGCGCCGGTCCGGTTCCAGTGATGTACCCGCTCGCTACGATACGGCGCCGGTCCGGTTCCAGTGATGTACCGCTCGCTACGATACGGCGCCGGTCCGGTTCCAGTGATGTACCGCTCGCTACGATACGGCGCCGGTCCGGTTCCAGTGATGTACCGCTCGCTACGATACGGCGCCGGTCCGGTTCCAGTGATGTACCGCTCGCTACGATGCGGCGCCGGTCCGGTTCCAGTGATGTACCGCTCGCTACGATGCGGCGCCGGTCCGGTTCCAGTGATGTACCGCTCGCTACGATGCGGCGCCGGTCCGGTTCCAGTGATGTACCGCTCGCTACGATACCGCGCCGGTCCGGTTCCAGTGATGTACCGCTCGCTACGATACGGCGCCGGTCCGGTTCCAGTGATGTACCGCTCACTACGATACGGCGCCGGTCCGGTTCCAGTGATGTACCGCTCGCTACGATACGGCGCCGGTCCGGTTCCAGTGATGTACCGCTCGCTACGATACCACACCGGTCCGGTTCCAGTGATGTACCGCTCGCTACGATACGGCGCTGGTCCTAGCTGCCTTTTGCGCGCCTTCGCTGTTTTACGCGGTCACGGTGAACAGTGTAAGCTCAGGATTCGGTTGGCGGTACGGTTGCAGATTTACAGCACTGCCTGATCTCAGTCCCCTGGGTGCGATGTGAGAGATCTGCTACAGGGGTGTGTAATCCGATAAAGCAGTAGCGTTTTAGCACCGCGCACCATCTGTCGTTAGATAGAGATCATATCCTTTTTAAAAAAAAAAAAAAAAAGTAGATCAACAACCCCCTTGGTTGAATACTGTCCAAGGTATATATGTAAAATAAATGCCACAACTCAGTCTAATAAGTGTGTGATAATTATGTTGATGTCACTGTAGTGAAACTGTCTATTTTGATCCCGTGAGAATATGTGCTTCTATTTCCTGTCTGCTTGAGTATAAATAGCATTATTGGAGTTTTTACACACTCTCGTTTGTTCATCTGAGCCCAACTTCTGCTCCTGAGTTAGGGGATGGGCCTGACTGTATGTACTAAACCCACAGAGCTGGGCCTGGCTGTAGGTACTAAACCCACAGAGCTGGGCCTGGCTGTATGTACTAAACCCACAGAGCTGGGCCTGGGTGTAAGTACTAAACCCACAGAGCAGCAGTAGGGGCTGTCCCAGCTGCGATGGAGCTCTGGGTGGGTAGGCTGACGTTACAGGCCCTGCTGTTAGATGGGTATCAGATGCGGGGGGATTAGGCTGTTGTGATCACACCCACGTGTTCCTGCCCTATGTGGCCAGGCTTGGCTCCACCAGGTCTGGGCTCTCCCTAATTCCGGGGAGGGGGGCAGGGGGAGGGGGGGGGGCGGCAGTGGGGGGGGGGCTGACCCCAGTGGAAAGGAAGTTCAGCCCAGAGCTCTGCGCGACAAGCCTTCGCATGTCCCAGGCCCGCCCCACAACCCAGAACCCCGTGGGGCGAATGCACTCAGTGCGTTTAATAGAGACCCCCCTCCCCCCCCCCCTTCATAAGGGAGTAAGGGAGACGGAACATTCAAGGCCGTGTCGATCCTGCAAGTGCTTTTATTTGAGTTTATTTTTTTGACGTGGTAGCCTGCATGTCGGACGGGGAATGGCGAAGCAGCATGTCTGGCATCACGCTGCGTCTCGTCAAAATGTATTTAGCGCGCGCGCTGCGGCCGATCTTCACCTGGTGTGCGAGCGCACGTGTGCTGCGTTAGGTGAGGAGGACGTGTTCCTCTGTTCCTCTGAGAGAACAGAAGTGGAACACAAAGCCAAGGACGGTCCGTATTTCCCTTTTTCGGTCCGTGTGACCCGTGGGATTGCAAAAGTTCATTTTACTTTTCAAAGGATATCTTTTTGTCGTGTTTTTTTTTTTCTCGAGGTGGGTTTTAGTTCTGAAATGGGAGAAAACCTTTCTATTTCTTTTTTTTTTTTTTTTTTTAACCGCAGTTCAGAGAAGTGGACATTGAACCTTTTGAGAAGTAGCCCGGCTAGTCTTGAGGGAAATGATGGAGGCAGTGACGTGCTCGACATTCCCACATGAAGCAAACATGTCTGCTGTTTTCTAACTTTAAATATGATGTTGAGTCTGATTCCCCCCCCAATCAGATATAAATTTAGATATAAATTCATTTGTTTATTTTCCATCTTTCCATCGTTGGCTCCAAAGGGGAATTCAGTCCATTTTTGTAGACCCATTTAAATTAGTCTTCATATTCTTATAAAATAAAATGCAACTAGATTTTTCCATTTCATAAACTGATATTAAGAAATATGTTAAAGACCTTTTAAAGATTTTGGTATCCCAGTGGCACATCCAGTTATTTCCTGGTCAATTACAGTTTCCTATAAAATATGTATTAACAGAAGCCAGCCATCTTTCTGATGTTCAGTAAACAGTGCTGAACATCATTGTTTTTTCTTTCTTTCTTTTTGGGCCATGAAGCTTTGTTCTTGGGCTTCGTAAAAGCAGAACCTTATGTAATGTTTCCTCTTTCCTTAAACTTTCTCTCATCCTTGAACTTGCTAATGATGCGTTTCCTGTAATGAAAATGGAAAAGCAAATAAAATAATAGAAGCAGGTGAGAGTGGGGGCAGAAGGCATAAAAGTAGAGCTTGTTAATGAGCTTCCTCTCAGGGAAATGAGCCGAGCCCAGATGAATCATTTTCCCAGATGTAGCTTTTATGGAGGATGTTCTCTGGGCTCTCTCCTGATAAGCCCTGCTTTCATCCTTCCTGTTGGAGTTGGCGCAGCAGGTGTGGTGGTCTCTGCAGTTCTTAAGGGCAGGGATAGTTAGCTGTCATAGTTCCAGAGCTCGTTTGCCTTCAAGAAGATGGTAAAGCACTTTGCCTCTGGATATGTAAAAAAAAAAAAAAAAAAAAAGAAATCCACTGGTTTTAAATGAGGCATCCCAGTTTTTTTTTTTTTTTTTTTAAACCAAACCGCTCGTACTCTTTCAAATGTTATGGAATGTGGTTTCCAGTGAGGTTTTGTTCCCCTATGATCGTCCGGAGCCAACTGGAAGCCATTTCAGTGCTAAAAATAGAGCTTCACTTATGGGATTGAGAACAAGGTCTTTGTAGATATCAAACGATCAAGGGGAGGAAAGCTGGGCACAGAAAGAAAACTTCAAAAATGACATTAGGGTTGTAAACCGTTCGCTTGAAAGTCGTGCACGTTCTACCATTTCATCTGAATCAGATGGGACGGTTGGTTTTGAACGGCTGAGTTAGAACAAAGGGTTTTGGCAAAGTGTGGGGGGGCGGAGGATGGTGAACGTACACCCACGCCCCCCCCCGGTTTATGTCAGGGCTTGTTTGGTGTTGTTCTTGTGACTCGTTGCTCTTTAGTCAGGCGAGCGCGATGGCGTGTGCTGCTGCTAGTCACGTTTCCAAGAAGCATCGCTTTAAAAGCCAGTTGGGTCCACAGACTTAAGGCCTTGTCCTCAAATTGGTTTCAGCCACTCCTGGTATGTTATTATATGTAGTACTTTAGTACTTCATGCTGGTCGTTACCATAATAACCCACTGCAGCCTTTTGAAGTGAAACGGATTCCTCCACTAATCTTTGCACATATGTAGAAAATGGCCAAGCACAACACTGACGTTCTTCAGGTTGTTGAACGGGGTTTTTTAACACTGAGCAGAAGAACACATTTACACGCTTTTCTGGGTCGCTTACGTCTTCCACCTAAATGCGCTTTTCTATCTTATGTTAACACAAGAAGGCAAAGCAGATTGCTCTGCAACCAGAAGCTGGACTCATTCTCGAGTATTGCTGTTTAAGGTGAATGGCTTGTATGTGTTTGGTGAATTATCACTGCTGTACGGTGTGCATTAATGGACACATACATACACATGCACACACAGATTCAACCACACACGTACTCACATACTGATGCACACAGACTCACACACATACACACACTCATATATGCACACACACACACACACACACACACACACGAACGCTCACACACATACACACACTCTCATACACACACACACTGATGCGCATGCACGCACACACATATTAAGGGTGCCAGTTTTTCGTTCAAGCATCGAAACTTAAATGAAAAGATTTTGAGTATGCAATTAAGGGTTTGAATCCTGTTGCCGAGGAGAAATAAGGAGCCCGGTTGTGTTCTGCTGCCACAGTAGCGCTCAGTATCAGAGAGACCGAATTAACAACATTAGCCACGTTATTGTTTTGTCTGGGGGGAATACCGCTAGGTAGCCTAAATAAAGTTCACGTGTGGCTCATGCTATCCGAGTAGCCTGCAGGCTGTACACACCAAGGGGAGGAGCCTAGAAACACTGCACCTCAGGAGTGCCACTTGGAAATATTACAGGTTCTATGCCATGGGTGACAAAATAATAATAACCACGGAGAAAGTCACCTGCTAGGTATGCAAGTGGCTACTTCCCTTATGACCCTCCTAAGGCAGATAGAGTTTTCCCCTCCAAAGGAGATTGGCCAGGTCAGTTTAGTTTGGTTTAAGTAAACCTTGCCAGTGTTGTGAATTAATGATGGACTCGTGCTTTTTTTTTTCTTTCTTTTGAAAAAAAATTAATCCATGCACGCGTAAACAAACATAAATGCACACAACACACACACACACACTCACACAGACACTCACACAAGGACATACCCAGACGCACGTGCAGAGACACACACACATGCATGTGTGCCCATGTGCACATGCATAGGCATACACACAAACACACACACACAAACACACACACACACACAAGCACACACAAACAAACAGACAGGCATTTCGGAGGCTCGCAGGTCTCTTGCTGTAGACAACAGAAGGGAGAGAGCCCAGCAACTCGTACCTCTGTCACGCCTTATCTGATTTGTGGAGAGTGAAGTAAACAAACTGAGCGGCTCGCGGTGCTAGCGGAAGAGAGCCTGCAGTAAACAATCAAGCCAGTAACCGCGCGCGCACCTGGTAACCACCGCCAACTTCAAACAGCCAGAAGCACCCCGCGCTGCACCCCTTGGCTTAACCATTCTGGTGCTGTTCCGCCAGAACGCCTTCACGACGCCACTTGCACCGTTTCAAAACGCCCTTCAGAAACACCTTAACCGCACACCTTACGCGTTGCACAATCTTTAAAAAAAATTTTTTTTAAAACTACAACTACATAACACTACTTTTATCTTAGGAGCAGATCTTCACATTTCACAACCCTCCAAACAACCAAACAAAAAAAAAAAAAAAAAAAAAAAAAAAAAAAACACGCCTCAACAGCAGATCTTAACCATCAAACAATCCTTGAAACCGCCACCAAAAAAAAAAAAAAAAAAAACTTTCCCAGGACATCCTGACAATTACGTGGCCCTCTAAACAGAACGGACAGCTCTTCTAAGTATCTCTCACAGATGTCAGATGTCACAGACTTTGCTTCTGAAACCAATGTGTGAAGAAAGGACACAACCTGGTCTCCGTGAAAAGCAAAACTGCAATCGAGATTAGATCTTGTCCCTTGTCATTAATCGATTGAACAGTCCCATTTCAGGGGATGCACGTCATGGTATGTTCACTAAGAAAATTTTAAAAAATGTATTAAGCTATCAACTATTTTTGATTAAGGCCTGCAAGATGGTGCTTTTTTAGTTAAGTAAAGCCGCTTTTCCACTGTAGGGCCGAACCATTACCAGGGCCACTCCGTGCCCTTCCACGCTACTCAGTACTCGTGGGAACGGTTACGGTTTCTGTTTCCACTGTCGGGCTGCCAGAACCAGGACTAGGAAGTATCTGTGAGGACAGCAAGTGACGCGGTGGATCAGCGACGGCGTCCCGTTGTGAATGTAATATGCTCCAGTTGTTGTCGTCGCTCCCCATACTGTTTTGTTTCTGTTATGTTATGTTTCGTTGGCTGACGAAATGGATGAGGATTCTGTGTATTTTGGTCTGTTTTTGGTTTTTCTTTTTAGTGTATCCTCCACTGACCATCACTGTTGCATGCATTCAAAAAAACTACTAACTAACGCTTACATTATAGTGTGAAATATCCACATTATATAATACCACTAAATTATTTAAAGACTCTCAATCCAAAAATAACGTGTATAACCGAAATATTTTGAGCAGTAATACTTACATAGCAATGATGAAATTTTATCAATTTCAATCAATTTTTATTGTTCAGACAGAGACAGTAAATCAAGTTCAATCCGCTTCTGTTTTGCTCCAGAAAACGATGTCAGATAGACCTATCAGCAAATATACGGCTTAGCTATGCCCAGAAGTCCTCAATAATAATAGTATTTTCCAAGAAATTACAAAAAGTCGTTAACAACGTTTCGTTAGGTGCAGCGTCTTAATGCGTAAGTGAATGTGATGATAAGAAAGTTTTCGGTTACGCTGACCTATAAAACGCTATTCCAAAAGCAAAATTAGACATGTTATACATCGCCAGAAAGCTTATACTCTCACCTACTGAATAAATTAATTGTCAATCAAGCCAGACAGTAATAAAAACGGCAACAATGCCGTAAACGATACGTGTGGTATTATGCACAGCTATTTTGAATGTACCCAGGCATCAAACATGCGCAAAATATATTTCATAAACGGATTGTCCAAGACAATATATGACCACTCGGTCTCAAAAGGGACATCTCTACGTGTAAAACCAATGGTAAGGTTATGTAGCCTATTTATTCAATATTTAGTCCCAGATAGACTGTAGAATAACATGGTAGCCTATCATTTTTTAAAACTTTGTCCCGTTTATTTCGTTATTCAGTGAGCAGCGTTTTCACTGCTGTATATCTTATGGCTATTGTCGGGTTTATCTTGTTGCTATAACGGAATACGATTTTTGATTGGCATTTTTATTTATATTAGCTTCTCCACTGACCTAGCTGATGGAAGAGGACGTGAAGAGACCGTATGTGGAGTCACAAAACTGACGTAATGCGAAACCATTTAGTGAATACGTCATTAAACCTGCCCACCCGAACGGTTCTGCTGCACTGAGCACGGTTGTCTAACCGTGCCAAAAAAATATCGTGCTGGGCACGGTTTGTAATCGTTCCGCGCCAAACCATTTCCAGGTGGAAACACCATTGGAACCGTTCCTCTCCGTGCTCAAAACCTTTCGGCCCTGCAGTGGAAAAGGGGCTAATGTAGTCTTGCCTATAATCTTTGTAATGCAGAGTCTTGGAGCATCACAGAGATCCTGAGAGAATCAAAACCGTGGTGTGAGTACATCTTTCTCCGATCAGAATTGTCAACGCATTCGTGGTCATCGCTGTTGGATGTCAGATATCCCAGTTTTTTGTTTTTTTTTTTTTTTTTTTGCAATGAAAGGGAGATTCGCTTCCAAAGCAGCAAAGCTGATCAAAACCGTCCAGTCAAAATTGCCACATTTCAAAACCGGTTTAGGCCTTCTGGGTTTGAAAAGGCTTTTGTTTTCCTGTGACCCTCTCTCTATAAGCTGTGCAGCATTTGGTCTGGTTAGAAGGTGCTGCTGCTCAGGGTGTTTGTTTGTAACCACAGAGAGCACAGTGACAAAGCGTGGCGGTGAAGCTTTTCTTCTCTACCTGTGTCACTAAACGCTCCAGTGTCATTTTGGTGGAAACTCTTGCCTTTGATACCCTCTACCTCTACCTGCCAGAGGGGACCTGGCAGACGTTATGTATTAACGTCGTTGCTTTTAAAATAAAATGGAGCTTGGAGCAGGGGAAGATGGGTAGATAAGCAGGGTGTGTGTGTGTGTGTGTGTGTGTGTGTGTGGGGGGGGGATGTGTTTCAGTGTTTGGCGGGGTGGGGGTGGGGGTGGGGGGGGATGTGTTTCAGTGTTTGGCGGGGTGGGGGTGGGGGTGGGGGGGGGGGTTTGGGGCGTCTCTGCAGCTCGCTGTAGACTGTTTGCTCTCTGAGTACAGTTGTGAGGTTAAACCCCCTGCGGTTTACCGTGGAAAAACGAAGCGCCAGGCCCAACACCTGAGCTGCAGAGGTCTCTGAACACAGCAGAGGTGCAGCAGCAGCAGCAACAGCGGCTGCCGCCACCATCGCCACAGCCGCATGGAAACTCTCCAGCTCTCGAGTTAAAAGCAACTTCCCTCTTTTTTCACACACAACAATAACAGCAATAACTGCAGCCCCAACTGACCTGTATTCAGTGCACAGGGGCCAGCGTGTATGGTACTTTCAGAGGGAAACGGTGTGAAATCTTTATCTTTTTTTTTTTCTTTTTAATTTTTTTCTTGTCTTCTGAATGCATATGGATTGCAGTCTTATGTCAGCCGTTTGGCTTTGGGTTAAAAAAAAAAAAAAACGCTGGAGAGAATTCAGAAAACTCCGCTAATAAAGAATTGAGTCCGTGCTTCTCGGGGAAGACGAGAGTAAAAAGGCGCCATAAACGCTACGACATGTGGCCTTCATCAGTGCCATACCGCCATTTCGCTCTTTGTATCTCCAACCTCATCTTAACCGACAGTCTTCAAGTGCAAATCGTTGAATGTAGCCCTCCCCTTCCCGCCTCACATTTCTGTAGGTAGGACCAGTGACGTTTTGGCGGGACGGCAGCCTGTGCGCCATGTTTAGGTGTCCATGGCCAGGCCTGCTCCAGCGAGGGGTTGCCCACGGCAAGACGAAAGGCCGCGTAAAAGGAGTAGCTCCGTGGTCGAACTGGAGAGGGGCTTATCAGCGGCATCTGAAGTAGCGCTGTGGTCGCGGGGTCCGGGGGCCTGCTGTGCGTTAGCGTCTGGGCTCCAGGGAGCAGGTCTCTGGCAGGCGGGGAGGCCGGGGAAACTGTCGTAACGGATCCAGCAGGAACCCCCCAGTCCTCCAGGACTGCAGCTGAGGGCCCGCAGGAGGTGGAGCTCGCACCAGCGCCCGCATATTTACATTACAAATAACCCAAAACAACTCCCCACACCGCAAGACAAATACGGGCCTATTGTTTTTCGGGTGGGGGGGGGGGGGGGGGGTGGCGTGAGCGGCAGGGTCACATCCAGCTGGAATCTGGTGTCGTGGCGGAGCCCCGGTCTGGGCTATTTTAGGTGGAGGGGGGAGATTTTTATATTCTTTTCCCACTGGCACTTTTTATGTTTGAGGTGGAAATTCTATGGTAAAAAGGGCTTGAAGATCTTGTTTGTACAGATGATCGATTGCTCAACGCCACCCTATGTCTGAGAACTTGGCGTCATCTCCAAACCACTGACAGCCTCTCTCTCTCTCTCATTCTCTCTCACTCTCTCTCTCTCTCTCTCTGAGGCATTAAGGGAAGGAAGCGCTCTTTTCTCCGAACGGGGGAAGTTCTCGTGGCACTTGTCGCGGCTCTCGTAGCCTGGTCTCCTCATGGCCGGGCGTCCGGGTCTCGGAGGGTGTGGGTCTGTGGTCGGGCCTGCGTCGCTGGCTCGCTCTGCGCTAAGGTGTGGAGAGGCCCCATAGACAATGAGTCCACCCCTCCCACCCCTAAACCCAACCCCCACCCACCCCAACCCCACGAGAGACTGAACCGGGCACGCTCAGAGAAACACAGGATGTGACCTCACCAACTGCAGCCCTGCCTCACCAAACTACCTGCTCTCTCTCTCTGTCTCTCTCTCTATGTTTCTCTCTCTCACACACACACACACTTTCGCTTTCTGTCCCTTTCTCTTTTTCCCTCTCTCTCTCTCTCTCCCCTTCCCTCCCCATTTTTGTGTCACATGTCTTACTTTATTAGCTGCAACTGTGTATGAAACCCTTCTGAAAAATCAGAACAAAATTTTGATCATTAAGCTGCAGGATGTGCCTCATATCAGTGATCCCAGAAATTGCATTAATTTCTGTTCTTTTGTATTATTCAATATAAAGATTGCACTGCTTCTTAGGAATTTACCAGGTCTAAAATGTAGTTTCTTCTGTTGCGGCGAGACTATCTGGCCTGTTGCTTCTGCACGTTGAGTAACGCACCCTATGCCATGATGGCACAGGTAGTTGGCACCCCGTCTGCTTGGCTTGCTGATGGACTTGTTTGTCTTCAGAGGAGCGCATCGATCACAAAACCTGAGATGCCAGTACAAGCTCACACCAAGCGGCGAGATCTTACACGGCACTGTCTGCTCAACAACTCAAAAAAAGAGAGTGAGACACAGAGAGGGAGAGGGAAAGAGAGAGAGAGAGGGAAAGCTGTGCTTTATAGTGCTTTGAGTTCCAGGAGATGAAAGGGGGGAAAACTGGACATCAAATCAATACTCCCGTCAATAGAAACATCTACGGGAGATTAAAGAGCAGGGAATCGGGGAGCCCTTCATTAGCAGCCAGCGCGGGGAGCAAACGGACGGCTTTAATTGATGTGAAGAGGACGACGGGCATAATGGCCGGCCGGCCGGAGGTGCGTGGGCGAAGGTGTCATAATGGCGCTCCAAATCCCGTCACGCCATTCAGCCCCGTGCCCTCAGAGTGGGCGGGGCCAGCGCATCGATCGCTGACGCTCGGCTCGGGGGACGCTTCAGAAACTACACTGCAACGTGCCAAAAATCACCCTTGTGGTGAGAGTGCCCAACCGGGGCACAAACCGTAGTTTTGATGCATGCTGTGTGGGTTTTGACTGCCACACGGTAGTTTTGATGCACACCGTGTGGATTTGGCTGCCACACACTGTAGTTTTGATGCACACTGTGTGGATTTGGCTGCCACACACCGTAGTTTTGATGCACACTGTGTGGGTTTGGCTGCCACACACTGTAGTTTTGATGCACACTGTGTGGGTTTGACTGCCACACTTTAGTTTTGATGCACACCGTGTGGATTTGGCTGCCACACACTGTAGTTTTGATGCACACTGTGTGGGTTTGGCTGCCACACACCGTAGTTTTGATGCACACTGTGGATTTGGCTGCCACACACCGTAGTTTTGATGCACACTGTGGATTTTGCATATGGAGGCCAAGGTGATAATGGATCACACCGTCTGGTTCAGTTGACCACTGGGTTTAAAAAGGTCTTCTCTTTCTGTTTTGATATGGGCTTCATCCGTGACTTGTGGAGGTGCTTGTTGTAGATCCTTTTAACTGTATACAGTTAATACACTGTATTCTCATACGTCTGAGGAAGAAACACTGCTGATTGGTCCTTTCGGATATATTTATTTATTTACCTTGCACTCAACTACTTGGGAAATGTATTCTAAAGGATAGTAAAAAAGATTTTGCAGTCCTATTGGTCAAGAACTGATATAATGGACAAATTTGCAATTGGCAGTAACATCTTGTAGTGGCACCACTCAGCAGAGCAGAAATGATGCTCTTTACTGTATTAATCTGGACTGAGAAAAAGAAACTTCTTAAGTCAGGAAAGAAAAATGTTCACAGGCTTCTGGTCGCTGCAGCAAGGACTTGATTTCCAGTCCTTAACTCCAAATATAATTTTCTCACAGTCTGAACGTGGAGCTGGTCCAGCAACTTTTCCAGTGGGTGGAAACTCGTTTTCTTTTGATTCAAGCTAAAAGTTTGGTTTTCTGTGGTGTAAGGATGAGGGCACTTTCTCAGCTGGGATTCGTTTGATGGCCTTTCACCTGTCGTATGTCGCACCCGGTTGCAGAACGAGGTGTGAGAACTTCGTTTGATTTCACATTGGCTTGAACTGTCCTGCCTCAGGGATACAGAATGTAGTCTCCTCAGAATCCTAACAAAATCCAGTTAAAAAAAAAAAAAAAAAAGTTAATTCAAATTTGGCCAAGTGTTTATTTAGCAACATGAGCAGGTACGAAACTGTGACCTCATTTACATTTTTTTTTTTTTTTTTTTGCTTCCCATGTTTTCTGCAGGAGCAGGAAAAGGGTCTAAAGCTTCATTCTCACTTTGCTTTGTTTGCTTGTTCTAACTGGAGCTAGTATGACATCACACCTTAGGGAGTCTCACCTGTTTCTCAAGAGGAAAGAGAGACTATGCTATGTAACTAGGAGTGAGCATCAGAAAATATATTTCTGACACAGGTGTTTTACGCCGGACAAACATGGCTTCTTTTGCTGGACTCTCTAAGGCTCCGGGTAAATAACCTTTGACCTCAATGGCCCAGGTACATCTGGTAAAGCTGACCTGTGAAGAGAAATCTGGCGGGTGGAAATGTGGCTTTAAATACTGTGGTGTGAAGACAAATCAGATTTTTCTGCTGCAGGACATTGTGGGGGCTGGCTTCACGCCCAGTTAAAGTTTTTACATTTACATGTGTGAGGTCACATCCTGTCGGGTGCCTTCCATCGTTGGAGCACGTTGTGAAGGTGACAGAGACCTAACACACGGGGCTGCTGTTTTTCAGAGGTTGGCGCGAGCAACAGGGTTCCTCACACCTACCGTAATCTGGGGTCGCGACGGGCCCTGGTCTGCTTTGGGGGGCTATTTTAGGTAAAAAAAGGAGAGGTTAATGCTGGAGCTCACAGGTTCCCATTGGCCACTGGCTGTCACCGCCAGGAAGTGATCCTTTCAGCTATGATGTCATTTCCCGTGCCCCTCCTTCCACAGAAATAAGCAGATTTTTCACTGGGTTTATTATTACCATTTTTTTAAAGTGCCAGTATGAGCAGTGTTGCATATGTCTCTGCTGCAGCTTGATGTGGTTTTGGACGTTCCGTCAGTCGTTCTAGGGGAGTGATCAATCACTCGCATTAGTGGTCAGCTTGTGTGTCCTCACTAAAATCTTCCGTACTACCATGTGCTGCCATGGAAACACAGTATGCCTATCAGAGCCGCCATAAACGGATTGTCACTGGTGAAGTTGGGTTTGGGAGGTGGTTAAGTTTTGCAAGACCCCATCTAACGCTTGAGCTTCCTTCTGCCGCGGTTAAGATATTTTTGAACGTGTGTTGCAGTAAGTGTTTGTGAAGGCGGTAAGCATAGATATTAAAGGGACCCCAGCGCAGGCGAGAGCTGCGGCCAAGGAATTAAAAAATCCTGAACATCGCGGCGAATGGCGCGTCAGAACCGTTCCGCGAACGCATCGCTCACTTGAGAGCTTCAGCTGCTTTCCTTTAGAGGAGCGAGTAACTGAGCAAATGAGAACAGCATGGAGCGCTCGGCTTCGAAGGCGTACGGTTTACAAACACACCCAGCATTTCAAAATATTCTCTTCGAACGGAGAAACCCACAGCGCAAACCTCCTCGAGGCGGCTTCTCTCTCCATTTGATTCCAATGATATCGGTTCCCCACATCTTAGCTTTTGGCGCTGTGATATTTGAGCCGGGCGGGGTGGTGGGGTGGGGGTGGAGGTGGGAGTGGGGGTTTGGGGGGGTAAATTGGAATGGCTGGTGGCTTTTAAAGCCTTCCGTGAGGTCTGTTTCTGGGATACTCGTTTGTGATGTCACGCTTATTCGACAGCGAATGATTCCCCCTTATGGCAGACCCCTCCCTCTCTCATGACATTCCTGCAGCTCCACAAAGGCGTCTCCCCTCACAATGAGCCTAAGCTCCTAACCCCAAACCCTGCCTGCATCCGCGTGTTAGCGAGTACAGGGCAGAGCTGTTCACTTCTGCATGCTTCTTAACTGCGCGAGCAAGTCGCCTGCTGCGGTTAATACACACCCAACGCCAACTGCTGGCTTTGAATTTGTTCCATCTGAATTATTTCAAACTTTTCTCATTTTAGTGTTGGATCCTATTAAATAATTTACTGTTTTCGTGTAGTTTCATTTGGTTGCGTCGTACTTAAAAGTACTGCAGATGGCTCGGATGATTTCCACTGCAATTTCTGTTACAAACCTGACCCAGCGGCCAATCCGCTGGCTAGAAAATGTCCGCTGTGCTACTTTGAGGGATTTAAGTGAGCTTAGGGTAGGCCTCATTTGACTTCATTTTGTGGCTGGTAGCTTTATTGTTTTTTCTTGTTTGAAAGACTTTGTCGTTCACTGTGTCCTCGTCAGGCCAGGGGGTGGGGGTGGGGTGGGGTGGGGTGGGGTGGGGTGGGGGGGCTCGGATGTACCAACCGCTCGCGTGCGTTTGGCGGTGTCCCGCCACAGAACGGTTTGCGGCGCTGCACAAACGTGTTGGGCGTTGCCATAGATACGTTTCCCCTCTCGCTGCGGATTCCAGAGCATGCCCCACACCCTGGCGACCCCGCGCGGCGGCGGTTACCATGGGAACAGGGTGACCGGGCCCTGTTTGGCGGAGGCCCAAGAGGGGAGGGGAGTGGGGGGGGGGGGGGCACAGCAGGTGGGCAGAACCCAGCTGTAGGGGGCATCTCTGCTGCGATCGCCCCAGCCAGAGGGGTGAAGCGAATTAATCAAAGGGAATAAATTATTACATGAAAGTAGTGAGGTTTTCCCTCTGCGTACACATGCATGCGTGAAGTCTGCGTGATGTTCATACTTCACTTTCATCACACAGGCCTATTCTCTCTTCAATAAATATTTATATTACGTACACACACACACGCGCCCGCACACACGTTTGTGTGTGTTTGTGTTTACATTAATGGAAATCTCTGTCAACAGTGTTGTTTTTATGACTTAACAGCAACACTGTTGACAGCATGTTTTTACTGATTTAACCGTTACAGGGCCGTAATAAAATCGTAGATTTTTGAAGCCAAGACGGCGTTTTCCTTGTCTGCTCCACAGCATTCGTAGTTTTTTAGGGGGGAGTGCGGACCATCGGTTTACTCATTTTTCTCTGGGAGCGGGGGGCACCTGACACTGGAATACCTGACTAGGTAAAGGTGTGGCTGTGATTGACAGGTGTCTAGCCTGCTGTGAGGTCACTATCACATACACCTACTGCAGCATAGCCGGGGGGGGGGGGGGGGTGGAGGATGGGGGGCACACATTTGCAGCATCATTACCATCAGACAAGTGAACGGCAGAAAAATGAAAAAACACAGAGGGCCTGGAAGCCTTACAGCCACTGTTGAAGAGCTTCAGGATTCTCAAAACATCTCAAATTAAGCAGAAAACTGAAGCTCTTCTCAGGTGTCTCACCAATCAGCCGCTTTTCTCAGGTTTCTTTGCTGCTTGAAGAAGATTAATTTTAATTTAAATGCATCGTTCCCCTTGAGCTTTAAGCAGGTGACAAAAAAAGCAGCGATTTCTGCGAGTGCAAGCGTGTGTGCACTGCATTTTAAAAAACGCGCCCCAGACTATGTTTAGTAATAATAGCACGTTCTATGGACTTGGATCAATGCTTGCCTGATATAAAATAATGAAGGGAAGTGTCATGCACTCAACATATTTATGTCTCGTCTGTCTGAGAGAATTGAAATGTAATTTATGAAAAGAATGTGAACATTTGAAATGTCTGATTGTGGAAATAAAGGGAAGTCTGCTTGGGTAAGAATATTTCACCCTTTCACTTTTTTTTGGAATGTTTTTTCAAAATTCCAGTAGTGACTGTGACATCAGCATTAGAATGTTCAGTTAAGGACATTCTAATCACATATTTGTGATCTCACACCTTAAAGGGTTAAATGCCCTTTTATACTTCCATTGCTAACTGAGGACAGGTCAGCATAGCTGTGGTGATATTCGGGGTTAAGTGTGGCTTAATGGGGTTGATGTTCTGGCTGAAGTGTGTTTGAGTTATACGCAGTGGAATACGCAGTCTTGTCTTTCACCACTGAAACCGGATCCAGGCAGAACTGTCTTACTGTTTGGCCAATGAGAGCAGCTCATGTCCCTATGAGAAGCTGACGTCAGCGAATCGCCACCATAATCTTAGGCAGGATTGCCATGGTCTTCTGCCAGGTGACAGCCAATCAGTCGACAGTAGGAGGTATCGAAATTTTTTTTAAAGTAGTCTGACAGCCTACTGGTAAAAATTGGGAATTAATAGCTGGTTTTGGTGAAATATCTTCCCTTGGCTGATCTTTATTGAGTATTCCTTTTTTTGTTGTTGTTTCTCTGACCATTTTCTCATTAGTCAGCTCAACCACGTGCTCATGAATTGCTAGAATCATAAAAATCATAAAATTGCAGTTTGAATTGACATTCCCTGCTGTAGATGGCCCACTGCATGCCCTGCTCCACCTCCCTCCCCCAACCCTCAGTGAAATACTGTCTCCCCTTGTCTTGAGGTGACTAAGACCTGCGTCTGGAAAAAATTGGTGAACAGAGACGGACTAAACATTCACAGTGGGGACTAGACAGAGGGCAGCCTTTTTCTGACGTCTGTAGTAAACAATGATGATATCAAACGTCTGTTTCCCTGTTCCGGAAAATGTCGAAGCTATATTTTGGCAGGTTAACCTCAGGACAAATAAGACGCATTCGTCATACTCCTCACAATACAAGAACAGCCATTTCTTCAACACACCTCCGCTCGGCTGGTATAAGAGGTTCTTCTGTACATAGTGTGCTTTCTGAGACTGAATAAGCATCCAGTAAGTAAATAAAGGTTGTTAGAATACACGAGCGGTGTCTAGTAATAATACTTACTATTAACTAGAGATCTAGTAACGGTGACCCGTCGTTTTTCTGCTTCCTCTATAGTTAGATTGTGTAATCACCAATGTTTTTTTCAAAATTCTAAGTCAGTGTTCGAGAACTCCATTGCTTACAGTAACCAGTAGACATCCGTTGTTACGTCAGCAGTAGAATATTCAGTTAAAAACATCCTTATCACATATTTGTGATCTTAAATGTTAAAGGGTTAGTTTACTGAGTAAAAAAAAAAAAAAGAACTCTGAAAAAGCACAAAACCGAACCAAGTTTTTTTTTTTTTTTTATGGTTTTCATGGTTAGTAGTCAGTTGCTCTAGTTCTGTCTGGAGCTAGATCTGGTTTTAGTTCCGGCGAGTAGCTCTAGTTGTACCCAAGTCTGGATCTGGTTTTGGTTCTCGTTCCAAAGGAGTTGAAAAGGAACTAGTCACAGGAGCTATCTTTGTGGTGGTCCATTTTGGTCACACGTTACTAAGGATAAATAAGGAGGTCAGACGTTAAGAATCCCTGTTTTAATCGCTAGGCATGTGGTGGCCCACCAACATGCATTGGTCCAAATCAGTTTCCATTAAAATAAGGTTCTTTTTTTGAATCACTTGTTGGAATGAACCTCTTTGCAGCAAAGGTCAATGACAGGTTCTTGTAAATGTCAAAACAAGTCCCTTCATCCTACGAAGATGGAGATGGTCTGAAAGACATTTACAGGGAAAGGTCAGTGAATGGCGTAACATTCAAAACATTCATTATATATTGGCAGTGATAACATATGCCCTGCCAATAGACTTGTTGTTCTTGAACATGTCTTGCTTGGTTAGTTTTGTAGGTACTTTGATGTGAAAAGGTACAGGCATGTATGTATTGATGACATTAGTTCATTCATGTCATAACTTTCCCTAGGACTACTGATGAAATTTACCTCATCAAGTACTGGATCCATGATATACTGAGTGCTGGATCCATGATATACTCAGTAATGAAGCCATGATATACTTAGTATTGGAGCCATGATATACTTAGTAATGAAGCCATGATATACTTAGTATTGGAGCGATGATATACTTAGTAATGAAGCCATGATATACTTAGTACTGGAGCCATGATATACTCAGTACTGGAGCCATGATATACTCAGTACTGGAGCCATGATATACTGAGTAATGGATCCATGATATACTGAGTAATGGATCTATGATACACTGAGTAATGGATCCATGATACACTGAGTAATGGATCTATGATATACCATTCTGCAGCCATGATATATTCAGTACTGGCCTCAGTCCTGTGGTTCATGCATTTCTATGATAGATGATGCCTAGTTATTCATACACCAGGGTTAGTGAAGATGTGGGAGGTGTGACTGGAGACCAGGAGAGGTGAGCTGCCATTGGTCAGCTGAATGCAAAAGATGAGCTGCTATTGGTCAGCTGAATGTGACCTGCATAGCTGAGTTCAAATATTCACTGCTTCCACAGGGAAGTGAGTACTACTCTACTGTTATTCCTCAGATCTGTCCTAGGGAAACGTTGTTCACAGGGGTTTTTGTGCGTGTATATGTGTGTGTGCATGCATGTGCGCGCCTGTGTGAGTGTTCATGTATGTATGCGTATGTGTGTGTGTGTGTGTGTGCCTGCCTGTATGTGCACACGTGTGTGCGTGCCTGTTTGTGTGTGTGTATGCCTGTGTGCATGTACATGTGTGTGCATGTGTGTGTGTGCCTATGTGTGTTGGTGTGTATATGCTTGTGTGCATGTACGTGTGTGTGTGTGTGTGTGTGTGTGTGTGTGTGTGGTAAAGCTGCACTTCGCCTTCAGAACCATGTCTCTCTCTCTCTCCCCGAGTCCTTTGATGTTGCTGCCATTTAATAAAGAGTCTTCCGAGTGGCTGGGAGAGACGACGCTTTGGGTTCACCGCACCCCTTCCCGCCCTGAGACACCCTCGCCCCTCACCCCCCCCCCCCCCCCCCCCCCCCCCCCATCTCCTGGCACCTCCGACCTGCCGCGCCTCCCTCCCTCCCTCCTCCTTCGCCTTTCATCTGCCGTCCCGTCGCCGGCGGGGGGCCGTGATTACCCTCGCCGCCGGCCCCCGCCGTTCTGGAAGTGGCGGGAAAGGTGCTCCAGATAAGCGGCCCGTCACGCGGACGGACGGACGGACGGTCGGCGCTCCTCCACCGTCATCAAAAGACCCTTCCCCAAAACCGCAATTATTTTACTTCATTACAGATAACGCGCTCCGGTCTTCTGGCCTCTTTAGCACCCCACAGCCTGCTGCTTCGCTGCCTGCACGGGTTGGAAAAATCCAGCCCCAGAAACGTAGTCCTCTCCCCACCCCTAGCTGTACGATCATCCAGTCATGCCCCATTTTACCTTATCTCAATACAAAAATTAACTGGACACCCGATTGTCTTAGCTGGAGAATCTACTTGAATGTCCTTCATAGACTGATTTTTCTACTGTAGTTTTTTTTTTCCCTTTTGTTTTTTTTTTTTTTTTTGTGGCTTTTGATACGAGAAACCAAGAGTTGATTTGCATCAGTTCATTATGAATAATGAAACTCAGAAATGTGGTGCTTATGCTCTTTTAACAAGGTGAGGTATTTTTCATTTTGGCCAAAATGTAGGTTTCTGAAATATTCTGTGAACGGAAACCTAAAGCCATAGAGCAAGAGTTTCAATATGATTAGCCTAATGCCATTTTAAATGTTTACTTGGCGTCGACTGGAAATTTATCTCCGAGTCAAGGGACGATTTAAATTTGAGGGGATCTTTCAGAAATTTTTAAGGTGTTTTTTTTCCCCTCCGTTTTCAGCAAGGGGAAGAACAGGGTGCACATTTTGTTCTCGCACGAGGCAAACTCAAGTGTCAGGCGTTCCCTGTGGTGATCTGTCTCCACAGAAAGGCAGGTTCATAAAGGAGGTCAATATGAGCGACTAGAGGCATGACCTTTTTCAAGCAGAAGATGCCAACGTGTCCATGAAAGATTAGGTGCATTTAAAAGATCATTATGGCTCTATGAACAATTAGGTGCCTTTCAGTTTTCTCTTTTATGATGTATAATGTTTTTTTTTTCTCCATTGTGTGAATTTATGTTGATGATTATGTTGTTTAATCCATGGAGCCAGTTTTTTTTTTTTTTTTTGGTTTTGTTTTTGTTTCATTACTGCATTGTTCTGATGGCCACAAAGAATGGGAAGTGTTTTCTTCTGTGGTATTTACAACAGTTGTGGCAGACACGCTTCTCAAAATTATTTGTCAATATTTTCAACTTATATTTTCTGGAGAGTATAAACAAGACCATTCATCACGATTTAAGCACCGTTTGTGGGTGTGTATATCTGTGATTGTCTTGGTGGGGAAGTGCCCTGGTTCAGGCTATTCATTTGTGGCATGGGCGTATATTAATTTTGGGCGCTCTAAAGATGACATTCAACAAGTTATTTCAAACTGTGCTTTCACCGTAATGTTTTAGAATGGAATTCCCCCAAGGGGGAACTTCAGGTGAAGACGAGAAATAAAATAAAACATTTTGCATAATTTATATTAAGAAATAGAATTAGAGAAACAATTAATACTTGTTAATGTTAATTGTGAAAGTACAGTTAATGCACGAGCTTGTAAACACGTCCAGCTGGCTTTGGCACAGCCACCACCGCAAATGCGTTTCCCATTCGGGGGGGGGGCGGGGCTTCGGGCCGTCACCATGGCGAGCGTGATTCACAGTCCAATCTCAGTGACTCCAGGGTTCTGACCTCTGGCAGGGCTTAGGAGTGGGCTGTCCATCACCGCTGTCTGCGGATGAGTGACACGCCGGCCTGTCTCGCTGTGATTAAGACAGGATAAGAGTGGGAGCCTGCGGCTCCGCCCCCCTCTGTCTGCCGGCTGATGGCTCCGCCCACCCTCTGTGTGGCCACACCCACTTTTTGTGTTGTTGGTGTGGGGTAAGGCTGAGGTGGGGGGTTCAAAGCATTTTTTTCTCCTTTTTTTATATATATTTTTTTTTTATAAACATGCCTGCATTGTTATGTCTGCTTGCGCTTTGATGTTCCCCTAACCTCCAACTAAGCGCAGCTCATTTTCGTAGCCTTGGAGAAGCGGAATCGTTTCCAGATTGCGCTCCCCGTTTCGGGTCTGTTGCGGTGTTGTGACAGGGGCGTCGCCGGGCGGGGGACGAGGGCGCTGAGTGGGTCTGTCGTTTCGGGACGGCGGGCTGGGGGGCAGAGGGGGCTGGGGGGGTTCGCCACGTGTGTTTAGGACGGGGGGAACTGACATCGCCGTCCGAAAAGGCAGTGGAAATTCGGCACTTTTCAGTCTCACTCAAGCAGGAAGCAGGCCTTATTCTCAGTTACGGTAATCTTCAACACAGTCATTCAGAGCACGCTGAAAATGGCTTTCACCCCTTTTTTTTTTTCTTCTTACAACCAAAAAGTGCCTGATCAAAGGAAACGTGAAAGCAATCAGGTAATTTTGAAAGTGATTGTGACACACCCCCCCACCCCACCCCCCCACCTTAAGGAGCCAGGAATTGGTAAGCTTAAATTTTTGGTTTGCCCCCCTCCCGTTGTCTACCTCACAGAGGAGTGTGGGCAGCATTGAAAGTTCTGTGACTCATGCAGCCTATCCCACAGATTGACAGATGCCAAAACCACACCAGAGAGGGCCAGGCAGCCATGAGGGGGGGGGGGATGTTCTGACTCCACTGGTCTTACAGTACATGATTAGTGACAGTGACGACCCAGCTTCCTCTCCCCACCTCCCTCCCTCCTACTCATCGGTCTACGAATGAGTCTGTACCCCACTATCGGGGAAATGCAGGATGCCATTTTGGGGGAACGACCTTTTATCTACCATTCTCTGGGACAGGGGTGCAGGACGGGACCATACATTGTTCGCTTGTGGACGTTTATGTTGGGAAGGTGTTTTGGATTAAGTAAACAGTGCAAAACAGTTTCTTCTTTTCTTAGTGTGTTTGTGTATGTATGTTTGTTTGTTTGTGTGTGTGTGGGCATGTGTGCGTGAGTGTGTGTATGTGTGTGTGTGGGTTTGCATATGTGTGAGTGTTTGTGTGTGTGTTTTCCCCCCCAAAGTGAATCTGAAAGGATTTTTTTAAAGTCTTTTAAGTAAAAAAGCATCTTTACCATCAAAACTAAAAGCAGGTTTTGAAGGCTTGTCCCTTCCATTGCTGGCTTTTATGTCGCTATCAAGATCATTATTCTGCTGCTTTAATTTATGACGGAATGAGATAATCAACTAAATATGCCCGATATGACCGTGATGAAATGGGAGATTAAAGACCATATACTCAAAGCACTTGTACGTTCTAAAGAGGACGCCTAATTTCCGCTACAGAAACTCTACTTGCAATTTGAAAACCAAAGAATACATTAGAAGTAAAGTGATTCATCTGCATACTAAATGAACCACGGGGGTAAGTGGTCAAGGTCTACTCCGTTGGCCGGTGCGGTAGGGCCGCCGTTAATTTCCCCTGCTCTTTCAAATAACCGTTAACTCTTTTATCTGACGCTACATTCTTGTTCAAACAGACATGGGGATAAAAGCGAATAACAATATGCTAATACATTTCCTTTTAAATCGAATTAGATTTAAGGCACCGAGGAGAGCGAGTGTTTTCCGTACCTTAAAAGCTCTAATATCTAATTGGAATTTTTCTTTGATCCCCCCCCCCCATACCTATTAAAAATTCAGCCCAAGTTGGAAGAAAGTGCAAGACCTACACACACCTGCTGCCTGTGTGTGTCTTGCAAAATTACACAAACATAATTACCCAAAGTTTGGAGTGGGGGGGTGGGGGTGGGGGTGGGGGTAATTAAAGGGAAGCTGATAATTATACCTTAAGCAAGTGTCCTCTTTCAGCGTATGGAAGTCTGTAAAGAAACATACACTTGCTGAACCACTTCAAGGGCTGTTGATTGCTTTTAGGAAGGGAAAGACGTCAACGAACATTATATAGAATTGTGCGGCTGTAATTTTGGAAGGAAATGGCAAATAAACCTCACCGCTTGAAGCAGAAGTTATCGTCCCGGAGGGTCTCTTTCTTTTAGTTTTTTTTTTTTGTTTTTTTTTTTTGTTCTTTCCATTGTGGTGAAATGTTCTGCTTCTTGAGGCTCTGCTTTATGTGATTGTATGTAGAAGAAGTGCCATCGCTCTGCTCTAATCCTGTCTGCACCCCACACCAAACTAGTGTTTGGGTTGCGGGGAGGTGGCCTGTCTGCATTGGGGGGGGGGGGGGGGGGGGCTTTAGTTTTTGTCAAGGTCCAGCAACTACCTAAAAAAATTCATTGTTTCCCTTAGCAACAGGATGCATTATGGAGTCCCTGATCTTGCTTGAAGGTGGCATAAATGTTCTGGACAGTTGTGTTTGTGCTTGTTAAAAGTTGGAAACGTTACGCATTAGTTCAAAAAAGAAAAAAATCAGCGCAGCTGCCAAACGCCAATCAGAGTGCACGACAAGAATGTTGGTGAAAGTGTGTGCGGTTGGAACCACGTCCAGAACCTCCCTAAACAATGACCACCCGGATATGTCACATATCAAACAGGGCGCTGTTACTATGGGAAATAACTGTATTCCACGTACGTTACTGAAACCCATTTGTAAACAGAGACATGAAAGCGAACAGGCTCTCTCGAAGACTCCCTTGATCATCAAAGGCTTATCGATCAAATGCGTTCTCCCCAATTCTGCGGTGGGGAGAGTGTGAGCCCGCTTGTTTCTGCCCGGCCGGGACCGGCTGACCCCCCCGTCTCTCCCTCTCTCTCTCTCGCAGTCCAACAAAGTGTCGGTCGTCCAGCAGCCCCACGGAATGCACCCGCTGACGTCCCTCTTGCCCTACAGCAACGACCACTTCAACGCCAGCTCTCCACATCTACCCACAGACATGAGCCAGAAACCAGGTAAGCCACACACCTACCTGACCCAGCAAACGGGCCCACTCACAGACCCCACTCTTGACCCCGCAAATGAGCTCACTTGCAGATCTCACTCTTGACCCAGCGAATGAGCTCACTCACAGACCCCACTCTTGACCCAGCGAATGAGCTCACTCACAGACCTCACTCCTGACCCAGCGAATGACCTCACTCACAGACCCCACTCCTGACCCAGCGAATGAGCTCACTCACAGACCTCACTCACAGACCCAGCAAATGAGCTCACTCACAGACCTCACTCTTGACCCAGCAAATGAGCTCACTCACAGACCCCACTCCTGACCCAGCAAATGAGCTCACTCACAGACCCCACTCCTGACCCAGCGAATGACCTCACTCACAGACCCCACTCCTGACCCAGCGAATGAGCACACTCACAGACCTCACTCACAGACCCCACTCCTGACCCAGCGAATGAGCTCACTCACAGACCTCACTCACAGACCCAGCAAATGAGCTCACTCACAGACCTCACTCTTGACCCAGCGAATGAGCTCACTCACAGACCCCACTCCTGACCCAGCAAATGAGCTCACTCACAGACCCCACTCCTGACCCAGCGAGTGACCTCACTCACACATCCGTAACCCTCACACCTTCCACAGACCCCAGTCCCCCCTCTCCATTGGCTAGGCTCGTTGGAACACTAGGCCAAGAGCAATCCATTCATTAGGATCAATTACACGTTTCTTGTCATTATTGAGGTTTGATGTCAGTGTTTCACTGTGATATACTGTCGTTATTGGGGGGGGGGAAGGGCAGAGCCTGAGGGGGTGGGGGGGGGACAGAGGCTGAAGGGGGTGTGTGTTCCTGGGGGGGGGGGGGGGGACAGAGGCTGAGGAGGGGTGTGTTCCTGAGGGGTGGGGGGCCGAGTCTGAAGGGGGGGTGTGTTCCTGGGGGGGGGGGGGACAGAGGCTGATAGGGGGGTGTGTTCCTGGGGGGGAGGGGGGGACAGAGGCTGATAGGGGGGTGTGTTCCTGGGGGGGACAGAGGCTGGGGGGGGGGCGGTGTGTTCCTGGGGTTTTTCCCGTATGCTGCTTCCCACGCGGCCCCACGTGGGTGTCACTGTTTACATCTCCTGATGGCGTGCAGGCCGCGGTGGGCCCCTCCTCGGGAGTGGGTCCTCCTCGGGAGTCCTCCTCATTCCCACAAACCCCAGGAGGGGCTGCCCTGCAAGCCAGCCCCCACAGCGAACTGGAAGCAATTAGAGTGACAATCGCACAAGGCCATCTCTGCAACGCATGAGGTTCCGCTTAGTGCAGTCTCTCTCAGACTCACATCCACACACACACACACACACACACACACACACGTATTCACACACAAGCGTGCACACGCACATACACACACACTACCCCAAAGGGAGTTTGGCCTGGAAGCACACTTAATCGTTTAGGGGGGTAGTTTATTCTACGCTGCACCTAGTTAACATCCAAAGGATTTTTTTTTGTAAAATCTTACAGACGAGCAACAGTTCTGCAAAACTTATTGTTTCATTTACTGAATTTGGTCTTTGCTGAACAACGTGAAATAATTTTGGATGAACGTGAAAATGAAGTTCAGAGTTTAAAAGAGTGACAACAATGGATGGCGCACTCCTTCACTAACAGTGCAGGACGGCGTCTGAGCGCCGCCAGTGTGCTAGCGGCGGCCGGTAGCCAGTCCCCGCGTGGCGCACGCACGCGGTGTTGTCTTCCTCTGCCGTTGTTGTCATGTGACCCGTGCGTGAGTCACCGGCGAAGGGAGAAACGCAGGCTCTCTCTCTCTGTCTCACCTCCGTGGCTGCCGGAGGAGAGATCCACAGCTGGAATTCCCCCTGCTCAGACACTCCTAGTCTAGACTCTGCCGGTATGACCGTGTTCAGATGTGACGCAACCGTGCCTGACTCAAGCGTAATGACACGCTTCGGTCACGCAGCGCTGCCCGGTCCGGTCTGCCGCATTCACAAAGGACTGTGTGTATGTGTGTGTGTGTGTGTGTGTGGGTGGATGTTTATGAGTGTGTGTGTGTGTGTGGGTGGATGTTTATGAGTGTGTGTGTGTGTGTATGTGTGCGTGGGTGGGTTTCGGTGTGTGCATGCGTGGGTGGGTGGGTGCGTGCGTGCATGGGTTGGTGTGTAAGTGTGTGTGTAAAATGTGTGTGGGTGGGTGGGTGTGTAAGTGTGTGTGTGCGTGCATGCGTGCATGGGTTGGTGTGTAAGTGTGTGTGTAAAATGTGTGTGTGGGTGGGTGTCGGTGTGTGTGTGTGTGTGCGTGCGTGGGTGTGTAAGTGTGTGTGTGTGTGTGTGTGTGCATGGGTTGGTGTGTAAGTGTGTGTGTGTAAAATGTGTGTGTGGGTGTGTAAGTGTGTGCGGGTGTCTAAGTGTGTGCGTGCGGGTGTGTGCATGTGTGTGCATGTGTATGTGTGCATGCATACGTGTGCATGTGTCCATATGCACGCGCACACGTGCTTGTTCATATGACCTCCCTCTTCCCCACGAATAATCTACCCGAAATGGTAGGCGGGGGGATCAGCCGGTGTAGTCATCTCTGCGGAAGGTGTGTTCAGCAGACAGGGCCCGTTCTCGAGGGTGAAGTACAGAGCGATGCGTGAAACAGAACCAGAAGAGAGCAAGCGGGGGCTCTACTGTACACGGGCGGCTTTATGACTTTACCGTCAGACCCAGCAGCAGCTGGCAGTACAGTAGCGCTGCTGGCCAGTCATACAGAGCCTCTCCCCTTTTCACTTTCTACACGTCTGACAAAAAGAGAAAACGAGGCAGATATCAGAGGCTGTTCATTTCCCTTTCCAGCCCTCCGCGCCTGCCGAGGAGCTCGCACGTTCTCATACTGAAAGCTGCCTCGCTATTTCAGTAAATCAATTTATATTTAGAACTGCGTTTTCGCAAATGCTCAGTTAAGCTTAAAATAGCATAAAGCATCCAATCGTTAAATTTGTTTTGTTATCTTTGTCAAACTGCTTGCTCGATGATGCACAGCAATGCAGGGCAGGTTGAGGACTGTTCTTGTTCACAAGAATCTGTTTAAAATCTCAGAACACTCATCAGTTGTTTTTAAACACATTTTTATTGTTTAAAGGGGAAAACAAGCTTCTTTAATCAAGGCAAATATTTTATTCTTCTGTGAACTAGGCATTCATATGATTTGAATTTTTACATAAATGTATGTATAATGAAAACGTATTTATATTTTTAATAAATAAATATACAAACTTAGTACGTACTTGAAAAATTCCTTTTTCTCTGCAAGTGCATGAATGTTATTGGGATTGTTTTACAGCTGTTGATTTTTATTTTAAGTCAGTTTGATAGATTCAACTTAACTCCCTGACATAATCCAATCTTGTTAGCTTTTAAAAATATAATTAATTTTTAAAAACCTGAAATAAATATTTTTACTGTTTGACCAAAGAGTGAGAAGGATGTGTTTAGAGTACTTCTGTCTTAGAAGACAATTGCGGTGCCAGGTCCAGAACTGTGGAACGAAGGGAAGTGCTTCTTCCAGTACGACGGAAGGAGGGCTTTTAGGGAGGGCATGAGGGGTGGGTGTGGGTGTGCGGTGGTGGTGTTTTTTGGGGAGGAGGAGGAGGGGGGGGTCGAAACAAGGTGACTCAGTCGCATTCCAGTTAAACAGCCCTGTAGATGGAAGGGTCTAGAAACAAGCCTCCAGCTACGGTAAATTACAGTGATCCACCACATTCTTTCACCAAAATATACCTTACCTGGGCTTGCTGTTAAGTGCTGGGTGCTCACTGCTGACAAATGACTTCCTTTTAAAAACACTGAAAAAGCTTCTTTTTTTTCTAGGGAGTCCTTTTATTTGTAGGTGGGCTATGGTTTCATCAGAAAATGTCTTGTTTGCTCTAAATGTTTTTTTTTTTAAACCTGGCAGCCTGCTGAATTTGCTCGATCAAGCACCAGCCAGTGGGTGAGATAAAATGTAAGGTTGATTGGTGGAGAACATTCAGGTCACTGATGACTGGTGGAGAACATTCAGGTCATCCTGAATTAAGTCCTGGCTCACTGCTGAGAAACTGTATTTTCTCAACAGTTGTGCTTTGTTTTGGGTCTAATAATTCGGCTCAAAAATTCATAAACCGCCACGTTCGTTTATTTTCATTTCAGTTCTGCTTAATGTTACCACATGGAAATTTCTACTGGTTCATTCAGGAACCAGCTATTCTGAATTTGTTTGAACATTGTTCAACCTTTAATCGTCTGCAGTTTTTAGCACTCGTCGTTCAGTTTATGCACTTAATTAAAACATCCCAGCTGCTCACAGAGTGTTTTGTTTGGTTTTGCTAAGCTTTGTTGTGTCAGTGGGGAACGTCCTTAATGTATGAATCTAGTATGCAGTCATGGACTGTGAACATCATGGCTCTTTTGTGAATAGGCTTTTAAATGAGAATAGTTTGATTTTGCACTAAGGGGACTGGTCAAGAGTGGCAATATGTGTTTTGAGTTTTGCAGATGAGAAATGGACGTTCAGCAGTCAGTGATAACAAATTGAACTTGGATCGCGTTATTGTCATACATACACACACAGACGCGTGCGCACGCACGCACACACACACACACACTCACACAGCTGTGGGTACCTTTCTTGGCCTGTGAATACCTGACCTCTCTCATGAGTAATTGGCCTCAGGATTGCCTCTTTCATAATGGAGGGTTCCCAGCCAGGTAATGACGCCCTTGTCAATCCAGGGGTCCTCTTTTAACCTCTCCGATCCCTCCCCTACAGGCGTTCACAGGCACCAGTCCCAGGACCTCTCCAGCTTCTACCCCCTCCCTCCAGGCGGGGTGGGACAGATCACCCCCTCCGTGGGCTGGTAAGTGACTTGCGCCTTCCTAAATTCAGGGATGAGGCCCGTGACCGTCCCGAAAACAGGTGGCCTGGGACTCAGCCTACAGTTGGCAGTAAACTAACCGATCTACACTCCGCCTTGTTTTACAAACAGGCTTTTCAGCACTGGGGGGTGGGTGGGTGGGGGGGGGGGGGGGGGTTCATTCTCACCGTAAGGATGCGCAGATAGCGCTAACGGTTCACCCCTAACAAACGGAGGAAACCTGCCCGGAATCTGGCAGTTTGTGTGGGTCTCCATCGTGCTGGGTGAATGGCGTAGTGGCTCGCCTCGCCCCCTGATGGCCGAGTCAGAGAACGGCGCTTTGGGAGGGGGTCCGAGAGCGAGGTCGGCTCCACATAGATTTTTCTGTGATGTTGACAGGACAGTACTGCTGTGGACACGGGTGTTATTTCAAATTTGTTAGGGGAAAAGTGTGAAAGGCACGCATGTGCGGACTTCTTCTCTAGAATAAGACCTTTAAACGCTTACCATCAACCCAGCCCCGATTTTAAAAAAAAAAAAAAAAAAAAAAAAAAAAAAAACATACCTGCCTGCTAGGGGGTGATTCTCTGACTCAACCCCGTTGTGTTGAAGAATCATCACCCACCAGCACTCACCTTTACAGGGAAAAGAGGCATGATGGCTACTGTCTTGATTTTCACGGCTTTGTTTGTCATAATCTTCTTGGGTAAGATTGGACACGACACTTTCTGTGGTGACTTTAGCTTTTTAGTTTTTTTGCAGAAGAGAAAGTTGAGATGAGAAGTTGTTCATGGCGACCTCGCCGCCCAAATCAACTTGTGACCGCTGTCAAGAGAACGTGAACTTTTCGACACCCCCCCCCCCCCCCACCCACACACACACTCCCCAACAGCCTGAGGACAAAGACAATCCAGTACACCCATCCGTTTTTCTAAAAACCAACTCTCTGTTCCGCATTGGCGTGAGAAACGGTCTACGTGGAATTGCTGAAGTGCAGTCGGGGCTATAATGTCAAACTTTCACTTGGGAGAAATAAACCCAGGCTCAAACCCAACGATGCCCTCGCTTGCTGAGTTTAAACGAGTGCAAATGAAAGGGGCTCGTTCCCCATCCCCCAGCCCCTCCAGTCCGCTCCCCTGAGCTGTGGGGGAAGTGTGGAGGGCCGATAGTGTGGAAGTGTGTAAGGGTGATAGTGTGTAAGGGTGATGGTGTAGAAGGGTAGAAGGCTGATGGTGTGGAAGTGTGGAAGGGTGACAGTGTAGAAGTATGGAAGAGTGATGGTGTGGAAGTGTATAAGGGTAATAGTGTGGAAGGGTGATGGTGTGGAAGTGTGTAAAGGTGATGGTATGGAAGTGTTTAAGGGTAATAGTGTGAAAGTGTGGAAGTATATAAGGGTGATAGTGTGGAAGTATGGGAGACTGATAGTGAGAAAGGCCTTGGGTGCTAATTGGCCTGTTGACTCTGATTAACAGATGAATGGCCTCTCTGTTTGGGTCTGATGCTGACCTTGATCTGCGACCCCAGGGGCACTGTCATCCCTCCACATCAAACACCCCCCCTCCCCACATCCCTGCTGTGTGGTTCCTGTTGGCCCTCCTCTGGTTTCCCTGTGTTTACAATGGCACTTCCTGCTTAGGGTTGATCCTAGCAACCCCCTACTCAGAGACACAGTCCTGTATAGGCCAGTGTCACTCAGTGTCAGACATCCCACAACATAGCTGTCCGGCAGGCATGTTTTAGAGGCCCGGAATCATCCAGGAGTCAAACGCTAATGAAGCTAGCTGTAATGATCGCTGGGAAGTGCGCCCACTAGAGGCAAATCGGAGTATGATGCCAGACTGGGGCCTCCCTGTGTTACGCGATGGTGCAGCCAGTCGGTGCCTGGCGGGGGTGGGGGTGGGGCTTGTGGGCCGGGCCCATTTGGGAGGGGCTCAGCTGAACAGTGTCGCCCATATCTCTCACCCCGCCCTCAGGCAGAGTCAGCCAGTCTATCCCATCTCCTCCTGTGGCTACAGACAGTCCTACCCCTCCAGTCTTCCCAGCAACCCTTCCTACTCCAGGTACAGTATGAGCTGAGCCAGGCTGGGTAGCACCCCCCCCTCCTCCCTCCCCCGTCCGCTCCTGCTGAAGCTTGCTCTGCCCCCTCCCCCGCCACGCCTTGTCCAGGTGTCCCGGCGTCCCTGTGCGCGTATGTGTCCGCTTTGCGTTTGTGGCAGCAGCAGATCTGATTTTACAATTATTCATTTGTTAGCCCCAACGTTTGGGGTGTGTGGGAACCAGACGCCCCCCTCAAACTGTTCCCAAAGAACATGGCGGAATTTTTCGCCGGGCTGTGCAGCTCGTTGTTGTCGCTTCCATAATTAACCCCCCGGCCCCGTCGCCATATTGTGCCTTTGCACCTCGAGTCAGTGCTGGTAAGAACTGAACACGCTTGTGTGCTTACTATCAGTACTCAGTGTCAGCTGTGGGGGGAAGTGTTTCATGTCTGAGTGTCAGCGAATGTGTTCCTCTCGCATGTTTTTCTAGTTGCTATCATCCAGGTGTAGGAGTGGTGCAGATATGAACTCGTCAGAGCAAATGGATCACGCTGTATTTTGTGACTAGCAGAGTAAATGAGTCGGCAGGAAATGAAAGGTTGTAAAATGCAATTGCGTTTGTTTGGAAAAGACTATGCGTAAGGTATTTTATTTGCTCGTTTAAATTTATGGATCAGTAAAGATGCCCGACTACGTGAAGCGAGTCGGTCAATCCTGTGTGTTTGTCTTTGAGCTCACTGTAAAAAGCTTGTTCAGATTTTAATAGGGCAGGCATGAGATGAGCCTGAGATCAGATTGTAAAGAGTGGTCTAGTGATCCTGCGCCTGTCTTCGAACGGCTTTTGTCATGCAGTGAAAATATGGCGCCACCTGGTGGTGGCAGAAGAATGTGTTTGTGAATCAGAGCTTGAGGCAGGGCACTGCAGTGCCTCCATAGTGAGTGGCTGGTTGCGGAGGGTAATTTGGGGCTCCTCTGTGTCCCCCAGGTTTCCTCCCTCTCTCGTTCTGGGGCACTCTGGCATGCACCCAACAGGGATCCCTCATCCTGCCATAGTGCCACCTACAGGCAAACAGGAGCATGACCAATACGACAGGAACATGTATGCGTGAGTATCCCCCACCAACTCTGCTGAAAGCATTAACGATTCAATTGCCATGTGTGCTGTTTTTGTTTTAGCGTGTGTGCGTGCGCCCACACTTTTGTGTGGGTGGGTGTGTGTTTGTGTGTCTGTGACTGATTTAGAGAGATTAAGTTTCTGTGGTTGCCTGTGTGTGTGAATGTGTGTGTATGCGTTTGTGTGCGTCTGTGAGTTTGTGCTTGTCTGCGTACATGTGTTTTTGTGAGAGGAAATCTGTGTGTGCGCCTGTGTGTGAGAGAGAGTGCATGCATTTGTGTGTGTCTGTGAGAGTGGGTGAGAGAGAGTGTGTCTATGTATGTGCGTGTGTGTGCGCTGGTCTGCCTTGCGTGTGACACATGGAGCATTTGCGTGTGTGTGCACTGGTCTGTCTTGCGTGTGACATGGTGCATGTGCGTGTGTGTGCGCTGGTCTGTCTTGCGTGTGACACATGGTGCATGTGCGTGTGTGTGCGCTGGTCTGTCTTGCGTGTGACACATGGTGCATGTGCGTGTGTGTGTGTGTGCGCTGGTCTGCCTTGTGTGTGACACATGGTGCATGTGTGTGCGTGTGCGCTGGTCTGTCTTGCGTGTGACACATGGTGCATGTGCGTGCGTGTGCGCTGGCCTGTCTTGCGTGTGACACACGGAGCATGTGCGTGTGGCGTGCGCATCTGTGTTGAGTCACGCTGTAATCCCAGTTTTCCGTGCGTGTGCCACAGCAAGCCCCACCCTGAGCCCAAGCGGGACAAGGAGCCAAAGAAGCCTGTGATCAAGAAGCCGCTCAACGCCTTCATGCTGTACATGAAGGAGATGAGGGCCAAGGTGATCGCAGAGTGCACGCTGAAGGAGAGCGCCGCCATCAACCAGATCCTGGGGAGGAGGGTGAGCATGCGCACACACACACACGCACGCGCACACACACACACACACACTGCGCGCACACACCCCACACACCCACACACACAAGCACACATACACGTGCGCCAACACACCCACACACACTGCACACACATGCACGCACACGTGCGCCCACACACCCACTGCGCCCACACACACTCCCACTGCGCGCACACACACACACACACTTTCACTCACTCACACACACGTGCGCCCACACACGCACACATTCTCTCACACACAAACTCACAAACACACACACATGAACCCGCACACACGTATATACACGCGCACCCACATGCACGCACATACACACGTGCGCACGCGCACACTCTTTCACTCTCTCACACACGTGCACACACTCTTTCACTCTCTCACACACACACTCTTACACTCACACACACACACACACACACAACCACACACACCCATGCACACCCATGCACACACACACACACATGCACACACCCTCTCTCACTCACACACCCATGCACACATTCATACACACACACACTCTTGGTAAAAGCAGGGCGCACAGTACAGGGGGCAATATCTGTGGAGCATGCAGGCCTGAGCTGTGTGGTTTGCTGTGACTCTGCAGTGGCACGCCCTGACCAGAGAGGAGCAGGCCAAGTACTACGAGCTGGCAAGGAAAGAGCGACAGCTCCACATGCAGCTGTACCCGAGCTGGTCCGCCCGCGACAACTACGTGAGTACCCCACAGACACACGCATACACACACACACACGCATGCACACATACACACACACACACACACACGCGCGCGCGCGCGCGCGCGCGCACCACACACACGCACACACATACACACGCACAAACACATGCGCGCGCGCATACACGCACGCACGCACACACCCCTCAACCACCCTGCGCGTGTGCATGCGTGCTGCTCGGTGTGTTCCTTGGCTGCGAGTGCGGAACTTTTTGGACCAGGGTTCTAGAACGGCCATTGTTTGACTGTGTCAGTTGTTTCAGCTTTTGAGTAATGGAGTGAAAATAAACCCGTGGATAAAGTTTTATTTTCACGCGCTGTATAATCACGCGTGCGGCCTTTGCGGACCGAGGGGAGGGCAACTCGTTGTGGGAATGGGCGTGGGTTATTTTTGTAGCCCGTCCTAGCTGAACTGCATGATGCTTCTCATCGTTCAGAAGTCAGAACAAGGTCTGCTTTTGTTTTATTTCTGCACACAAGACATTCCCCAATTTTGTGTGTATTGCATCAAGTTTGAGTGTGAAAGGCCCTGGGTGAACTGTGATGGGAAGCAAAACCATCTGTTGCCACATTTTTCACACCAAGCGACTTCTGCTGTGTGACTCCAGCCTGACCGGAACAATAGAAAAGTGGCCAAACAGTCTGCAGTAGGAAAGCGGGTGTGATGTAGAGGGTGTGAATGTGCAGGTGTGACTGTAACGTAGCGGGGTTGATTGTAACGTAACATGCGTGACTGTGCTGTTTCTGTGCGATTGTAACGTAACGTGTGACTATGCTCTGTTGCTGTACGATTTTAACATTACGTGTGTGATTGTAACATAGCAGGTGTGATTGTAACAACGTGTGTGACTGCTCTGTTGCTGTGCGATTGTAACATTACGTGTGTTATTGTAACATAGGTGTGACTGTAACAACGTGTGTGACTGCTCTGTTGCTGTGCGATTATAACATTGTGTGATTGTAACATAGCAGGTGTGATTGTAATGTGTGACTGCTCTGTTGCTGTGCGATTGTAACAGAACATGTGACTGCTGTGTTGTTGTGCGATTGTAACGTAACGTGTGACTGCTGTTGCTATGCGATTGTAACATAACGTGTGTGATTGTTACATGCATGACTGCTCTGCTGCTGTGCGATTGTAATGTAATGTGTGCTTGTTACGTGCGTGACTGTGCTCTGCTGCTGGGTGACTGTAACGTAACTTGTGTGATTCCATTTCTGTGTGATTGTAACGTAATGCGCATTGCTGTGCTCTCTTGCTGTGTGATTGTAATGTAACGTGTGCTTGTTACGTGCATGACTGTTCTGTTGCTGTGCGATTGTAACGGATGTGACTGCTCTGTTTCTGTGATTGTAACGTAATGTGTGTGACTGTGCTCTGTTGCTGGGCGATTGTAATGTAAGGTGTGTGGTTGTTATGTGCATGACTGTGCTCTGTTGCTGTGCTATTGTAACGTGTGTGACTGCTCTGTTGCTGTGCAGAATTGTGACGCTGCTCTTGCACTCTTTCAGGAAACAGGCCTTAGAGGGGGAGCAGACTGGGTAGGGCAAACCTCTTCCACCCCTCGCTATACTAACAGCCGGCCTGCTTGCTCTTGCATATCTGCGGTGGGTGGGCTGTGAGGTAGAGAGGGCCTGGTGCATTCTGGGAAGGCTTCAGTTACAATGCAGGGCATTGAACGATTCGTTCCTTCTGGTGCAGTCACTAGTGAGGGTCATCGAAGAATGTCAGTCTGTCCTCTGTAGCAGAAGGCTGCCTACATTCTGCGTTACGTCAGTGTCTTTACCCATTAAGGGTGATTCTGAAGAGGCTGTTTCTTTCCTTTAACTATAGCATACGCCATTTTGGGTGTTGTAATAATCTTTTGTATTTCCGCTGTCTAATTCTTCCTCTTCTTTGGCTGTTGACATGCTTTCCGCTGGTGTATGTAGAAGGTCTTCAGCTGAATTTGTTTTAAGGGTCATGCATGGATCAATTCAGCTCTTATGTTCAACACAAACAGACACAATGTAAAAGTCTTCATCTTTATCTTTTAAATCTTTTTACTAAATTGTGGTGGAAATTGGCTTGTGTATGAATGAGTGTGTGTGTGTGTGTGTGTAGTGCGGGGGGGGGGGGATTCTCATGTATATGATGTAAAGTGCCATTTTTTAATTACACAGGGAGGTATGTAATGCAGCTTGGTGTGTATATCATCTTGGACAGAGACACCAAATTAGTTTCAGGGATGACGGCCACATCATACTCATGTCTGTATCAGATATATGAATTATACAAGTGGTGGCAAAGACGCACCTGCTGGTAGAAGACTGGTAGAGTTTTTCGATTCGGACGGCTTGTGTTTGGAGACCTTCGTCTCAGCCTTAGTGTGAGTGACAGAGGAGAAATCTAGGTCAGGTATCCAGAGTCATGTGACCTGCAGGCAGACAGGAAGTACAGTCCCACCCACGGGCTGGTATCGCCGCGCTGTGGTCGGGATCTCTCCACCTTCACTCAAACCACAGCGGCGCACTTGAGATGAGAGAGGGGAGAGGAGCCCAGAGCCCCAGAGCACAGACACCCCCCCCCCCACACGTCCCCCCCTCGATAATGAGTCACACTTCCTCAGGGACCGACTCCATTGGACGGTTTTTCTCCCCGGGCGCTCATCCTTCCTGTACCGTACTGAGCATAGCGGCGGTGGCGGTGGCGGCGGCGGCGGTGGAGCTCCGGGAGGGGTGACTGAAGTTCGGTTACCATGGAAATCCCCCAACCACTCGCAGATATCCACCTCGCTGTGGCGCTTTCTCCCCGAGCGTTACAAGCTCGTCTCGATTGACGTCTCCAGTGACGCAGGCCGCGATAGGATTTCGCGCCGGCCGCCATGTTTGTGGTCTGGAGCCATCAGGACTGACAGAGAAATGCACAGCCCTTACATCAGAGTACACGGGGGGGGAGGGGCACGGGGTATACATGTGCGTGTCTGTGTTTGACTGGAGACCCCTCTCTGTTTGAACACGAACAAATGACTTACAGAAAGTTAACGAGGTACAGAAATGAAGCGGTTTCACGTGTGAGGCACGTCTGGTGCTCGACTGGACTGCTTCCCTGTGTTTCTATGGCGATGTGAAGCAGCTGCCTCGGCCACTGACCGTTATCTCTCTGGTTGTTGTTTTTTTTCCCAAAACAGGGCAAGAAGAAACGACGAAAGAGAGAGAAGCACCAGGACTCCAACTCAGGTACCTTCACCCCTCCGTCAGCCCTGACCTTTGACCCCTGACCTGTAGAGTCCAGAGCAAGCCTGACCTCTGACCTTTAGAGTGCAGAGTTAGCTCATAAACCCTAGCATGCACCGAGTATCAAAGACAGTCTCCACATTGACCCTGGCCACGGTTAGACAGTTAAACCAGCCGTTAATGGTTCCCCTTCAGTACCTCAGTATATGCACCTGAAGTGTAGGGCGGTGTGCGCCATTTTATCTGCAAGCGCATTGCTGTTTTGACGAGCTGAAATAGCATGGCGTTCTGTCCTCCCTCCTCCCCTCTTCTCTGAACCTCCTCTGCTCCACGCCTGTTGAAAAAGGGCCCTACTCTACCCTCTCTGTGTTCACAGCTGTGTTGGTTTGTGCTTAACTCGGCAACGGGCACTAACAGTTTGGTATTTTTGCTCTCCGATTCAAACATCTCTGTCAATGCTTCACCTCTCCTTTCATCCCTCCCTCCCTGCCCCCCCCTCGCCCCCCCCCCCCCCTCCTCTCCTGCGCATGTGTGGCTTTTGCTCAGACCCCGGCTCTCCTAAGAAATGCCGAGCTCGCTTCGGCCTCAACCAACAAACGGACTGGTGCGGTCCCTGCAGGTGTGTACTTCGACCTCCTGTGCTACTGCCCCGCCCCTTCCCACTATGCCCCGCCCCCTCCTCTTTTCTGCATGCCCACAACCTGACTAACACGCTCTGCAGCTTCCCCTGCTGGTGCTTTTCACTGGGAGCAGGGGACGGGGAAGGTAATTAAAGATTTCTCACACACATTTACTTTCGGTACTTACGATACACCATTGGCAGTGGTATTCAGATTGTACATCTCACAGGTTCATAGTTCATCATAGATCATACACTATTGAATGGGGTAGGTTATTCAATCTAATACAAGTACAAACTTAGCCTGATCAAGTGTAATGGTATCGCAGGGCTTTTGAGCGGAACATTTTAATCCGACCGGGATTAAATGCAAATAATAAAATTCCCCTCAAATGCAAATAATAAAATTATTTGAAACATTAATTCATACTGGAATATCTTTCAGAGCAACAGGTTTGGCTCCATTAACATTCTGCAACGTTTTGCATTTTATACACCCCCTCTCAAATTTAGTGCCTCTGAAGTGTAAAGTGTGCAGAGTGCCTGGTATAAAAGGTGCTGTTTAAACAAGCAGAGAAAAAAAAACGTTTGTGTATATTGCTTTGACACTGAAGCCAGTGTAGAATGCTGAAGTTGTCAGTGTAGAATGAGACCAGCTGAAGCTCAGTGTAGAATGTGACCAGCTGAAGCTCAGTGTAGAATGGGACCAGCTGAAGCTCAGTGTAGAATGAAACCAACTGAAGCTCAGTGTAGAATGAAACCAACGGAAGCTCAGTGTAGAATGAGACCAACTGAAGCTCAGTGTAGAATGTGACCAGCTGAAGCTCAGTGTAGAATGGGACCAGCTGAAGCTCAGTGTAGAATGAGACCAGCTGAAGTTCAGTGTAGAATGGGACCAGCTGAAACTCAGTGTAGAATGAAACCAACTGAAGCTCAGTGTAGAATGTGACCAGCTGAAGCTCACTGTAGAAGGGGACCAGCTGAAGCTATATAGAATGGGACCAGCTGAAGCTGTGTAGAATGAGACCAGCTGAAGTTCAGTGTAGAATGGGACCAGCTGAAACTCAGTGTAGAATGAAACCAACTGAAGCTCAGTGTAGAATGTGACCAGCTGAAGCTCACTGTAGAAGGGGACCAGCTGAAACTCAGTACAGATAGGGACCAGCTGAAGCTCAGTGTAGAATGAAACCAACTGAAGCTCAGTGTAGAATGAGACCAACTGAAGCTCACTGTAGAAGGGGACCAGCTGAAGCTATATAGAATGGGACCAGCTGAAGCTGTGTAGAATGGGACCAGCTGAAACTCAGTACAGATAGGGACCAGCTGAAGCTCAGTGTAGAATGAGACCAGCTGAAGCTCAGTGTAGAATGGGACCAGCCGAAGCTGCATAGAATGGGACCAGCTGAAGCTGTGTAGAATGGAATCAGCTGAAACTCAGCGTAGAATGAGACCAGCTGAAACCCAGTGTAGAATGAGACCAGCTGAAGCTTAGTGTGGAAAGGGACCAGCTGAAGCTGTGTAGAATGGGACCAGCTGAGGGTTCTTGTTCATCTGCCTCAATTGTCAGTGCATTCAGTTTTTTAAATTAAGAGCAGTTATTATGAATGAATTTATATAGTAAATAGTCTGTAACTCCTAGAATGTAAAAGCTTTGGTGACCATCTTGATGCCCTGGCATATTCATACACTGTAGCCAGACTTGTCCCGTTTGAGCCCAGTGCTCTGATTGGCCCAGCTGAAGCTCTGAAATCATCTCTGCCTCGACACTGCAGCTCTGCTGTGGCTAGCCTTACCTGTACACGTGCCTAACCCCCCACCCCTCACCCCTGCCCCCCTCCCCCGCAGTGGAAACCTCCCGCAGTACCTGCGCGTGCAGACACTGCAGGGGAGCTGCGGTTGCCGCCATCCCCGCTGCTGCAGCGAGCTGCGCCCAGCCACCCGGGCGCTTCTGATGTCATTTCCCCTCGCACGAGTCTGCTCCTCGTGTCATCCCCACACCGCCGCCCCGCCCACGCGGTCAGGCGCTGCTGAACTCTGACATTTCGCACCCCCCCCCACCCCACCCCCGCCCCCACCCTCTGGCAGCTGCATCAGATTTTGTGTCAGTCTCAGCAAAAATAAGGGAGCTTTGCCGTGAGAGACCGCCAGAATCCATACCACTTCTGTAAATTGCATGGCTGGTGAGGCTTTTTCTTGCAAACAGACAAGAAATATGAATATTTATGATTACCAAGAAGTCCCCGCCCTCCCTCCACAGAATGTATACTTCCCAGCAGGGAAGCCCCGCCCCTGTTTCCCCACACATTACATTGAATATTCATGAGTATCAGGAAGACCCCGCCCGCCCTCCACACAGTGTACGCCTCACAGCTGAGAAGCCCCGCCCCTGTTTCCACACAACACAAAGAGAAAAACTCATCACACATCTGGGGCATCATTTTCATCGCAAGCCACACAGGTCTGAACTACACTGCGCTGGCTTAATGAAGAAATAATTAACTCAGGGGTCCTCACTGTTGTCCAGAAAGGGCACCTGACTCTACTAATCAACCACTAGAGTCTTTGCTAAGGGCTCTGATTAGTAGAGTCAGGTGTGTAACTGCTCGGTTAGAACAAAAACCTAAACCCACACCGGCCCTTTCTGGACAAAATTGAGGACCCCACAATTAACAAGTTAAACAAAAAGACAAAACAAATCTTTAGGCATACTCGTGTTGTATTTATCAATTTAAGATGGATATAAGCCTTTCACTGTGCCACTTTAGTTTATTTATTTTATTTGTTTATATTTCTGGATTGTATGGTAGTAATTGTGAAACCATGGTTAATGCAGTTTGACTCCACACTGGTGACACTTTGCATCCACGCTTTATTCACAGATAACTCTCTTGACTGTTCCTAGGAGGAAAAAGAAGTGCATTCGCTACCTTCAAGGAGGACGGTGTGCAAGTCCCCATTCTTCCGATGGAAGTGCTATAGACTCACCCCCGTCCCCGGTCCCCGCCCCTCCCTCCCCACCCTGCGCCCCCCGGCCAGCCTCTCCCAAAGCCACCGACCTGACCCGTGCCTCCGACGCCCCACCCTCGCTTTCCACAACAACCGCCAAATCCGCCAGACTGACTGTAAAAGCTTTAACGGAGTCCCAGCAGCACCATCATCATCACCAGCGTCGACGCCCGTTGCCACAGTCGCACTAGATGTAGCCGCCCCCCCCCCCCCCCCCCCCACCCCCCACCCCTCCACACAGACATTGCTGTACTCTTCGACCCAAAAAATAAGACGAGGACCTGACTCTAAAAGTGACCCACAGGAGCGACTGCTGCCCCGGGACAGAACTCCCGCTCCCCAAATTGACAGAATGACAGGCGTCAGTCATGCTCCACGGAACCCAGGCCTCAACAGAGAAGCACCTGACAGCTGTGCGTCATCTCCAATACAAACCCCAGCCAAACCACCTGAACACAGCCGCATGTCCACATCTCCCCGACTCTCCTCAAAAAGTGCTGAGTGTGCATATCTTATGAGAACAGGGGGCCGCTACACTGTGGAAAAAACATTGTGTTGGCCTCTTATCTTCATGACTGCCATTTTATATATTTTTTTAAATAGCATAGGATCAGTAAAAAGTTTTGTAAATATCAAGAGGTCATTGCGTTCAATTTTTTATTTTTTTTGCCTGGGAAAGTTTCTGTTTTTCTTTATGAGTAGCGAAGAAGACTTTTATATATCAGTATGTTTTCCTGCCACACCGATTTGGGGTTGTAATCAGATATTCTTTCTACGTGCGGGAAAAAGTTCCATGTCTGTGGGCAGCCATGCCTTTGAAACGATGCCTGTTCACAATCACGTTTTAATAATTATGTTGCAAAAGAGCACCAAAAGCCACAAACCACCGAAACACTGCATTCTGCGCAAAAGTATTTTTAAAAGCCTTTTTTCAGGGAGGTATTTTTAACATGGTATACTTAGCGCTCAAGACAAGAAGGTTTGATCTGTCAAAAATGAAAGCAGATAGATGACCCATATGTAAAACTGTCAGGAGTTACACATCTGTCCCATCTGGTTTCTGTATAGTCAAGACTTTTTTGTGCCAAAAGTCCTTATTGACAAAAAAATTTTTTAATGTGGAGGCAGCAATACTGCCGTGTGACGTTTATTTTCTCAAAGCTCGAAATAACGGAAAAAGCCATCCATAATATTTTCAATCAATTTGCAACTGCTTATAAAACAGGAATGCATGTCATATTTGGCAGTTTGTTCCCTATCTCTGGAAAATCCAGTTTATTATTTTTTTTTGTTTGTAATTTTTTTTTAAGTGGATGGTTTCAGAAAAGCTCTGTGTTACGCAGCATTTTGGTGCCCCCTGTTGGGCACAGGGGGAGTGGGCTAGTCTGTGTGGTGTTCATGTTGGCACTTCCTTTGGGGTTAAACTGCCACCCTTCAGCCTGAAGACTTCAGATTTAAAAATGTTTTAAGAGTTTTATAAAGTCAATTTAACGCTTCTGGCTAAGGAGACACAAGCAGTTTTTAACACGCCTGTTGGTTTCCATTCATTAATTGTATTTGACTAGTGAATTTATTTTTGCTGGTGTTAAAAAAATATAAAAAACCTCCATTAAAATAACATCTGCAGCTTCCTGCATTATTTCACTTAGACTGAATTTTAAGCAATTCTGTATAAAAAAATTTTAAAAAATAAAAATAAACGACCAGTAGGTACTGTATTTCATGACTTGTAAATCACAATTTTTTAATAAATGTGGAACACATATATAATAAGAATCAAACTTTTATATGTTGTTTTGTAAAAAAAACAAAAAACAAATTCTTCAAAAAAAAGCTTTGCTTTCTTTAGTCTAGTTTTCTTTATTTCCAAAAGCAATACATTTTATAGCTTTTTCTTTCTTCCAAAAAACAAAGGATTGTGTGCTTATTTTTGTGTATTATCAAATTTGTTCATGAAACAAATGTGTACATGTTCTGCCTTAGTGTACCAAAAATACATAAGCAATAGCTTTACACTGTTGTTCATGTTTGTAGCATCAATTCCACCTCCTGACCCACCTGAAATTCAGGGCCATGTGGCGCTGTGAATTCAGCGTCCAGCAGAGAGCGCTGTGACACCAAAATTTTACTGGAGTTTCCACACCAGTAAAACTCAACAAAAATGTGCTCACAACAAATGCCAAATACGCTTTTGTAGAACCTGTTCGGGTCTTACGGCCTCAGTTTATGTATTTTGAATTTTGCCTCTGTGATTTACATTTTTGTTATTGTCCTTCATTTCCATGGTATTTCCACAGTAAGTTCTACACATCTGTCAAACTCAGTACGATCAAACTTGTTAAGCTGAAACCATGTTATACATTGCAAATGTTTCAGTGTTATCTATTAAAGTTTACATTTAAATTACCTGCGTCTGGTGTCTCCCTGTTAATGTTAATCCTCTACATGTTCTAGACTAGTCGTTCCCAAACTTGCTCCTGTGTGGTGTTTGCATGTTATCTCCTTGTCCGTGTGGGTTTTCTCTGAGTACTTCAGTTTCTCCCACAGTCCAAAGACATGCAGGTAGGCAGATTGGAGACTCTAAATTGCCCATACGTATGAGTGTGTGAGAAAATGGTGAGTGAATGGTGTGTGTGCCCTGCAATAAATTGGTGGCCTGTCCAGGGTGTATTCCTGCCTCTCGCCCAATGCACGCTGGGATAGGCTCCAGCACTCCCCGTGACCCTGCCCAGGATAAGTGGGTATAGATAATGGATGGATATAACTATTGGCAAAGACATAGTGAATTCACACATTTAAAAAAGTATTTCAGCTATTTAGAAGTGTACACGGATGCATCCAAAAGTATCCACAGCAGATTAGGAGTAGCTTTTGTAGTGCCTGAATTGGATGTTATAAATGCAAAACAGATGGATGATAACCTGTCTGTATACACAGGAGAAATAACAGGCGTCTTACTGGCTTTGTGTTTGGTGGAGGAAGTGATTATGTGCTTTGATTACAGTTCAACTTCAATTAATATGAATATAACACTGGAAGCTGTGCTTACTGCCATCAGCAGGAAACCACAGAATGTGTATTCACAGAGTGTGTATCAGCTGTACATTCAGTAAATACTAATTTCAGGTCTAGAGGAAAAAATAAACAGGTTATATGTCACAGATATTCTCCAAAGGAATTCAGGTGATCAGTGCTTCAGGAAAATCTTTCAATTTTTGTGCAGTACAGGAAAATTTAACTTAGAACTCACGACCCCCGCCAGTCCAGGAGGTGGCGGTAATGCACCACAAGTTGTTTTAAAACCGACATTTAACAGAAGGAGGAGGAGGCGGCTGCGGCCGAGGAGAAGTACTTCGAACCAGCGGTAATTTAAAAGTTTGACACTCGACACGTCCACTGAACTGTATAAGAACAGTTAATTGGTCACGTTCGTTTTTGGTGTCCGCATTTTCTCCTGCACTTTTGGACACGATTAAGTGTTGGTTTTTTGATAGGAGCAAAGTGCGGTTGCCTAGCAACAGCAGAAAAAACGCCTCCAGCTGCTTCATAAAATCAAGATAGGTAGCCCATAAAGCGCGTCCGGTGTAATCGCATTTAACTAACGTTGAGATAAAATTTCAAGCTACACACTACGCTATATGAACGATGGCAGCTTTCTCCATTAAAATTTTACCCAGTTAAAATTTTAATGATAATACTTAGGGTTGCGATATTACGGAAGAGGATTATTAGGGTCACATGTGAAAAAAAAAAATTTTGAGTTCTTACTTTATTCTCAGAATTCTGAGATTAAAGTCTACTTATTAGGCTAATAATAATTAGGCTATTATTAGGCTACTATCATTGGTTCACGGAACAACTCGTTGATGGGTCGCTCAACTGTACTGTGATGAGGGCGGGGCAAGAGCTCGCGTCTTTTAAGTCAGCCCGTACGGCCACACATTTTTCAAGTAAAAAAAAAAAAAAACGACAATGGACCAGACACTGTAAAAGCAATAGACTAGTATAACAAAGACGTACATTTACCATAGATTATTATTTAAGCATCTATAGTTATGTAATGACACAGATAATTATTATTTATTTATAATTTGTTCTCACTAGCTAGATAACCAAATGCCGCATTGACATGTCGAAAACACAAAACGTCATCATAATGAACATAGTCTAAATAATGAACATAGACTAGTTTTATTTACAGATATGGGCTAACGACAGTCAATAAATGCAAACACCAGCGTTTTTGCTTGAAAGAGACCCAAACGAGGTGAAATGTCGGTCAAATAAAGATTAGTCTCTACAGTACAGCGTATCGGTAGTTAGCTAGTTTCAGATAATCTGACACCGAATACAGTATACATATAGCTATAATGTAAACAGTGTGTTAAATACATCAGCTAAGTGACATTTTCTAGCTTCGCCGGCGGCTACACTTCTCGGAGTGATAACAAATCCCCACAGAAATAGACCAAGCGAGATGATTACCTGTCCAGCAGAGACGTTGCAAGCTCAGCTTCAGTTTTGAAGCCCCTTCAAGTCCCTGAGTTCCCGCCATCGCTGAAAAACCGAGCCGACGTTCACTCGAGTCTCTCGCTCGGTTCATCCCCTTTTTGATAATCTTTTCTTCGAGTCTTTCTTTTATTGTTTCTTTTTATCTGTGTACGCCGTCGCAGTCAAACCGAACTGGTTTATTTTTTCTAGGCAACTGGCTAGCTATATAGCCATATAGCACGAACTCTGTTTAGGTCTTGACTGGGTAGCCTCCTCTTGGAGTTGTAAAGTCTCAAGATGATTGACAGACAGAGAGCTGTTCTGATTGGTTGTTAAGATTCAGGCGCGGTGAAATTTAGAATAACTGATTTCAGAGCTTTGGGCAGTCAGAGATAGGCCGGATTTCTTCTTAGAGTTTAGAATTTATTGATTTCTGCCTGAATGTGAAGGACATTTGACCAAATATGAACAAGTGTTATAAAAAAAGACTTACATACTGCACCTGGCTTTAACCATACCTTATCAATACTTAGTAGGGTACCTAGCTAAACCTAGCTTTTATCAAGTTCATGTGATTGTCCCATCAACGTTTTATTCACACAATAAAATAATTCAAAAACCTTAAAGTCCATGCCAAAGGTTGTCCCAACTGCCCTCCACACACCAGTTTTAAGCGCTTGTGCCTCTACTCTTTTTGAAAAACATTGTACAATACTGGGTCTGATTGTACCATAATTATGAGGGGTGTGTAGAAGTTAAATATGACCTAGATGCAGCATTTTCAAAACAGCAAAATGGTCTATGTCAAAAGCTGGTATGAAACACTATTTCTGGAAACAGTACTAATAATGAGGAACAGCGGTCTTGTAGTTAATACATAAATTTGATCATTTGTGCTCTTTAAACTTTTGTGGTTTTTAATTGAATGTTGTATTGTGCTAGTTAATCATCGATTGAAATAAGTCATGTAGCCTCAGTTTAAGAATTGGGGTGAAATTAGGTAAAATTTTGTTGAATAGTATTTCATTCTGAACTTATTAATAGTTGATGGAAGTTTTTTTTTAAAAGAACTACACCCCCATTGAAAAATGTCTATTTTGTTTTATTTTATTTAACCTTTATGTAACCAGGAAAAAACCCCATTGAGATCAAAATTTCTTTTGAAAGGAGGACCTATAAAGAAGTTATATTTATATTATGTTTATTTCAGACGGTGGTATATGAACTGTTGTGATGAAGTAAAACTGAAATCTGTGGTTATGATTATTTTGTGTGTTTTTCAAATGCCGCATAAAGGAAGTCACAGGCCCTGAAGAGGAGGTTCTTTTTTTCCTGCTAAATTTTTTTTATTTCTGCTAAATAAAAAAATGTAATGGGTAGACCTCCCCCTTGAGGCTGATGAGGGTACACCACCTCACACAAAAAGGTTCTCTTTCCAAGCTGTCAAAAATGCTGTCAAAAACTCAAAAGTTATCCTCAGATAACTGTGACACGGCACAGATTAACTGTTCAGAGCGAATGTGAAACTATTTGGCTTTGATAAGTACAGAACTGATAGCCGTTACGCTAACAACATTAAAATGAGGGATACAAAAAGAACTGAAGCAATGAATAAAAGGGAAGACAGTGTTATCTCACCAATACAGCACTACAGACCGTGCTGTATCACAAACGCATTCGCAGCTACAGGGGAGTCGTATGGCACGGCGCAATGCAGGGTTGTCAGAATGGTCCCATAGTCCCTTTTTTTTAGGTTAAACTGCATCTACCCTGCAGCTGACATAATGCCCCAATTAGCCTACATATTTAGGGTTGCTAAGCATTGGCTCTCTCTACATTGTTGTTTCAAACCTAGCTGTCCTCATGGATGGCTAATAGGTTAAAAAAAAATGAATACAAAACATATTAGGCCAATAGAATTCAAATGCACTGAATTTACATTGCATTGTTAAAGCTAACTAGACAATACATTCGGGGGGGGGGGGGTGTACATTACCTTTGAATGATAATGTACTGTAGCAGTTTTAACCATTTTGTCAGTGCAGTATCCTATTACTCCAAGTCATCTTAAGTCTTACCCATCAGTCTAGATGCCACACATTAGTAACCCTTAACTATAGCCCAGTGATATTAATAGGGCAGGGGAAAAGATTCTGATGTACATTCTCAGAAAATTTTAAAAGAATATACGAGTGTCCCTTAAAAGTGCAAAATTATGCAGCTGATTCTTTTTCCAATGTTTTATTTCGGCCAATCCTAAAGGTCATCTTCAGAGCTCAATACAACAATTGTTTACTTCCCTGTACAATAAAAGGTAACATTCGATCATGACAGCACATTTACTTTGCTGAAAAGTACCCCAAATCCAAAACTCTACAGGGACAACCAGACAGATTTACTCAAAATCAAAAGTCCTTATACTTACTGAATTTATTTAGTTTGTTTTTTTGTTTGTTTTTTGTTGCATTTGTCTTGAAGAGGACAGCATAAGTATGAATCTGCAGGAGTTAGCATTTACAAAATTCAGCATGAGTCATTATGAAAATCAAACAAACAAACTATCATAAATGCAAAAGAAAAAAAAAAGTTCAGTAAAAAAAATACAACTAAAACAGTTTCAAAACAGGAGGGGGCTTATCTTCATTAAAATTAAAGTCCACTTTAAATGTGAAATGGAAATAAGCGTCTGTAAACCTGTAAAAACTGAAGGAAAAAAAAAACAAAACAAAAAAAAAAACCTTTAAATTATTTGCAACATACAAGCAATGGAAATGGTCATGCTAAGTACACGAGGGTCTGCCACTCTAGTTATCTGATGCAATATTAACAAGTATGGACAGCGCAGTGCAACCAGTGTTCGGAGCGATCTTCGCAGCGCGTTACTGTCAGCAGGACCGCTCCTATTTTTCTTCACACCACTGGTTCTCCTTGCGTACCTGGGGAGAACATAAAGCACACGGTGAACACACGTACAGCAAGTGGCCTCTGATCTTTGCATGGGACAGAGCCTTTTCATTTTTATTACTTTTTATTTATTCTTTTTCTTTTCTTTTTTTTTTTTTTTAAACTAATGATTACCTGCGCTTCCTCTTCCTCTGTGAAATCATTCTTGATGTTGAACGTCTTCCTGATTTCCTCAGGAGTTTTTCCTTTGATCATGTTTGCTACCGTCTTACATGTGACATCCAGCAACCCCTTGATGTCCAAATAATTTGCGGCCTAAGAAGAAAGTTGTATAAAAAAATAACAATTATAAATGTGCAATCTATGCCACAAAATCTACCAGAGTTCTTAATTCTACTGGCTGAGGGTAGTACGCATGTAAACAGTCTCAGGCCTGCTGACACTAAGCCAATCGGATGGCAGCACCGGCACTGGCGTGTGTTCCCGTGAAGAAGCTCGTGCTACCACACTGGATCAGTTACACACATTGCAAAATCCCCATGTGTATGAGCCAAGGCAATATTCACACTGCACGTCACCAGGCCCCACTCTACACTGACCTTTTAACACCAGAGGCCCAACATTGCTGAACTGGACTACTAGCCACAGCTGGCCATATTTCTGCAGCCTGTGGCAGTTTGTTATTGTACTAACGTTTATCTGCATTAAAAAAATAAATGTGTGCACTTTCCACTGGCGTCTACACACAGGCCTTACACACCAGAATAAGCTCAAAGAGTGTTCCCTGGTCCACTTTGAGGAACTCCTGGTCCCACACGGGGATGTCGTCTGTCCTCTTCTCTTTGTTCTCGTCGTCCTCGGGGGGAGGGGGGTCATCTTTGTGGTGGGTGCACCATTGGATCACCTGCAGGACCACGGAGGAAAGAGCACAACAGCGACCATTACAAAAGAGTCACGCCTACGTTCCCATAATGCAAAGCGCTCTGTAACACAGGTTTGAACAGCCCAAGGAAAAACACAAGGGAGGCACGAGTCTGGAACACAGACCAAGTCTGTTCCCTGAAACGTTTCCAGCTTGTAGACACAATTCATCTGCAGACCTGAGCAAGTGTTAAACTCTGATAACTGCAATGTTACTTTAACCTGCAACACCTTCTGTTAGACTTAAAATTCTTTTTATTCCAAATTTCACTCTCTCTGCTGTTATTCCATGCACTCCTGTGCATAGGGACTTGTGACAATATAATACAATGCGTAAGGGACTGGTCTTGTAACCTGAAGGTCTCAGGTTCGATTCCCAGTTAAGGTACACCGCCGTTGTACCCGACTTAGCCAGTGTATATCCAGCTGTATAAATGGATACAGTGTAAATGAAGGCAATTAAGATCAGGAGCTGAACAGTTACTCACATCACAATTTATCCACTTTTACAACACAAGACAAAGACACGAGCACGTCCTGCAAATGACTGCCTCTGAAAGTTACAGCTGTTCCAACTGCCAAACGCAAGTGTAGAGAACGGCACACCATTAAGCAAAATAAGCAGTGCTTTATCATGCTCCTTCTGCAATAGCAGGAATGATTGCGCAAGTTTGCGTACCTTCTTCAGAATGGCCGCATTAACATTGGGCAGAGGTACAGGGTCATCATCTCCTTCATCATCCATTCCCAAATCTGTACAAAAATAACGTTGAGACCACGTGACCACAGAATTCTGACACAAAAGCAACTTGTGTGGTGGAAATAATACTTTCACAGAAACTCAACAAACCACTTAAGGAAGTGATCCAACTGTAGTGATCCGTCTTCTGTATACTGTCCAAGTGTTGCACGAAGATGACCAAACATATAACAGGGGTTGCAATACTACCTGCGCACCGTGATATGAATTACCGCATTTTATTATTAGCAACTTACCTTCCAGCATAGTCTTTATGGTCACCGACTGTTTTGCAATTTCAACGTCCACTTCAAATATCTCTCCATCTGAGCTTTGCAGTTTGATAGTAGGCATCTACAACAAACAACGCGTTTAGAAAACTGAGTTGGTAAACATCTTGGATAACACCATACCTAGACAACGTAACATTAGCCGGACATAAACAAATACAGTTACCTGATTGGAAATTGGCGTTTTCCCAAAATAAAACTATGACAATGGCGCAGGCAACTTAGTTCACTAACTACCGAGCAATGTCTGTTCATATGAATAATGAGCGTTAGCTTCAATCTGGGACTGGGTAGCTAGCAACCTAGTTTCACTTCTAACTAGCTAGCGTTAGTAGCTGTTATGTTAGAAAGGTCGCTGAGTACCTAGCTAGCTACAAACGTTCCATAAAGATCGAGCCTGCCATTTCACGCCACTAGCATCCTGGCAACGGGTTACTTGACTACCTAGCTAGCCATCAACAGCGTTAGCAACTATCTGGTAACCGTATGTTGACTTGCTAGTAAACAAAATAACTGACAGTAACTTTACAGCTAGTTGTACATCAAGTATTGTTTCCCGTTTAAATTAGCAAATTATGTGACGTTAACAACACGAAAATACAAAAAATAATCTTGCTAGCCAGTACGTTGTACAAGTGAAGGCGCTCACGGCGAGGCCTAACGTTATCAGTAACGTTAGCGAAGAGACACCTTTTTCTAGATACCGAAACCATCCACATTCGATTAATCAAATCTAGCTTTAATTGTAATGCAGTGAATTAATCTCAAAACTGAATGGCAGAGGACACACAGAAACATCTTAACCACCTAATACTTACAATGAACGAAATATAGACGAATACACAAATCGGATTTCAAATATCAACAGGGCCCGACTGTGTTAGCAGACCAGCATCTGAAAAATATCCGTCGCTTTTGTCAAGCCAGTAGAAACCCAGTTGTCTTGTAATAGTGCCTCGCCAAAAATAAAAATAATTAGACATCTGAAAAGCAGCTTCGACATTTTTATGTACTTATATGACAGATGTTTCAAATTAGGTATAGATATATTTTTTTAACTTAAGCGTACTGGCCCATAAATATTTTGTCAATTCAACTCAGGCTAATATGAAGAAAGCCCTGGTCAAAATGTCGACGTTGATGCAACGGGCCGCCATCTTTTGAGGCGCAGAAGGCTCAATTCAACCTGTTATGACTATTTACAAGTTATATTCTTTGTTATTTCAGGCATATGGCATTTACTTGTGCTCTTGGCGAAAGTTTGTACTGCAGAACCTGATTTTAATTCTGAATTTTTGATACAGTCAGACAACTATTGACACCTTCAAATAGGCTTAATTCTTCTCACCTCTTCTCGTCCTCCTCACCTCCACTATTTTCCCATGTGAGTAGGTTATGCAAAAGTGTACTGGTATCCCAATTGCATTATCCAGGTTATTGATAGCCTACACAATTTATTAATTTCACACTATTGGTCAACTTACTCTTAGATTTTTTTTTTTTTTAATGCCGTAATAGCTTAGGCTATATATAATCTGGACGCGAAATCCTTAAGTTTCCTCTGGGAAAAAAATGTTATTCTATTCTATTCTATACACATTAGCGCTTGTTTTCAAATTATGATTACAATTACCCATTCATAAGAAAACCGGATAGAAATCGACCGATAGCCTATCGGTCGATTTGTAGCTATAAAGCTAGGAAACTAAGGCATGTTTTGCTGTACTTTCATTCCATCTGAGAAAATTTTTCAAGTGTCCTAGTCCATTAATTTTGCAGTTAATAATTCCGTATAACTACCACAAGGTGGCAGCCGTTCACAGAGAAAGCGAACGGAATGGCTTTACATCAATAATTGATATTTGTCTAAATGTCCTATAGGTTTATTTTGACATTGGAAATTTTTAGGTTGTTATCTGCAGTTAAGTTTTACACTTAATGCAAATATATAGGTTTTCAAATATACACATTTTAACATAAGTGTCTGGAGTGAATAAGAAAATAAAATGTTGGTCTGACAGTCTTTCACATATAGCCCCAGGTGTATGGTCAATAAGAAGCAAATAAAAACACCTGCTTGCTTCTGGGCGTAATAAATAACATCTTTCTTGGTTTTAATGAGACAGTGAGGGTTTTAAAAGCAACTATAATCTATACAATATTGGCATGTTCAATGTGTCATTGAATATGATCATTTGTGTTCATTTTACAATAATATTGCAATCTTCAACAATTAATGTACACAGCACACAAGTTTGAAGGAGCAACTTCCATCTTTATTATTACACTTGCACCCTCATCCCAGGTATCTTACCATCACAATGTGTTAGTGTAAGCATTCGCACAACGGCACTGAGTTAACTGCACGCCTTCTGCAAACTGAACCCACCCTCTTTCACACACTTTTGTACACAAGTTCATTCTTGAAAAAAAAAAAATGAGCAGGGAATTTCAGCCATATTACTTTCCTTTAAGAAAAGAAAGTGACCAAAAATGTACCTGTTACACACATCACTTTAAGTATGAATGGCAAAAGATTTAACAAAAACAAAGTCTTTTTTTATGTTGAGGACACTCCTGAAAATAAAAAAATAAAAATAAAAAAAACAAAAACATGCCCTGGTTTTTCACCCCCTGAAAAGTTCTTAAAACTACAATGCTTATTTAAGCTGTTCTTAGAGTAACACTGGCGGAATGAAGCTTCTTTATTTAATTACAAGGCCCAGTCCTTCGCTTTCGTCAATTCATCAAGTACTGCTGGCAAATACATCTGCTGTGGGTTCTTACGACACACATACACAATGCAAAGGTGTGTACCAACAGGGCTGACGGCAACATACTGACCATGCAGATTAAAAAAAAGATGATTTTGAAATAAACAGCGGTGTTGCACAGAGAGAAATCACCGCCTATTTGAACAGTCTCAGACAGACACTTGTGCATTCCACACCCTTCCCCCATTTTTAAATATGGCAAACCTTTTGGTCCATGTACACGCTCTCTGAATGCTTAAATAGTTTTTTTTTTCTTTTCTGAACAGATATATCATTTACACGGGTGCCCTTCTCATCGCGGTCCGGTCTGGCTTTAAGCTGAGTGTACATTAAATCACAGCAATACTGTACACACATCGGTGACATTTTTTACAGGAAGTAGTCTGGCGTCCGGCGCGTCACATGGGGCTCTCCTCTGCGGGGGGCGGGGTCAAACTGCAAGCTGGAGAGGGAAGAACCAATTAGAGCCAAGATGGAGAGGGAAGAACCAATTACAGCCACCCCCCTCCCCTGCACAGCTGAGAGACTAAAATCACAAGCTGAGCTAAAAACACAAGAATCTTACTTTGATGGTAAATAGACATCCTACATAAACCCTAAACTTTCATATTCATTGCATTAATTTGCAGATGTTATTTTCCAAAGGGACAAGCAAAGCAAAGTTCATATGTTTACTCACATGTTTACTCAAGTTAAAAGCAGAAGTACTTAAACACAGGCTGATTAGCACAGAGTAACGTTTTAACAAGTGGGAGATAACTGGTTACTGAAATACTTACAAGGAGTACTTAAGGGTATCATCAAGCTCCATGATGGCCGCTTGGTTTCCACAGCGATAGCAGTAATTGGGTGCGCTGAAAATCGTCACCACGTTGCGATCATGGCACCAGTTGTATCCCTGAGAGACAAAATGGATTTCACAAGTTTTAAAAGGCAAATAAGATCAGGCTAGTGTGTGCCGTCTACAGTCAAACGTGAACAGACTTTAAGGGGGAAGGGTCCAGGGTTAACCCGGAAGACGTTTCCTTAAGTAGTGCTGCTTTTCACTAGGAAGCAGGGCCCAGAACCAACACTAAGGCAGCCATGTTAGTCTCGTAGCGGGGTTAGGACCTTCAGGTCTGCACACGCTCAGCAGGGCGAGAGGTCGCACCTCCATCACCAGCTGGTGAGCTCTTGATACAAGAGTAAGGCCGTTGGCGTGGTTGAAGGTCTCGGAGATGTCCTGTCCAAAGGTGTAGCCCGCACCACGCGGGGAGATTCCCCAGCCACCACGATCGTCCGGGTCCGACCACAGCAGGTCACACATGGGCCCCTGGCAGAGAGGGGAAACCGTTAGCACTGTGACATCATAGTGGCCTCATAGTGACACTATAGTCACATCATCGTGACCTCACAGTGACGCTATAGTAACACCATAGTGGCACATCACAGGGAACAGGGGGGCATGCGTGCCTGAAGGGCCGTACCTCATGCGGAACCTCCTGTAGACGGTCCAGCGCCCGGATGTGATCTAACGTGTCTATCGACGGCGACAGTCCTCCGTGCAGACAGAATATCTGATTTAAAAAAACAAAAGGCAAATCCACAAAACAACAGCCGTTAGATTCCTGAACACTAGAACTGTGCCGACTCAGTGAAAGATTTCGCGGGGTCAGTTTAACTCTGTGAAAACCCCCACGTGCAAAATGCCTCACCTGACCGTCCACCAGGGCTGTGAGCGGGAGGTAGTCGAAGAGGTCGGTGAAGTACTTCCACACGTTGGCGTTGCCGTACTTCCGCAAGCACTCGTCGTAGAAGCCGTACACCTGCGTGATCTGCCGGCTCTCATGGTTCCCTCGCAGAATTGTGATGCGCTCCCGGTATCTGACCTGGAAGACAGACGAGAACAATTCCATCAGAAACACGGCAATTTTATTTATTCAAGAATTCAAAAATTCACCCGGTGTCCATCGCAGTAAATGATTACAGCGTAAACCACAAGCTTCTGCCCTCACAAATCACAGGACAGAACGCGTGTGTGTGTCAGTGATGAAAGTCACACGGGGGGGGGGGGGGGGGGGGTCAGGTTACCTTCAGCGCTACCAGCAGCGTGACGGTCTCCACAGAGTAGTAGCCCCGGTCCACGTAGTCCCCCATGAAGAGGTAGTTTGTGTCCGGAGACCTGCCCCCGATTCTGAAGAGCTCCATCAGGTCGTGGAACTGCCCGTGGACGTCCCCACACACCGTGACGGGGCATCGCACGTCCTGCACGTTGGACTCCTTGGTCAGGATCTCCTTCGCCTGGCGGAGGGGACGACAGGTCAAGGGTCAGCGGAACGTATAAAAGCACAGGATGGGGGAGCCTCTGACCTGAGCTCACACTGATGGGGTTTGTTCCACTTCCCCAAAACAGCAGCAATTCACTCACATTCTTGTCATACAGGACAAACTTAAAGTATACTTGCTGACTTATGCCACCTCAAAGAGTGAAAGCTTCAGTGCAACTGAAAAATAGATAATTCTTGGAAAGAGAGGAGCCAGAACATCCAGCACTTCAGAGTTGAGCGGAGCCAATGGGATGTCTTTTACTGCACTTGACCATATGCAAAACTGCCCCGTTAATATCAGTCTGATACACCCCAGCGCAAGAGTAACGACCACAATTGCCTCAGAGCATAATTAAAAATAAACCACTTCTGATAATGGCAACAAAAACCGCTCTGTCTGGGGCACTATGGCACATTTAACGCCCGAGGCAAATGGCTCTCAAAGAGGAACCAGCTCAAGCCCCGCCTCCACACCACAGCTCTCACTAAAGGAAACCAGCTCAAGCCCCGCCTCCACACCACAGCTCTCTCTAAAGGAAACCAGCTCAAGCCCCGCCTCCACACCACAGCTCTCTCTAAAGGAAACCAGCTCAAGCCCCGCCTCCACACCACAGCTCTCTCTAAAGGAAACCAGCTCAAGCCCCGCCTCCACACCACAGCTCTCGCTAAAGGAAACCAGCTCAAGCCCCGCCTCCACACCACAGCTCTCGCTAAAGGAAACCAGCTCAAGCCCCGCCTCCACACCACAGCTCTCACTAAAGGAAACCAGCTCAAGCCCCGCCTCCACACCACAGCTCTCCTGCTGCACACAGACGGTCTGAGCGTTCACAATCACAGCCAGTTGCAGGCGGGCTGGCTGTATAAAATGATGGAAGCATTAAGCTGGCTATTTGGCGGTAAGGAGCTTTAACGGCATGATTCTCGCGTGGAGAGCGGCGGGAACGCGGGAGCGAATGGCGGGCCTGGGTCACAGAGTGAGATGTGTGCGCCAGTGGTGCCGGCGGGCCTGGGTCACAGAGCCAGATGCGTGCGCCAGTGGTGCCGGCGGGCCTGGGTCACAGAGTGAGATTTGTGCGCCAGTGGTGCCGGCGGGCCTGGGTCACAGAGCGAGATGCGTGCGCCAGTGGTGCCGGCGGGCCTGGGTCACAGAGCGAGATGCGTGCGCCAGTGGTGCCAGCGGGCCTGGGTCACAGAGTGAGATGCGTGCGCCAGTGGTGCCGGCGGGGCTGGGGGGGGCGAGGGCGAGGGGGGGGGCGGGTGGGTCAGCAGATGGAGGGATGAGCGGACAGGAGAAAGGAAGAGCTTTCTGACAGGCGGCGGTAAGGAAGACTCCCGCCGGACTGACCTAAATACGGACTAAGCCCGGTCTGCTCGGCGTGCCGTCCGGAGCACGCGGCGCGAGGCTTTCAAACGCTCGCGGCTCCACCGCACGGCCGTCCGAAAGCCGCCCGCCATCTTAGCACAAAATAACACAAAACAACACAAAAAAAGGACTCAGAGTACCACACGCCCAGGAGCCCTTCGGATGCGAAAGGAGAGCTGCTGAAGCTGCGGCTGGCTGCAGTTGCACAAGCGGCCTGTTGGCTTACGCAAGACGACATCGCTCTACTGCAATTCCTCCAGAAAAAAACTGTTTGCACAACAGTGTGAGCTCACTTGCTTCACCAGTAGTGACGTATACGTGGTGCTGACTAGCTGAGCTCGTTCTCTGACCAACACGGTTTTTGTAAGATAAGCAAACGCACCCTCCCCGTTGGCTACACCTAAATCTGCAATGTCATTAACTTACGTGCACAACCTTTGGCTGACAGTGAGTACCTGGTAAACAAATGACTTCATGGTGGAGTCAACTCATCTCCTCCCTCTGTTAATTGTTAACCCTAGAGGTCTGCCAGGGCTAACACCAGCTCCACTGAGCAGCTCTCCCCCACACAACCCAGCTAACCACACTGGCCCTTCCATTCACTTACAGTACTGTAAACTTACCCTTAAATAGAACATATTATTACAACAACACTACACAAGTCAACGTAACTTTTTTGGGCCATTACGTTACATTCATTTAGCAGACGCTCTTATCCAGAGCGGCACAACTTTTACATTGCATCTGTTTACACAGCTGGATATATACTAATGCAATGCAGGTTAAGCACCTTGCTCACGGGTACAACGGCAGTGTCCTACCCGAGAATCGAACCTGCGACCTTTAGGTTACAAGACCAGCTCCTCACCCATTATGCTACACTGCCACCCCAGAAAGTGAAGTGAGCAGAAGTGAGTTTTTGTACATCTTTAAATGCACTCACTTTTCATCCAGTAGAGTATGCTGCTCAAGCCAGCATTAATCTTGGCATCTTCAGCACAATCACATCAGGACTCTGGTCTCATGCGTATGTATGATACGGAACATTACAACAGTGTTACCACGGATACTCGAGATACTCCCCCACAGTCGGGCTAAATCTTACCCAATTAGTCATGAGAACTGTTGCCACAGGCTGCGCCAGCCTGCATTAGCATACCGTGCCCCAAGCGCACATCCCCGAATATAAATCATGTTCACAACGTGCTGCTTTTATGGAGCAATTATTCAATAATTTGTTTCGCGCAGCGGTGCCGTACAAACAGCACAAGCTCGGTCGGGCCAGAGGTACTTTCTCATGGCTTTGTTTCAAAACACTGCCCTTGGTAAGTAGCGGTTATTTTCTCTGGGGATTTTTCTATTGAATTGTGTGATATAGGAGGCAGGGACACAGGTGTACGTGGAGGTAAAGGTAAAACTCACGTACATAAAGGTATGGAATCTGCCGACATATATACAATAACACGCTGCCATTTAACAAAGGGCGACTGCATAGAAACGCACTGCTCTGCATGTACAAGCCAAATGTACTTCCTGTGTTTGTGTCCCATTTCAGCATCCCCTGCTTTGACTGTCTGGGACACAGAGATGTGCCCGTGGCAACTAAACAAGTTAACCTAACCTGCCCCCCTTAAAGTGAAAAGATGCTCTACTGCATTGTTTTAAATTTTTAAAAAAAGATATGCAGCACCAGGGTACAATGAACAGTGGGGAAATAAAAATAAAATGATTTTGAAAGATATTCTGGAAAGCCCCCGTGAGGTCTCTTCAGAACAAAAGCGAGTCCAGTGGTCCGGTGCGTTTCCAGTTCTCCTGGGCCTTGTTACAGGGCTGGCAGGGTTCTCCTGGGCGCAGTTTTGGGAGGGAGGGGGGGATCGTTCCCCTGGGCCCTGTTGTTTTTATCTTTTTTTTTTTTTTTTGGGGGGGGGGGGGGGTGGCTGCTGAAGAATGTGATCTAAAAACAGGGCTGCTCACCTCCCCCTCTCCCTGTACCCAGCCACAGGAGCTCCAGAACAGATCTGAGTCAGATGGTGGGGGGGGGGGGGGGCATGCGATGATGCAATTCGGAATCAATCGCTTCCCAGGCTATTTTTACAGCAGCTCCACATTACTGAATACATGATGGAGGCCACCGCCTCTACTGCAGTATCCACACCATTAGGACACATCCCCCAACAACAGCTACATGTGTGGTCCTCTGTGTGTGTGTGTGTGTGTGTGTGTGTGTGTTCCTCTGTGTGTGTGTGTGCATATGAACACACCACATTACTGAATACATGATGGAGGCCATCGCCTCGACTGCAGTACCCACACCATTAGGACACATTCCCCCTACAACTGAAGCCAATCTGCCCTGTATGTACATGACAGAGGGAACAGTCCTATAGCACTTCTCTTTAGAGCAGATGGGAATCACAAATTTCAACCAAAACTCACTGTACCTTTAAAGCACAACATGCACAGTAATCATTTCCCTGCTCTCAAAAGCTCAGTCCTGGCCCCAAAAGGCTGAATTGAAATGGCATGAGAAAACTAATGTAAAGTGGTCAAAGCAGGTCTGAAGGACAATCCAACAACAGCAGGGTTGAGTGCCCATTAGCTGAGAAACTCTCAGTATCAAGTAACTCTCACTATAAAATCAAGGATTTATTACATATTTAAAAAGTCTCGTGTAGTTGACGCAGGACTGTGTGATACCGTCTGACGCCACTTTACATTCAGGGTTTCTAGTCACACTGAATCTTCACTCCCTCTCTTAACATCAAACCTGCATATCTTGTTACAGCAACTCCCTCTAAATTCCTTGAGATTCCACACCCAGCTTTAAAACTGTGGCCAGTACAATGAATGAGTCTCAATCCCAGTGTATTTCACACAAACATGGAGGGGGGAAAAAAATTTGTTTTTAGGTGGTTCGTTTAACGATCTCTGGCTACAGTCGAGCACAATTTGAATACAGCACTAATAACAGGAGCCAGAAGTCTTTCTCAAGACCGCTTTTAGCATGACTACATTTCATAAGCTTTTTTATATCTCATAAACAGGACTCCCATATGGTCTCTCTCGTGCACGAACTGCACACATCTCAAAAACAACCAGCAATAATTCAAATGAACCTTGTTTGTCTGGACATCACCAGAGACATCACAAAGCTGAAGCAAAATCACTTTCTTGTCCTGTCAAAACCCATAAATCTTAGAAACTGAGGTCCAGCCACTACTTAAATTCTACCAATATCTATAAAAATGTATAGAAATGTGCCTTTTATCTGCCAAGCTGCTCAAGATGAGATTTAAGAATCTGAGTAATGTGCAGTGACTTCCATATTTTATAGTGTAAAGCTTAAAATGTATTTCTCAGCCTGTTATAAATGTAATCATCTTCAATGTGCAGGATTATGCACCACGAACCTCCACCGCGTTCTTAGGCAACCCCCCAGATGAAAGTACATGATTTTCATAAGTGAAATCGCGGGTTTGCCTTGCATTACACACTGTCAATCACATCTTAATGACGAACGACACCGTGTCATGAATATGCATCTGGATTAAGCACAGCCAAACTCTATTTGAATTTATGTCCTCGTCTTCATCATCATCATGGCGATGAAAAGGTCCAAGTTTGCATCGGATGAGTTAAAAGGCCAGCGGAGAAGATTAAGGTCAAATCCCGTCCCAGACCCTTGCTATCTAGTGAAGTCCCGGGGAGGAAATTCACGTTCGACCTACTTCCAGGGGTCTGATCCCTAATCAAACGCCACTGCACGGGCACCACAAGAAGATATAAACCAGGTGAATCAACCAGATTAAACCATGTACGGACATTCAAAGAACAAAGCGAACCAACGATTTAATCCAACATTACAGCTCCAACATGCCAACTGTGGATTAACTGCTAGCTAATACTTTTAATTCACATAATATTGCAGTTACCCATATTTTCAGTGTGTTCGCGAATCACACCAAAAGTGTGTCAACAAGAACAGTTTTACTACCCAATATTACAAACAACGAGGACGCGTTAGCAGGTAAATTTAGCATTAAGTTAGGCGAGTCCCTATAAATAGCTGCAATTTCCTGAAATTTACATCCAGTGCCTTTGCTTCAGCTATGCTTAGCTAGCTAGTCAGCAAGTAGACACGCTGATAAATTCTTGTATCGCTGCACTCTCTCTCTCTCTCTGCAGTTCAGCAAAAATATTAATTGTTAGATTTAATTTACATTAAATTAGCTACATTCTTTTAGCCACTGTTACTCGGTTTGTCGGTAGACTAGCAAGTGTTAGCACAATCCGACGAGACTGAACTGGCCAGGTAGGTAGTTATGATCTAGTAGTTATGATAGGCAGAACGTCTAATTGCTAGCGTTATTTGCTAGCTAACTAGCACCACGATGAGCAAGTAAACTTGTACGGTGGTGAATATATCGGCGCCATTTTAGAAAATGTGGAAAATGCTGAGGTCTAACGACGGTATGCGATTGAGCCGCTCTTCACCAAAACCAGAGAGCCGCTACAACATAATTTCTTAATATACAATCAAGTAATCAAGTGAACATTGGCGCTAATGCCATCCAATACTGCGCCAACGCTATCCAATGAATTGTGCTAACCCAATGCTATCCAAAAATAACCGGTTAGCATAGCACTGTTAAGTTCTCTAGCTAGACTAGCTAAATTATCAACACAAGCTAGTATCTCACAGTACCATAGCAGCTATCTTAACCACGTCTGTTCAGATACAGCATTAGCAGGTCTCCAACAAACAGCGAACTAATGTGCCAGCTAGCCGAACGTTACAGCATCGCAAGCTAAACTAGGTAAGTATCTAATTAGCTAGGCTAACTCAGCAACAAATATTCAACAAACTGGATTGCCAACTAGACTAGGTAGACGAGTAGGTTAGTCTAACGGTTAGGTAACCAAATGAACTGGCAAGCGAAGTTCTCCAAGTACTCCATTAAACGCGAATGTGCAAAACGTTAAACTTGAATTTTAGTGTGTGGTGTAGCCCTAAATTTGTTTCATGGAAAATATGCCATTCATTGTAACCAGCGTTAGCTAGCTAGGCTAGCAATGTGCCAATAATACACCGCCATTTTAAAAGCCAGCCTATCGAATCCTACTATCACTCAGTAAATCTTCAATATGAACCTTCCCATTTGGTTAAGGTTAGCTTAAGCTAATTACCAACTGAAGAGCAAAATGTAAGAACGATAGACTAACTTATTAAAAAACGGACAATCTAAATTAGTTACCTTTTCACAGAGCGTTTTCACTTGGTTTTCCGATAACTGCTTGCACTCGTTGAGTTGCTCAATCCATTGATCAAGTTCCTTCGTAAACGCCTTTTCGTCCATTACTCTGAATGTTATTAGCTAGCGAGCTAGCTAAATAATTAAAACAATTAATTATCCGAAGTGTAGTATTAACTCCGCGCCAAGACTACCAAAACACCCGGTTTAAACAGATCACTGTAAAAGATAAGTGCGGTCCCGACCAGCAGAAATTATTTCTATGTATGAATGAGGGTGAAATAGGACCAGGTAGGTACATCAGCGACAGTAAGTCAGAAAAAGAAGACGTCACTCTCTGGCGTACCACACAGCACCCAAGCCATCATCCAGTCCTCGTAAGGGGCTGTGCAACCAAGCCAGACTCGCAATTCAATTGGTTTCCTCATACGTCGCTATTGGTTTAATAAGGCGTGGCTTTGGTTTTCAATTTTCAGAAAACAATTCCTGACTAGTATTTTAACGAGTTCAGTACATAGAAACAGCATTATTGTTAAGCGAGGAATTAAACATGTAGTATGAAAGCAAAACGTCCAGATGCTGAAAATGGCATTCAAGATAATCAAAAATCGAAAAGGATAACAGGTGATGTTCCATTTGCAAAGACGCATCAGTGTTCATTTTCTCTATCCTGTATTTAAGTTATGGTGTAGTTCTATATTAACTAACTTCCCTTACACAAACGTATGTTTGTTGCAATTCAAAGGTTGCACTCCCTTTGTACATGTGATATAATGTACATGTGATGTTCCCATGAACTCCTCTTAACCGCCAATGTTCTGGTGTTCTACAAAAGATCCTATAAACCAAGATCTTATCTAAGGCCTTGAATGTCTGAATCAGAAAAGAATCAACATGCAAGAATAACACAAAACATATGTGGCAGGCTCCACTGTAAAACTAGCTGCATATGAAAAATTGATGGATGTTTTCTCTTAGCTTTTCTTGTGCAAGGGCATAACTGAATTTCTAAATGGAATGCAGGTGACTTTGTTTTCGGACTTTGTGTTATAATAAGTAACCAAAAGAAAAATAAAAACCTCTCCTCTTACAGTGAAGCTCAATTAATGTCTGTAGGCATTTACAAAGGCTGTGTCAGATATCCTAACCAGTATATTGCTTCTTTCTTTTTATGGTAATAAATAATAAATGAGTAATAAATTCCACCTGAGATCTCCACTGCAGCCTGACCAATTAATCATTAAGGTAAAACAAGACAAAAATGTTTATTTGAACCACAGTCATGGAAACACTATTTCTTAGCTGTTAGAAGTTCACAATATGTTTATCGGTTTTCTGTTGAACTAATTGGTAAATGGTAAATGGACTGCATTTATATAGCGCTTTTATCCAAAGCGCTTTACAATTGATGCCTCACATTCGCCAGAGCAGTTAGGGGTTAGGTGTCTTGCTCAAGGACACTTCAACACGCCCAGGGCGGGGTTTGAACCGGCAACCCTCCGACTGCCAGACAATCGGTCTTACCTCCTGAGCTATGTCGCCCCTAATTGAAAATTTGAAATGCCATTTCCCAGATTTAAAAAAAAAAAAAAACATAAAAATGTTCTCTTTAAAATGAAGTGGTTTCACAGTAAAGCAACTTGTTTTTAGTTCAAGCCTGTAAATTACATTGTGATGCAGAGAAACCCTGGTTTTTTTTATGTTACTCAGTAGAGCCATCTAGTGTGTAAACCAAAACCTGACAAATGTAAACAATGTCATTCGAAAGGCAAATAAACATTAGGAAAATCCCATGCTTATCTGGTTACCACAGCTATGCATTTATGTAAGAAGAGACACCATTTCAAGCTGAAATGGATTTTTATCAGGGCCCGTTAGTGACTTGTCTGATTTTGAGAGAACAGAGCATGACATAGATATTGAAATACAATAATTTTCTAAATCATGTGGCTTCATAAACCAAGTGAACATAGACTGCATACAGAGCACACTTGTTGTGTCATTGTGTGTTTTTCATTAAACATTTTCATAGTTTTGACAAAGTAATCCCATATATAGACTGAAAGTTGTGTACTGAATAAAATATGATATATTTTGTAGATATAATATGTTCTATAGTTTCTATCATTCATCACTTTCCTTATGAGAGATATGATTAGCATTCAGTATTTTCCATTGGATGTGATATATTTAATAGTCTGCTGTCAATGACTCCATTTTGTACAGTTATTCTATGATAAGCCCACACCAAACATCAGTTGTGATGTGAAACAGTGATACTTCGGGCTAACAAAGACATGTTCTGTCCACATTTCAGTATGCTTTTGACACAAAACGTCTTATTTTACTATGTTTAAAAACATAGCAGAAATAAGAGATTTTATGTCCAAACTGGACTTAGGTGATAAAAAGCTGATCTTGTAACAGTGTTGATATGGCTGTTAAAACTAAAGTCAGCATTCACAATGGCGCCAAGATTCCTAGCTTGATCCTTATATCTACGGAGGCAAATAATGAACTTGAAGCTTTTTCCCCCCTCTTAGCTATGCTACCAAAAATAATTACCTCTGTTTTATCTTTGTTTAGCTGTAGAAAATTATGGGACATCCACTCATTTATGTTCTCAATACCACAGTGAGTCCACAGGACCAAGGTCATCAAGGGAGAAAGATAAATAGAGCGATGTATCGTCTTCATATTTATTCATTTATATAAAATTCACACAAAAAATATTTTTTCCCCTCTTGTCAACCCCAGAGATGGGGAGTTGTTGTTGAGACATTTTCTGTTCTGTTGCATGTGGCTAACAAGAAAGTTTACATGCTCATTTCACTTGCTTTGCATTAGTGAGTCAGATGAGTCATTATGCATTACAAACACAGTTCCTCTTGTCCTCCATGCTTAGAAATGATGCAATTCGAGGCATATCAGATGTGAATACCTGACTGAAAACCTCAAGAACTATCTTTTTCTCACAATCCTGGCCTGAGAACAACAGGATTCTGTCCATACCAGCTCAGTTCTGAGATATAGTTCCTGTCAGTTCATTTGTTTCATTACTTAAAAACTGGAATTACACCCAAAGTTGAAACTTGTTACATTTTTAACGCCATACAGTTGTAGAAATGATAAATATAGCGCGTATTTGTATATAACTCATTTTCAACGAAAATGTCACGTAGGAACCTTGTCATTCTCACGTCAGAAAATACTGTACAAGTAATTTTTTAAAAACCTCTCTGCTTAAACACATTAGGGGCAAACCATGCTGTAGAAAAACGGAAGTAGATTCTGTGCAGTTACATTTTAGTTTCATATGAATTAAAAAAAAAATGATTTTCAGAGATCTCCTTGTCCATAGCTATCCATAACCCTGCATGCATAAATCCACATATTTAGCATATTACTTAGAAAATACAATAACGCAGTTTGATTTTGCCTCTCAGAACAGTAATTTTCCACCACTAAAGGCAGCAGCAGCAGATAGGAACAGATAGTTCTCTCCTTTTAGTGGTGGCTCATTATGAAAATAACTTCCTAAATTTCCATAAATATCAATAAAATGTCAAACTAAATGTAAATGAGCGCAACCCAAAACATCAAAGCTTTGAACATCATTAGCACTTCAAATAATGGACAGACTGATGAATGCAGGAATACGTGCGTATTCACTTGTTACGACTATTTTCTGTTAATTTATTCTCTTTAGATGCTTTGTCTTTGGAATGATTTATCAGCCCCCCCCCGCCCCTCCAAAAAAGACCAAAGAGAAGAGGGAGACCAAAAGGGAACCACATACATTGAGCAAAGCCATTTCAAACATTAAAACAAAGTGCTGTGTTTTACAATGGTTCGTGTGTGTCTTCCTTCAGTTAGTTCATTGGAAACACATGTTCTGCCAACTTGGTCTCCAATGTCTGTATGCCACAATCTGTTGAAACAGAAGGATCAACATCAACTTTTAAAACTAATCAGTAACAGTTCCGAAAATTCGCCATCTGTTTTCTGACACGGGAGCCTCTACAGTTCAATGTAATGCTGATTGTCATGCTGACCTATACAGCGGTTATACTTGTATATTTATACAATAGTTCCATTACGATTTCCTCTATAAAATTAAAGTATAGTTGTAGGCAAAAAGTCTGAGTTAGTCCAGAATCAAAAACAGCGCATGAGTGCATTTTCATAAAAGTGTGAAAAAAGCACGGTACAGAAATTCGCACTGAAGTGTCTGTGTCGATTGAATGAATTTGAAGTCACATTTACATGTGTCGACATCGTTGCCATCTAGTGGTGTAAAACCGGTAGTAGAAGGAAGTGCACATCTCAAAGATTTTTCACCACACTATCCGCCTGTCCAGTTAAAGATTTACATTGTCAGGAAAAAGGATTTCTACCTATTTGTTTATTCCAGGCTAAATTCATATTGTCTTGAAGCAGTGCTTAAGCAATTGGATTATATTTAGTGATTGGTAGCCCCAACCATTTTGTCTAGTTGAATGGAAACAATGGAGTTTTACTCTTGATTCAATAGCACTGCAGTTTCTGCAGTTCCTGCTTGTAGCAAAGCATCTGTGATGTTTATTTCACCAATATATAAATAAATAAATATATCATCCTATTTTATAGCATAGGATTTAACCCAATGTTTTACACACTTGTAATCTCTGTTGATATGATTGATCAGCATTGCATATTTTATTTGCTTTAAAACACATTTTTGTAAATTGTTGACCTCCAGACCAGGGTGGGTGGGGAGGAGGGAGGTGTGTTTTTGATGAGACTGATTGATGTCATGCTGGATGTGAAAGGAGATTTGGTTTCTGGGGAGACCCTGGTGGTAAGACTCTGGCTTATCCTCTCTGGCCTCCGGCTGAATTTAGCACTGGGCAATTTTAATTTAGACTTGTCATCTTTCCTTTTGATGTGTTTTTACTGTCCCACACTAACAGCTGACCATGGACACGCTCTTATAATAAAAAATGAGTTTATGCTTTCAAGCAGGTAGATGAGCAATTTAAAAAATCAGTACTTTGAAATCAAAGCAGTGTGCAGTTTTGGTTTTTCAGTATCTTGTTGCTATGATCTAATATGGCTATTTCCACAGGCACACCTTACCCGTTTCCCAGCAACAGGTATGCTTTATCTGCCATTCCACAGCCATAAAAAACTTTTATATACTTCTTGTGGGTTAGGTCACTGAAATCCTTTCCATCCCATAGATCCATTGTAGATCCAAGTTTTTAATAAATTCCCATTATAATGTTACATAATGTGTCCCAAAATAATACATTGGATCAACTTACATTAAAGCGACAAGTTATTAGGCTACGTTTATTTTTGACTGATCTGCAAAAACAGATCCAGACAACCACAAGGGAGGAAAAAAAAGTTGCAGCGCTGAAAACACTCGGTTAAATTCCACCGTGGTAAGAATTATGGAACGGCCGATCCTTTAACTCTCTTTAAGTCATGCAAAAGGCTGACGTGTGAATTACGATGAGGGAGCATTTACGAACGAAGATTCCAGCCTTAAAAGAAAAGGTGCAAAGCCCGCCCGAGAGTGAAATATAGCGCCGCACAACTCTTCGCTCACACCTGTCATCATCACTGGCTGCCGCAGTCTTGCTCCATAAATATAGCGGCGGCAGGCGCTCCTAAATCAACCGCCGGTGTCATGGAACCGAAGACATCTCCCGGTCCCCTTGTTCCCGAGGAACGTTGAGCCTCTTTGTTAGTAAATCTGCCATAATTCAATTATTATGGTTGCACATTTGGAAATGTGAAACGGCCCGACCATAATAAAATAATTAGCCGCGTAATCACATAGCATCACTTCTGATTAGCGCTGATGTGCGTTTCTCCCGCTTCCTCTGGTGGTTTACACTGCACGGTAATAAAGGGAATAATTAATCATTCGGGTGACAGAGTGGCTGTTCTAAATAGATCTGTCAGGCCGGAGGAGGGATGCGGTGCATCTGCAGACAGCTGTTATGGAAAGGATGTACTGTGTCAGGCTCTTTTACATTCTCGCCCGTGTTGGACTAATGGCTTCAGTCGTTATTGCCACACCGCTATTAGCGTCAGAGGGCTACTTCCCCAGACGCGCGTTGGGTCTGTCAGCGGAGCTGAACAGTCCCGGAACAGTCCCTCAGCAGACCAGCAAATTAATGAACCAGAAATGTAACGAGATAAAATGTCTTCTCTGCGGAGGAAAAATACATTTATTTATTTTCTCATAAAACAAGATTCATCCGGGCCCCACTCCAGTAGGCCTACACGGTTTTAAAGATTAAGTTGTACATGATATTACATGTATTTAGAAGAAGGCCTTACCCAGAGCAACCTAATAAGTTATTGAACATAAATACATCCACCGAAGTTACATAAGCAACATTCCTTGAGCAACAAGTGTGTATGCAGCGCCACTAACGTCTGAAATGTAAACAAACTCTGTTGACATAGAACCGTAGTAAAAATGTATGGTAAAAACGTACATACAACATCCCTGAAAAAATACGAAACCATTAAAAAATATTTTAGAAAACCAAATTAGTGTGAGACTTCATTCTGTATCAGAAGATAGGCGCTGATTCTGCTTCCTGACAACTGTGAGAACTCCATTCCACCACTGGGGGGCAGTACAGAGAGGCACCGTGACCGGGAAAGGCATCCTAGTATGGAAGTAACTTCCAGCCGCTCCACGGTTGAGAAAGCGACCGGTGCGGTCGTCGTGTGAGGTGCGCAGACTGTCGATATGGTGGTGCTCTTCTGTTCGCTGCCCTTTTGGCTTGGCTAAGTGGAAGCTTGGGTTGGCTGAACGAGCACCCTTGGGATTCTCTATGAAACATAGCCCCTTTGCCCTTACCTCCTCCGGCTATATTTATGTCCCCCCGCTAAATGCTAAAGGAGAGCTTAACCTATTCTTTCCCAGAGCTGGTGAGTGCTGGCCTGGATTCCTGAATGAAACTCGGCTTGAGTTTGCCAGCTCTGGTCCTGGGCGGGGCTCAGATTGTTTTTATTTATAGACAAATACAATGCCTTGCAAAAGCATTCAGACCCTTGGACATGTTGCAGCATTGCATTGACATTGTTTTTTTTTCATTTAATTTTGTTATTCAAAACTCACATTTTCAAAATGAAAAAAAAAAATGTTTAAGGCAAATTAGTTCTATGTCAACAAAATGTCTTCGAGAAAAATAAAACTAAATTAGATATTCTGCTTACATGAGTATTCAGACCCATCATATCGATATTTGGTGGAAGCACCTTTTTCCACAACAGCTTTATTACTGAAGGCCACTCAAGGACATTCACCGTTTTAGCCTTGACCCTCTCCAGCGTATTTTTTGTCCTGTGCTTTGGACTGAAGCCCTGGTGAAAGGGAAATTTCGCCCCAGTTTCACGTCTTTATCAGACTGAAACAGTTTTTCTATCAGTCTGTATTTTGCCATGTCTGTGTTCCCTTCAGTTCTGACAAGTTTCCCCGTCCTTGCCAAAGAGAAGCGTTCCCTATAGCATCGGTACTGCTGCCACCATGTTTTACTGTGGGGCTGGCGTTAAATTGGACCAGAGCAATCTTAGGTTTGCGAACCGACACAGTACTTTGCATTTTGACCCAAAAGCACTAAAGCACTGTTTTTAGACTCACCTGACCACAAAAGCTCTTCTCACATTAGGGTCACCCTTGTAAACTCTAGGCAGTCTCTGTGGGTTTTTATATATATATATATATATATATATATATATATATATATGTATAAGTAATGGCCTCTTCATTGTTTCCTGTCATAAAGGGCAGAATTGTGCAGTGCTCTTGACTCTCTTGACTGAGGAACATTATTTCCGTTCTCAGCCATTTAACTTTCTCACTCTCTTTAAAAGAAGTGATGGTCGCATAGTGACTTCCCTCACCTGCTTCCTGTTCACTAGGAGTGATGGCATTTTCTTGGCTGGGTTGGTTAGTATGCTGCAGCTTCCCCGTCTTCATCATTGCCAGCACTGCTCACTGGGATATGCAGACATTTTGATATATGATTCCATATAATTTTCCCAATTTGTTCCTTTTGATAACTTTATCTCTGACTGACCAAGGAAGGTCCTTGGACTTCAGCTTTTGTGTTTTTATTCCTGAAATGGCGATAATCGCTTCAATTGGTACACAGACAGAGGACAACCTACTCACCGTGAGGATCATTACGGTTTTGCTCTGGACTGGCAATCATTTAGAACTCCCAGAGCAGTGGGGCTAAATACTTATGCAGTCAGCATATCTCAGTTTTTATTGAACTGTTTTTGTTCACAAATATGTGTAGTAGCTTGTATTTGAAAGAAATAGTAGGTCCTCAAGGAAAGTGTCATTAATACAAGCTCCAAAGCAACAAAATGTGAAAATTGTGCACACTTTTGCAAGGCACTGTGTAAATTAAATGGTTGGAACCAAGTGGTTTCCAAAAATTTAATTCAAAACATAGAGCAATATGTGATGAGCATGAGAATCACATAGTCCAATATGTGGACTGTGTGATTCTCATACTCACTAGACAGTATGAAACTGTTCCTGACTGACTTATGACATATACCAAGCAACTAGAGTGCCTCATACACAATAGTTAATTCTTACCTGGACTCGATGACTTGACGTCTGTATTGTTCTAAATGTGTGGGTTTATTGGTTCCTGTGACAGTGTAGTGGCTATTTGTCAATTCTTTTAAGTTTCAAAAGAATGCAAACATCGTTCAATAGCCACTGATGCCCCGGGTCAAATTAAAATTTGTACAAAAGGAAGTCAAATACTGAAAACAAATAACTCCTACAACTCTGGCCCCTTATTGTGCTGACTGTAAACACACAACATTCAATTATGAACTGTGACTGTAAACACACAGTTACAAATACTGATGAAAACAAATAGCTCCTGCAGGCAAGGTCAGCTGAACAGAACTAATCCTAGAGAACTAGTGTAGTCGGTCTCTTAGTATTTCATGTTTTGCGATATTAGAAACCAAAACTCAGAATTATTATTCTTTAAATTAACTGTTAAATTATTAGTATATAGATGCTGGTCTAGTTAAATGGTAACAGTATTATTGTTGGTAACAATCAGGGCTTTATGTACTGACTCCAGGGAATGATGTCACCATCATCTGGCTACTCACATGTAATTTTACTACACATATATCAAATTCTATGTTGCTTTCCCACACCATTGGATAATCCTTTTTTGTTAGCACAGGTTCAGTCTGATGAGATACATATTCAACCACACATAGATTATATATGTAAAATTTGCTACATCAATAACGGCCAGTTTTATTTTCATACGAATAGCAGTTGTTCAAACGTTTCAGAACAACACCCTTTATAAAGCTATACTGTGTTGTACTATCAGTACAGTCGTTGCGCTATATTATCCGTGAAAACACTGTCATGAGGTCAAATGATGTGACGTTGGGTAACTACTGACCCATTTCAAGATTTCCGGGTTGACCCCGAATGCACGTAGCATAGTATGACGACACCTTTTTGAAAAAAACATATTGAACCAAAAATTATATTCTGTTCACAAGTAGCACAACATTTGTAGCTAAAACAAAAAATGTGCAGTACACAGTTTGAATGTTTAATAGTTGCCCATACAAAAAAACAAATATATATATCAACAGTAGATCTTGTCTTAAACGAAGTTACATTGATTTATACCTTTCCTACCCAATTACTTCTTTTCAACTCTGCATCCAAATAGTTATTAATGTTAAGATTAAACCAACTGTGCTGCACAGAGGGGGGTTTACTTAAACACAGAAACATAAATGCTTATCAGCTGTATCGATGAGGGGAAAACAATAAATGTACATATTTAAATATTTGAAACATCTTAATGTTGTTTCGTGTAAACAGTGCTGTAAACTTGAAAATTGTTTGGTTATTGTAGAAGTGGACAGTTCTTGTTGAATGGTATTGGCCATTTCGCTCGTGGAAGTACATGACGTCACCTTAGTTGTTTGGAAGGAGAAAAGGGTACGAGCAGCGGTATTGCCCGTGTATACCGGCTCGGGCTGGCTTTTATGATTAAAGTAGCATCTTCTGGGTCCTGAAAAATGTCCACGCCTGCTCGAAGACGCCTTATGAGAGATTTCAAAAGGTAGCCACTGGTTCGCTACGTTTATAAATGTTTTTCTTCAGTGATTTCACTGTCATTGCTATTAGCTGGCTATCAAGCTAGCTATCTTACACAGCTGCGGTAGTTGCCTAGTTCCAAGATTCGTAGATTTTGCTAGGATAGTTTTGCTAGACGGGTATTCTGTCTTCGACTCTGGGTATCGTATTGCTGTACGGGAAGGCTAATCCGTTAGTTGTCATATATCACACTGAAATATTTAATCCAAGCTACATTTGTTGTCTTAGAAGTGTTAAGATGTGTGTATGTTCGCTATTTAATGTAAAGCTAGCTAGCTCTACGTTTGTTTCTTTCAACTGCTTTGTTCTGTGCGGCGTTAGTCTTGCTATCTGATTAGAATTACTCATGATAACAATCGCACAGTTAACGCAAAAAGCTTCCAATCCACTACATTCACCCGCTCTCAAAATCAAATAGGCTAGTAGGCTATTCTGCGATAAAGCCGGTCACAAAGGTTACTGTTTGAGGTGATGAAATTACTGCGAAGTTATAATTAACTTACGTTTACTTGTATGCATGACTGTCTAGCATATCAAACAATCGGCGTTTGTCTTGGTATTGATCTTGGTAATCAGATGAACAGTGCTGCTAAATTTTACAGTTTTAAGCATCGAATGTAGTCTGTTGCTTCTTTGGACACTGAGCAATCAAACTTTAGGCATGTGGATAGTAATGGTATTGAGAGGAAGTTCGTGAAGTGGGCTAGCAGTAGTTATAAAACAGTCGTCATTTAGGCATAATATACTCGTTTGATATGTATTGATAGCTAATGTTTTAGGTATAAAGTGGGTAACATGTCCTGAAAAGGCCATTACCTGTAGTCCAAATGCTCTGGTGTTGTCACCGGTGTTTATAAGCTGTGATTAGTTGAGACAGATGATTGGACATTGTGATAAAGGGTTAGAGTTAACTGTGGTTATTTGATTAGACATGGTGATAAAGGGTTAGGGTTAACTGTGGCTAGTTGAGACAGATGATTGGACGTTGTGATAAAGCATTAGGGTTGTGGTGGTCTCAGGGGAGAGGTCTACAAAGCGGAGTGCACCTCGGCTCGGTCAGGCGTGACTCCCTGGCCCCCCTCCTGCCGCTAGCGTCCAGATGGGAAATGGTTCTGAGAGAAAAGGCTCACGCCGGACAGCTGCTGGAGGGACGAGGGTGTATCCCGACACCCACATAAAACCGCCAGCAGTGAATAGGAGGGCATGCTGATGAGGTAACCTTACTCTGTGTTACCACCCCTGTGGGCCAGCTCACTGTTACAGAGTGGAAGGGGACTCATGACTGACACTTCGGTGGGTCAGCTCCCTCTTACAGAGTGGAAGGGGACCCATGACTGACACTTCGGTGGGTCAGCTCCCTCTTACAGAGTGGAAGGGGACCCATGACTGACACTTCGGTGGGTCAGCTCCCTCTTACAGAGTGGAAGGGGACCCATGACTGACACTTCGGTGGGTCAGCTCCCTCTTACAGAGTGGAAGGGGACCCATGACTGACACTTCGGTGGGTCAGCTCACTGTTACAGAGTGGAAGGGGACCCATGACTGACACTTCAGTGGGTCAGCTCACTGTTACAGAGTGGAAGGGGACCCATGACTGACACTTCAGTGGGTCAGCTCACTGTTACAGAGTGGAAGGGGACCCATGACTGACACTTCAGTGGGTCATCTCCCTCTTACAGAGTGGAAGGGGACCCATGACTGACACTTTGGTGGGTCAGCTCCCTCTTACAGAGTGGAAGGGGACCCATGACTGACACTGTGGCAGGTCAGCTCACTGTTACAGAGTGGAAGGAGACCCATGACTCACACTGTGGCAGATCAGCTCACTGTTACAGAGTGGAAGGGGACCCATGACTGACACTCTTCATTTAGCTCCTCCTCTCTAATTAAGAGGAGGAACCATGCAGGTTCACTGCATCACTTGCCTGAAGTTCCTATCGTCCATGATATAGGAGAGAGGCTATCCATGAAATGTTGGGAGAACTGTTGGATCGTTGGTAAAATTTTTATTACAGTGTCAAATCAGAATACCAGTTTTATATAAAATGACACAGTTCATAAAAAGAGTGTTGGCACCAAAAGATTTTTGATTTTTTTTTTCAAAATCTACGGTTCGTCACCATTATGTTTTCAATTCACCGCTCTGCTATCGAGCAAAGGAGATTTTTAAAAAATCTTTGCCACAGTATAAATTGCTGTCTGCAAAATGAGCGGGATAATAGCAGCTGTTGAATAAAGTATTGAATAGCTGACGCAGAACCGCCAGTCACAAAGAATCAGCTGTGTGGAGTCGGGTCCGAGTCATCAGATCACCGCAGGTGAGACTGAGAGAGGTGGTTGTGTGAAGGTGGGCTCTTTAAGGTTTGGAGAGACTGATCCGCAGGTGGCCTTTGGAGGAGGAGGAGGAGGTGGAGGAGGTGGTGGAGCTGGGGAGGGGCGCATAAGGTCACAGGAGCACTTCAGTCACAGGTGATTTTAGATTTGAAAGGCCAGGGGGAGCGGAGCAGAGTGAACAGGCCTGCCCTGGAGGAGGTGAAGTGGGGTGTTGCAGGTTAACGGTCGAGCGGTTGAGGTGACGGAGCGGAAGAGCCGGTCGGACGCTGCAGTCTCTGTGTGACGGCGGATGGCACCGCATGAATGAACGGCCAAATCTGAAGGATGCTTTAGAAGCTGGCTGCGTTCCTCCGGCGGAGAAGGTCACATGAACGCCAGACGGGAGAGCCTTTGAAAGGCTCAGACCCTTTGCTTCCTCTCTTCATTTTCCCAATAAAGACAGCATTCAGGGTCATTGGTGAAGTTCGAGATGGGCTGCCCCCTTTTACTGTTAACTGACTGTACTGTAAAAGGCACTCTTACTGTATGAATGCTGTGTATAATTATTTTATTTTTCTAACCCTCCCTCTACAAATTTTTTTTTAAATATCGACCAGACAGCGTTTTTCATTAATGGAGTAGATGGAGTTTGTGAACCTGTACTAAAGCACATGAACTATTTGAAATAATACTTTTGAAGTATCCTGGGGTTTAGTAGAGGATGTTGCTGCCGCCCGAGACAAGGCATCACTGAAGATCGCTCATGTCATTTGGGCATTTTGTAGTTCTCGCTTGCGAGGGCCAAACTTTTTGTGAAGCAGCCTTTAGGCAGGCCGGGGTACGCCTCAGGGCTTTGTTTTTATTTTCCATTCAAATGAAGCGGGACGTGTTTTTGTCTGCTGGTCGGTGTTCTCTCTTCCTGTCTCCTGGCTTCGTGGTGCAGTTGCTATCTCACAGGGTACGCTTTAGCTTAGCGTAATCTGCTTGCGTCAGAAAGCAGCCCTTTCTCACTGCATGTCCACAAATGCGTGCGTTTTGAACACAAGTAACCATTTTATGGTCTGGCCATGAGGCGTTTGTATTTAAGCCCTATGGGGAGGGGGGTGGGGGAGTTTACAATCAGGGTATGAAATGAACACCCTCTGCCAGCCAAATGCTGGCAAAGCTTTGGTTGCTGCTGATAAGACTTTCCACTCTGGCAGCCACATTGGCAGGTAACCAACCCTGTTGTGTTCCATTGCTCAAGGTAGTGTAGCTGGGGCTCAAAATGGCTGGTGATTTTTAGACTTCACTAGCCACTCTAGCCTGTGGGTGAAAAAGTTAGTTTCATGCCCTGGTTACACCGCCATCACAGTTCACTCTATCTGATATGGGACAGAAGCACAGGGCCGGTAGGAGAGGTCACATCACTGCTGAGCTGTGGAGGAAAATGACCTTATAGAGACAAAACTTATAAACAAAAATGCATTGTTAGTATTGAGGTGATCTTAAGAGGTTATCTTAAGGCTCACTTCACATACTGGCACTTATAAGCCATCAGATCAACTGTACTGAAAATGATCATTCCTTTAACAAATTGCGAAACGAATCCGGTTTTTCCAGGGCGGGGTATCTGGAGATGATTGACCGTATCGTTGGGCACAGCGGGGCAAGACTGTGGGTCCCGACAGGAAGCGCACTTTAGTGTCTCCCCTGGCACGGCGCGTGTGTGGGTGGATGGACAGCCCCTCTTTCCCTGCGGTTCTGAATCCTAACGAGCTGTATGTAACCCTGTATGTTCCCCCCCCCCCAGGCTGCAGGAGGACCCGCCGGCGGGCGTTAGCGGAGCCCCCTCGGAAAACAACATCATGATGTGGAACGCGGTTATTTTTGGGTGAGCTTTAAATCCGCCGCCTCCTGCTTGGGGCTTACTGCACGCACGCTTCAGAGGCCACGCACGTCAGGCGGGGCGGCTCGGAGGACCTGTGACCTTTGACCCTTCAGAAAACACGCACATCTAGATGGTCAGCTTGGAGGAGCTTTGACCTTTCACCCTTCAGAAAACACGCACATGTGGACGGTCAGCTCGGAGGAGTTTTGACCCTTCAGAAAACACACATGTAGATGGTCAGCTTGGTGGAGTTTTGACCTTTCACCCTTCTGAAAGCGCACACGTCAGGCGGTCGGCTTGAAGGAGCTTTGACCCTTCAGAACTGAGTGTGCAGAACAGAAAGATGAGCTCACTGGCTTTATGATCAGGCTCCTGAGAGTTATGTTTATTAATGGGGAAGAAGTGGTGCCGTGTCCTTAGATTTATCTGGTAAAAGGGAAATTGGCATGATATCAGTTTTATGCAGCTGGATGTTTCCTGCTTTTCAAACAAATCCATTCCTTCTAAACCATAATGTGCTATCGCAAACTTTGTGTAATTGAGTATTTTTGTTTCATCACTTGCAGACCTGAGGGAACCCCGTTTGAAGATGGTAAGTTGATTTACTCATCATATGAAAAACACCACATCTTCCACGCCTTATTGCTCCATACACAACCTGTAGTATTTATCTGTCCTTTATAGCTTGGCTGCCCAACCCTGTTCCTGGAAATCTACCATCCTGTAGGTTCTTCACTCTGAACCTATGAAAGCACACCTCATTCAACAGCTAGAGATCTCACTGAGCTGCTAATTAGTAGAATCAGGTGTGCCAAATTAGGGTTGAAATGAAAACCTGCAGGATGGTAGATCTCCAGGAACAGGGTTGGGCAGCCCAGCAAGAACCAGGTGTGTATTGCACCTGTCCACTGAGTGGTGCTAACTGTCCTGTAGTGCTTTTCTTGCAGCCATGTTCTTTTATGTGCAAAAAGTATAGCTCTTCAGTATGAATAAATCAATAACCATGACCATTTGCGTTTTATTTAAGCAAAGCTGGGAGTGAGTTTCGATCAGCTGAATTGGGAGAAGCGGTTCAGTGTCTTTTAACAGTAGCGAAATATCCGTACTGCTGAGTCAGCGTTCATTTTTAATCTCATATTAGTCTGGTCACACAGCACCCGCCGCTGGGCCCAATCCTGTCCCGGTGAAGGATTAAAGCTCGTCGGGCCGTGGGGCGTATTTTTAGAAACCTTAATTGCATCTCTCTCCACAGGAACTTTTAAGCTTGTGATAGAATTTTCAGAAGAGTACCCGAACAAGCCTCCCACGGTTCGATTCATCTCCAAAATGTTCCACCCAAATGGTGAGAGCCGGCGTGACTGTAACCTCTTAAGAATGGCAGGATTGATCCGCCTCGTTCGGGTTTCATGCCAGAGCGTAAACTCTTCTGTCGCACAGTGAGCAGTGTGTACTCGTCCCTCTGGATTTTTTTTTTCAAGGACAAATCTATTTTGTGAAAGGTCAAAGGGGTAAACGACGATATATGAAGCTTTTTCACTACCATACAAGATGACTCTTTGTTTGAATAGTCATGTGAAAACGGCTAAAGCAGTTTTGTGGCTGTGCTTGTTGGACCAGTTTGATGAATGTAAACCTTTTTATCGTTAGTTTACGCAGATGGGAGCATATGTCTAGACATCCTCCAGAACCGCTGGAGTCCCACGTACGACGTCTCCTCCATCCTGACGTCGATACAGGTAGGTTTGAGCCGTCCTCCACCACGATGGGTGCCCAGCTGCGTGTAGCAAACCACAGCATTGCTGCTCAGGCTACCAAAGCTGTTAAACTCCTACTGTGTGTTGTCTTGGTTTTTAATCACCATAAATATGTAGCACATCGCCTGGCCTGTGACTTCTCTGCTTGTGGTAACAATGAGGTTATGGATGTAGGGCTTCATTATCATGGCAGTATGTCCACTATTAGAGATAGTATTCCATTCTATAGAATTCTCTCTATGGGAGTTTAAGGCCACTGTACTCTCAGTGTGTGTGTGTGTGTGTGTGTGTGTGTGTGAGGAGGGGTACAACTTACAACCCCCCCCCCCCCCCCCCACACACACACACACTCATAGTACACCTGTCCCCATTCTCTATTCCTTTGGCCTCCCTCCACGAACGCAGTGCCAAGCGATCTTTGAATTAATGATGCCTGATTATTCAGCCTCCCTGATTGTTCTTTCTTCCCTTTCAAAGTCCCTGTTGGACGAGCCCAACCCCAACAGCCCGGCGAACAGCCAGGCCGCGCAGCTGTACCAGGAGAACAAGCGCGAGTACGAGAAGAGGGTGTCGGCCATCGTGGAACAGAGCTGGAGGGACTCTTAACACAGGAATCACCCGCGACGTGGTCATCAGAACCCAAGCTTTCGTTTACCTCATCCAGAGAAGAGGAAGTCAAACGGCAGGACTTCGAAGTGCCAGGAGAAAATAAAATTTAAAAATCGTAGGGACTTTTACTTGCTTGCCAACACATTTGGAGAAACAAAAAACGATCTTTTAGGTTTGTGTTGTTCTTATTTCCGTTTTCATTGCATGATGCAAAATAAGTTATTTGCTGACAGAATTTGTAAAATATCTTTTTTTTTTTGATTGATTCTGATAGTTTGGTTTCTACAGCATCTTTTATTTTGAAATGTGTTCCATGGTTTGAATAACAGTGGCTGTTGGAAACTATTATTGGTAAAATTACCAAAACTTTTTTTAGTTTTGTTTGACAAATTACTACTCCATGGAATTCTGCAAGATGAGTCTTGTTTGGAAAGTGCAAAGAGGACTGGAGCATTAGTTTTGGATTATTAAAGCTAGTATACGTAAAGGCCATCAACTAAGACTGTTTGTGTATCGTGTGCACAATGTGAGATACGTTACGATAGTTTGCATTTAAAGCATATCAAATCAAAGCAGTTCTGACACAAAGGGATACTATGGTGAAGGTGCTATGAGCAAAGACGGGTCAGAGTCTGTCTGGCTGTCTGCACCATGAAACCGGTCAGAATTCATCAAGGGCTGTCCACATTTGACAACATACTGGAGCCAGGTTTTTCTTTCTTTTTTTTTTTGTTGTCTCATCCAATTAACAGTAATAGTATTTACTATGAGGGGTTGACCATACTGAAAACTATGATGAATGACAGACATTTTTTCCAAGGAGAAGAACGAGGTCATAAAGCTAGTTTTTTTTTGTGAATTTATTGAAAACAATGTACACTTAAAATATGCTGTATAAATATAATAAAATACATTTTACAGACTTGATGTACTCTTGGTTGAGAAATCTTGTTCCTGAACCAAATGCACGATGCTCTTTTTGATGTTTAAAATTTCACTGATTTTGTTATAAAAAGGGAACAGAGGTGGCACAGCTGGGGTTGCCATGGAAACCACAACACACAAGGACCCATCATGTGACCTCAAAAATATGCATCCATACTTTCATAATATTTACCAGGGCACTGACGGGCATCCATTAGGCGACTTGCAAAGCAATAAAACACTGGTGGAAGGCCACAGAGTTGCAGCTCTCAGGCAAACAGATGCCCAGGCAGAGATCACACATTTCTACAGAACTGATTTTGAGTACAAATAAATCGTTGGAATAAAACTGATGAAAAACTATTGTTTTTAAAAAGACCACTAGAGGAAGTACAATGTCCTGATGGCTTTGGTGCCGGTGGCTGTAGGAACCAGGCCCCACATTCTACATTTGGAACAACATTCCACACAAGATAATAAAAATAATGATAAAAACTCTCTTTAAAGATCACTGGTCAAGCCCCTTTAAAAAATACCATTTCAGTTTAACAGCATGTTTTTGATTGGCTCAGGCAGTTTTATGTGCAATGAGGGATGTTTAATATATGTACAGAACTTTCTGACAGCCTGCTCTTTTGAGTTATTTGAAGTGTATTTTCTTGCTTTAGACTACAAGCCCTGATACCTGCCATTGTAAAGCCAGCACATAATCAGCAATGTCTGGAAGCATTTAAAATACACCATTTACAAAAAAAAAAAACATGTTCAGAATAATCTCCAAATCTGAGGGTCTGATCCACTGTGTATGCTTTTGCCAGACAGGTCCAGTCATCAATTCTGTAGATGATAAGGAAGCAGAAGAGAAGCATTTCGTTACTGATGATGAACTCAATTACGCAATAAAGACCAGAGCCAGAGGGATTTTAAATATTTATTTCAGGTATTCCATATTAGTAAATCTACTTTGCAATTCTCCGAATTATTTAATGCTAAATAATACTTAAATATCTGCAAAACCATGTATTGTGAAGCATTAATCATCAAGTTAATAGTCAAGTGGTCGTTAGAAATGATTTAGCAAACTAGCCAACTACATGATTGAATTGCAACGTTATTTTCCCACATCATGTAACCAACATTTCACTGGTAAAAGGTTAACATGTACCCCAAGTACGTAGAGGAAATAGGTTGCGATTACGAATCACGCAGTCACATTTACATAAACGTTAGTCTAACAAAAAAGTAACGCCACTAAACCTTCGGTCTGATCTTACAGGCTAGGTAAAGTTAAGAATACATTTTACCTTCTGTTTAACGATCTCGTCTCTTGTTTTGAAAACCGGTGCGTCGTGCACTACAATCCCTTCTGCCATTTCCTTCACTTTGTCCAGAAGTACGGGACTATACCTGTAAAAAAAAAGACACATGACAACGAATCGGTTGATCAAATGGATCAACAGCATACAAGCATACGTGACGTCAACAATCTCTATCATTTAAGTAGTCAGTTGCCCACCGTAGTACCCGACAAACCACTGGATTTGACAAACAGCGAGATTTCCTACCAAGCAATTTACTACAACCATTTACAGACGGATGTGCATTGTAGTAAATGGTAACATCAACAAATCAAAAACATCATTTGTTCGTTCATTTAGTCATTGGCCAGTTTCCGTCTACAACTAGCTACAAAGTTATTTTGCAGTCTTAAAACACTGTACTATAAATGGTGCACGTACCGACAACTTGCTTTACTACAAAGCTACTGGAATAGCTCGCCAGAGTTTTTTTCCCAGTGGCCATATATCGTTAAATTTTGCTACGTACCGACAACCGAGGAAGACGTTGTTTGCCCAAACCATGGACAAAGCCAGAAGATGGTCCAAGTGTGGATCTTCATAGTCGTTGATGTTCCTAAAAAGGAACTCCCTCCTGGACTTCCAATGTTTTTCGCTCTCCGAGATGGTCCTAAACGTATCGACGAGCTCAGCCAAATGTCGATTCTGTTCAATGAACTCTTCAATATCACCGTCAGCCATCTCGGACACTAAACTCCCAGCTGAAGCACCCTTGAAAACAAAATGCTGGGGAAATAATGGCCTTCCTACACGTGCTATTGCGCATGTGCATCTAAGGATCATGCGAAGAGCGCCATTTGTCACAGTGCCACCCTGCGGCGAAGTCTAATAATGTGCCTTAAGATGGACGTCATTTTTAACTCAAATATACTGGACTTGGAGTATGCTAATTATGAGGGTTTTGCTCGGTTTAGCAACACAGCACAAAGTTAATTCCTTAAAATGCTGAACTTGACAGGAAATTTGAGTAAATATGCTTAAATCTGAATGTGCAAGCATTTTTCACAGTCCGTAGGCCTATACAAAGGCACTTTACTGTCCACTCAAGTCTCACCATTCTACCTCCTGACCTGCTGGCCAGGCAGACAGCTCAACCTGGGTGGTTTACTGTTGTCTTAAATTCCACCACAGATAACTCTACCATGTAGGACAGCTTAAAACCTGTTCGTTGTTTTTTGCCTTTCCAAACCTTATAATAATTCTCTAATGTTCCCTATAATAACTTCACAACTCGGTGACCACGCACTTCCAGACTTCAAACGACTACGGTGCTCTCCTTCATGTTTTTGTGACCAAATCCTGCATGTTCTTCCTTGTCAAACTTAAAATTCCACCTCTCACCCTTCCCAGCCTTACTTCCAGGTTGTTGGGATATCATATTATGCTCCGACTAATGAAATTATTTTGGTCAGTCTCTGCCCATGTCACCATACTATTAAACCCATTGACTAGTAGGGTTTTTAAAAATATGTTTTTCAAAATTCTAAGTCAGTGTTCTAGAACTCCACTGCTTTCAGTTACAAGCAGTGATTGTGACATCAGCATGAGAATGTTCAGTAAAGAACATTCTAATCACATTAGAATGTTCTAATCACCTTAAAGGGTTAAACTCATTCAGAACACTGCTGCTGTTCTAATTATGAACTCTGCGGTGTCTTTGCTGGTTCTAATCACAGCTTGCATGAAATTCCAGATTCTGGCACTTTCCAAGGGTAGATTTCCCTTTCTTTCTATCTACAGTAATCATCAAACAGATATGCCTATGCACAAAGCCTGCTGCTCAGAAACATTTGCTCGTGTGATAGTTCTCCCAAGTGTGTTTGCAAAGCCCAGACTTGCCTTTTTTATCTCACTGGTGTTCCCAGAGTGGTGCAATGAGCTGTCGACAGCCATGGCAGCAGAAGAATCGCTCCGTCACCTTCCGATACGAGCTGAAACACACACATCCACTCTTCTTCTTGGTTCCCATCCTGGCTGAACATGTCAAAACAACCAGTATCTGATTTCTCCATCTCACTAAAGTGAAATCTGATATATGCTCATAAGACTCCACCGAAAAAAAAGGTTCAGGATTAAAATTTTTGTGGCAAAATACAAGTTTCTTGGATGGTGAACGAATGCAGTGAAAATATTTGCAGTGTTGCTGTGAAAATGTATTCAAAACTATTATTTATTTTTATTGAATATCCCTTGTAATGTAGGTTTCAGCAGTAGTAGAATGTATAGTTACTGAGATTAAGACCAGAGACTCAAGTCCCCTCCAGGGGACAAAAGTGAATTGCTGGGGTTTCACAGGATAAGTCATGTGACTCCTGAATGTCATTGTTTGGAGCAATGCGCCCACTTAGGATGAGGCAAGATAACTCATGAACCATGTTGAGTTGCAAAGCGAGACAGGGGTTGCTATGAGTCCCACAGATCATTTAAAGGCTGTATACGCACATTAGCAAAAAAGCGTGTTTGTTACCCGTGTGGATAATTGTTGAGAATCACCCTATGCGATCGCTGAAACAATTAGCCTAGCCTACTCCTGCGTGCTCATATTTATCGCACGGATCCAATTCAATGTTCTTTCTCTCTGCTAGATGTTCCTTTGTGTGTTACTCCTACACGCACCTATGTGTTTACATCAAAGACAGAGAGATAAATAATATTAATTATATTATACACCCGGTAGATCAATGAAATCTGTGCTTGTTAACCGGCACAGGCCATCTCAATAAAAACGAATATGAAGGCGTACACATTAATAGGTATAATTTATATTGTGTTTATCAGAAACACAGATCTAGTAGCACAGCAATAGTAGGAGTACAACGGGCAAGAGTTACACGTCCTCGTGCTGCTGGTTTATTTATTTATTATTTCCAAAAGACATTTTAAGCCCACTCCATGCCATTATTTTGGGTGTGTCATATACACATGAATTCAGATTAGAAGCTGTCTCAAGCACACAGTACATAGTAAAATGTCAAGTGTTAATTCAACTCCTGTGTTAATTAAAATTGAGTCCAACAGGGACCGTATGTGCTCTGTAGCAGTTGATTTAACACTGAACATTTTACTGTGTAATGTTGTTGAGCAGGGCATTTCCAGACTATCACTGAAAGTGGGAAATTATCTGTACTTTATTTGTAAGATGTGGGAAAAATGCACATACGCATCGACAAATGCTGAACTTGCCTGATAAATGTGATTTATGTATTTGACAAAAAGAAAAAAAAACTATGGTTCAGAGTTGTGAGTTGAGTGTGCAAAAATACATTATGACCATGCGATTGCGAGAGATTTCAAGGGTCTGATTTCATGTCCAAACGAAAAACCAAACGATTATTCAGACGGAAGAGACGCAGCAACGAGACGCATTATTTGCACATTCTAAAACCATATGACGCTGCATGGGACAAGCACGGCTATGTTTATCATCCAGTGATCTTGTTCAAGGTTTGCTTTAAGGCTCTGGCAGTAATGAGATCACAGGGAAATGTGGGTTTTTTGCCTTTCAAAGAAAGAGCCCTTGGACACATGTTTTTACATGAAGCAACAGATATGATGCAAGATTCCTGAAGCTCTACCGCACAAAAGGCACGGTACCACTTTAAAAAAAAAAAAAAAAAAAAAAAACACTTACTTGCTCACTGTCGATGAACAGGTCGGATCAGCATCCTGGCGAGTAACTCTGGCACCAGCTTTCGTGGCTGTGGTAGACCACAGAATAATGGGGCTGCTTAAGAGCCTGTTATTTATGCAAGCAACGCAACATTTTGTGCAGGCATGACTTTCCGCCACCGAGTGAACGTCCAAATGTTGAGGACCCATTCCAACCAGGTCACTATTAGTTCAACAAAGCACTTCGCAAGAAAAATAAAAATTATCAAACGGTACACGGCACCTCTACATAGCTAATATGATGTTTCTCTCCAGTAAGATGTCATAGTTTCGCATTAAAGTAGCTCTCTCTGTTGATATTACAGATGAAGCATGGAGCTGCATTCAGACAGGAGACAGGCACCAGAAGGCCTCGTGCTGGTTAGCTTTCCGGTTTAAGGAAAAGTCCATCTCCCGGGAGAGACTGGGGGAATCAGGGGCGCCGCACGTCACCTTTTCACGCCCAGAAGCGTTATTAGCAGGAGCGCCGGCCGGCGTTTAGATGTCCGGGCGTCGCCCGGGGAGCCTGGGGAGTTTGGAGGTGAACTGCGACAGCAGGGAGGACAAACAAGGAACACGAGATTACCGACCGCAGCAGCTGCTGACCAACGTCTTGCGTTTTCCGCAGGGAGCATAGCACCATATTTACACTATTTCCTATGCATGAGGCAATTAAAAAAGTATGGCTTTCCACTGCAAGAGGTGATTTTGTTGTTGTTGTTGTTGTCTTGTGAGGAATTTGAGATGCAACAACCTCATGATATAGGCTACACACACACAAACCTAAATGACATGAACAAAGATTTAAACTGTGCTCTCTTGCAAATTTCAGGCCTATATTTCTTATTAGGCCTTATTTTCTCATGGAGATGCTCCATTTACTGTAATAATAGGTGACCTCTTGCCCAGTGCATGCTGGGATAGGCTCCAGCGACTCTGACCAGGAATAAGCATGTTAGATAATGGATGAATGGATGGTTCTCCAAGCAAGTGAAAGCAGACAAAACAAACTACATCCCTCCATCTTCACTCCTGAACAGGCCAGTGTGGTGAGGGATGGAGGTGGATCCATAGGGATGGAGAGCTGGTGAGGGATGGAGCTGGATCCACAGGGATGGAGAGTTGATGAGGGATGGAGGTGGATCCGCAGGGATGGAGAGTTGGTGAGGGATGGAGGTGGATCCACAGGGATGGAGAGTTGGTGAGGGATGGAGGTGCATCCACAGGGATGGGGAGCTGGTGAGGGATGGAGGTGGATCCATAGGGATGGAGAGCACCTCTTCCTCACATCAATGCCTAAGGCCAGAGAGCACCATTTATCGCCCTCTGCAGCAACGAGGAAAACCGGCCCACTGGCTGCAAGTAAAGCATCATGCATAATCATAACCAGACCATTATAATTACAAGATCGAATGAAATTAAATGGCATATCATAATCTGTTTAAAGTAACATCACAGCCTTAACGATGCAATTACCATACGTAACTGGGTGGTTATAGCTCTGGTAATAAAGGGAGTAACAAAGAGCACCCAGGGGGAGGGTAAGGTCAGGGTTCAGGACCACAGAAGGGATATCGTCAGACAGAGTTGCCCTCGGACTGAACCAGAAACCTAGGATTGTAAAAGTTGTCCAGATGTTAATCTCATAGAGCTTCTTACTGTAAACCAATGGGCTAGTGGCTTGTCTCACGCTCAGTGACTGGGGACTCAAGCAAACAGAAACAAAATATTAAAATATCTTCTCTGATCTCACACAAGGACACCCGATGCTGAACTTGCGACTCTTTTCATACCGAATAGGTGTCCCGTCCACTGCGTTCCCAGAAAGCATTCAACAGCTTACATTTCCCTTAGACTCAAATAGCAATCATTTTTCCAGATGACCATTATGCCACACAAAATGGTGCCTCATTTTATTTTTACTTCTTTTGAGGTGGGGGGTGGGGGGGTGGGGGGGTGGGGGTGGGTGGTTTGATAGAGTGGTATTTTTTTAATTGAAGTGACTCTATGACTCCCCTTAAACTTATTATATTTGTTGAACATACTTCTGTCATACTTCAAACTTCTATCTATGCTAGTTTCCAGATTATCCTAGAATTTATCTGAAAGAAATTTACAAGCATTTGAAAATAAGATAAAATACACTTTATTGAAACCCTGGGGTAATTTGTCCTCTGCATTTCACCCATCCTAGATACGTGCAGTAGGAGCAGTGGGCAGCCATGGTGCAGCGCCCGGGGACCAACTCCAGTTCTGAGGCCAGTGTCTTGGTCAAGGGCAGTGGTAGGAGTGTATCTAACCTGACAAGCGTGTCTTTTTAGTGTGGGAGGGAACTGGAGCCCCCAGAGGAAACCCACAAACACAGGGACAACATGCAAACTAACTTCTGATTAGTTTGAGTTTGACTAATTTAATACAGCATAGCAGAATTTATTCTAAAGATGATAATACATATCACCTGTAAATGCAATTAATTTCATAACTATTTCCTCAGACAGCAGCTCACAGAAAGTCTTGGACTCGAACTTGAGTATATTCAGTGACTGTCGAGGTGCATTTAAATAGAAAACCTTACATCCCGCAGAAAGTGATTGAAATGTTATCAACCGCAGGTCACACTTTGATTATTCAAAATGAGCACTTTCCTGCTGAGCTCGCCACTTCCAAAAAGCTGAAGTGAATTTGAGTCAAGCACTTCAAATTATTTGTCAAACATTGTCATTCTGGCCATATTTAAGCTGTGAATGCTTGAAGACGACAAAATTTTCCTCATATGTGGCCAATTTCCTTCACTTTTGCAAGGAACGCTGACCATATAATTTGTCAAATCTCCTCATTGTAGCAGTGACTACGTTTTTCTTTTTTGTTATAAGAGAATGACATGAAGTCAATCACTCTTCGATTACGAGCTGTGGGCGGACTTGTGAGTCATTCTGGTGAGAATATCTTCTGACAGTGCAGGAGGGGTGAACCTCCACAGTCATGAGTAACAGAGGGTAATGCACTGAGAGGATGACAGAGCAACACAAACTGGAGCGAAACAAGACAGGAGGACAGAAAATGGGTTAAAATGACAGTGGCAGCCGCAGGTTTTCTGACGGCAATTTGTCTGATTGATTAGCCACTGAGAAGCACATTTTTTAATTGAGACCCCTGGGCTGTTAGTATTACACAACAGTCATTTAGACAGACACTTTTATCCAAAGAAACTTAGAGAATGTCTCTATTTTTTTACACAGTATGCTTTTATACAGCTAGGTAGGAAACTCAGGTTAAGCACATTGATCAAAGGCACAGCAGCAGGGCCTTGCCCGGGAAGTAAACCAGCAACCGTTCAGATGCAAGCCAGATTCCTTTACCGTTATGCAACCACTGCAACTGCTAGCAGACCTCACCGATAACGTTTGGTGAAATGTCAAATTTGCTGTGGGATGCCAATGCTGCAGAACATGGAGAAAGAAACCTCTCTTTCTTATCAACCATGCGGTTCAGTTAAAAATCATCTTACACACAAGACTGCAAGACATGGGACAAAACATAGGGCCCTTCAATCTCCATCTTTGGGGCACAGTATAGCACCGCATATAAAGTGCCATCTCTCTGCAGACCTGGGGAAATAGACAGGGAAGAGTACACGTGTGCTGAGGAACTCCAGAGGGAACAGCTGCATGAACATGGCTTTCCTGGAACACAGGGAAATGAAGGGGAAACTATGACCACACAACCAAGCGGAGACTCTTCTCAAGGGGCTTGCAATGTCCTCATGAGCCAATCAGATTCCAACTATCCCTCTGGTCATGCTCTAGGCCAATCAGATTCCAACTGTCCCTCTGGTCATGCTGTAGGCAAACAGTTAAGTCCTTCAAAATTTAATATGCTTTTCTTAGACACACAGCTTCAGATTTATATATTTTTTCACATTGTAAGCATTAGCAAAATAGAGTAAGAGAAAATGTATTATTCTGTTTTTTTTTCCATTTTAACTGTCTCCAGATTATTTTGGATAATTTGATTTTTTAAATATTAATTGGATTTTACCAACATTAGATGACTGGACATAGTAGTCTTGCCACTGAACGCCCCCATAAATTGCATTAAATGAGACATACCAATGTAATAATATGCCGTTGTTTCCCAGAAACTTGAGGTGACATCATAGCTTGAATACAAATCTGAAGTACCTCTCCCATGGACTAGTTTGAAAATAAAATTGAGTCATGACAGATTGATCAATACCTCTAAAGCTTTTCCATTGAGGAAAGGATTTCCAAAGACATCAAATGAGCTATGACTAAGCTAACAAAGAAACTGCATATAGCATTCATTAAATGTGATGACCGGACATCAATAAAGGTAATAAAATGAAATATTTCCACCAAACATAATCGCTGAAGTACTCACAAAATTGGAAGTAAACTCTTACCATACAAAGGCTGTATATTCAGTTGAGACTATAGAACACTGCATAGCCAACATATGAAGTCAAATTTAATCATGGATCAAGGGCAATAGGGTGCACTAGTTTAACTCAATTTATACAGTTAATCAAAATGGTATTATCTAGTAAGGATGTCAAATCACTCAAGAAACTCAATTCACCATCTATAATAATAATGTCATTGTAGTCTGATGGATTTTATTGACTACATCACTGCCACTGTTTTGTTGGACTCCTTCCAAAATGAAATATAGGTTGATAATGTTATAATATGCGATTCCACAAGGCCTCTCCTTCCTTGATTCGTCCCTTTTTTTTCTCCTGCTGAGTTTGGAGAAAACTTAGGGACATAAACAGGTACCAGGATTCCCACTGCAACACTGACAGAAGGAAAATGCTTTTACAGCCAAGCTGAGCGGAAACATTTTTCAACTCGCAGTGACATGATCGCGGAAGACATCAGATAAGCCGTCAATGTCACGATTTGAACTGATTGACTGGAAGAAAAAAAAAACACCTGCAATATATATACAATCTACAGGCTGTCATAATATTTCTCTCTTTCATAAAACCAGCAAGAAGCCTGAAACACGATACCAGAAAGCTGTGTAGCTGTGAAAAATCATTTGACAGGCCTATTTACAGATATATCTTTTTGGAAAACACTACAAGCAAAGCCACCCTTAAAGGATAAATACAGAGTTTCCCCTTTAAGACAGAAAGAATTCCACAGTACAAAATTACCAAACCATTGAGCTTGTGATACCATCCCTTTTCCTATATCACCATTACTTACAATTATAATGCCTGTCTGTATAATAAAACTCCCTGATTACAGATTTCAGTAACAGCACTACAATAAGGGAGAATGCACTGTCACAGCCTGGAGTCGTTTATGTTAGCATATGAAATATGAAAAACTAGATTTTTTTAAAGTTTGGTAAACCATATTGTACTGTTTTTTTTTTTTTTTTTAAATAAAGTGGCAGGGGATACACTTAGGTTTGTAGTAAGACTTCTGAAACAGATTCACAAAGTTTATTACAAATTGTCCCCTACATCAAAGGTAGAAAAAAATAAAAAGGAGTACAGCATTTTCAGTAAATAAGAGTCGCATCAGACCTAGCTTTGATAGCTTTGATAATACCAGTCCATGACCGCATGGTTTGCACCAGGGTTGCCAGTTCGATCCCCCGCCCTGGGTGTGTCGAAGTGTCCCTGAGCAAGACACCTAAACCCTAATTGCTCCCAACAAGCTGATTGGTACCTTGCATGGCAGCCTTTCACCGTTGATATGTGAGTGTGTGTGTGTGTGTGTGAATGGGTGAATGGGTGAATGGGTGAATGAGAGGCATCAATTGAAAAGTGCATTGGATAAAAGCGCTATATAAATGCAGTCCATTTACCATATTGCCTGGAGACATTTCAATCAGCTATGTTCAATCGCCACATATGTAGATTTGGAGCAAACCATAGCAGTGCCTATTTCTGAATATTTGTCCAATCAGAATACACCACGAAAAGCTGTGTCCCCCCCCCCCACAGACAGTAGTTTTGGTGCAAGCCTGTGAAAGGCTAATCTGTAACTGGTGTACTGGCGTTTATTCTGCTGTTGGCCACCAGGAGGTACTACAGTCTGAACCAGTCGTTTCATCTCCAAACACACCCAAGCAGTTGACTAAAATTAGCCTATGTCAACATTCTCTAGGGCTGCAATTTGCCTCTTTCCAGTTGCACCTTGGTACAGATTTTGGGGTTTAAACAATGTTCTCTTACAATACTGATTACAGAAATATGTATTCATTCATTACTGAGGTGTCATCAATATCCTGATGTTCACAGAAGGTCTGAATTCAGATCAATAAAAAAACGAATTTTGCAGAAAGATTGATCACTGCAGATTCAATTAGAATTCTCAAAAACATAAAAGGACCCACAGAAATATCCATGTTTTACATGGACATAAGTTCCACGTATTGTGTTGATTGCACTGCAGTGTTTTTGTTCACAAAGCATGCTGCTACAGTCATTGTTCTTCAGTAATAATAAACACAAATTCTGTACCACATCTAGAGACCAATGCTTATCTAATTACTTCTAAAGGAGTATAAACTATTTTATTTGTGCATTATGTTGCATGTCACGGAAATGCTAAGATACTCGCCAAAGAAGCATCTGGAGTGTGATGCTAATGAGAGGCTGCTAGCTAACTCACGCTCAAAGGAAACTTGCATTCGCTGTGGCCCTTTGAGTCTACACCAGACAATACAGTGACCTTGACTGCTGCCCTTCACTGTTTGCTGAGGAGAATCTCAACACTCCGAGCAGAATGACACCTGACAGCAATTAACATTTGTGCGCTTCGCTGCTTCAGCTCTTGAGAATCATTACTGCAATTAATGCCCAGTTTCTCCCTCTTTCTGTGATGTGTGTGATTTATCAAAGCGCATTCCTAGCTTCGGAAAAGTTCTGATTTCTCCCACGCAGGAGGCTAGAACAGAATCACAGAATGATGTCGGAAAAGTCTGCCACATAAAGCGTGTTAAAAATGAACTGAAATTAAGTGAAATGAAGAGTTACAGCTTCATGAACATCACCCAATATTTCTGTTACAGGAGCAGCTGTACAGTATTTGTAGTTTATGGGCATCTAGTTGTGGTTTATAATTCAAAATGGTCTAGTAATCTAAGGCCTCTCAGAAGCTTATAAATACAATATAAATGGATTTTCATAATTCTGAATGAGGCAGTACACAAAGTATCAATCTGTATTTTAAATGCATATAATGCTAATCATGTCCATTATCTCAATGGGGATGTGGGGCAATTTCAGAAATGTAATATGACCGTCTAGACAGAAGCTTTTATTTATTTGTTTTACTTCAATGATGTAATGTGGCTATGGAATGAAACCAATACAGTGTACAGGAAGTTGTTAGGTGTCACTAGTCAAGTGTTCCCAACCAGAGCAGCAGAAAGTGCACGTGACCTGGTCCTGCGCTTTTTAAAACGTTGACAAATGGGGAAAAAAAACATTTTCTAACTCTTAAGCAGATCGTTTGGCAAAGCAGATATTTTTCATTCAAAGCTTCTCAAATAAACAGGCTGTACTTTCCAACCTGCAAAACCAGAGTTTCAAAAGTAATTTGCATTGCAAGGTTACCTCTTAATTATTATACACTTGATCACGCAACAAAAGTTATATTTTGTAAGCTAACCAGTAACCATTAATTATCTTTTTTCCCCCTGCGGTCTTCCTCTCTATGACACCAATAAAATGGACGGTAATGCCACGAACCGCCCATCTTCTGACTCAACATGCCGCTGACGTTATCTTAATGGTTGCTATCACTTTCCCAAGAAACTTGACAGGTGAAAGAAAAACAGCTGTCGTTCTTTTTGATATTGTTATTGTGTGAAGAGTGCATTTTCAATTTCGTGCGAGACGCCATTTGGAAATGGCAAATTTAAAGTACGTCATTAATATGGCGCCAAAAGATTTTTTTTAAGTGTGAGCTTATTTTTTGTAAGGTTGCAAGACCCAGTATACGCCTGTGCAATCAGACAGGAGGGAGAGCGCGAGCAGCAGGGAGAGCACGAGCAGGCGCGAGAGGGAGCGTGCGAGCGACCACGAGAGGGTAGAAATGTTTTTATGGCAGAGCATTGCGAAACTAACGTTAGCTGGCTAGCAAACCTTGCCTGAGTCCTATACTGCAATTTCAACCTTTCGGTTTTTTTTACGGGAATTGAAGAAAAAAAGACAATCTGGCTATTAATCATAAACTGACGGATGCCACCCCTGGACCTGGATTCTTACCGAAAATGCGACATGGTTTTAGCAAATTTAGCTAACTAGCTAGTTGGCTAGCTAGCCTTATATCATAGTTAGCTCGCTGTGGATGCTAGCTGACTGGTTAGATAATTTGGATTTCGGATGATATCGCTACAAAGTCTAAAAAAGATTAAGTTTGTACAATTAAGAACTGCGTAGGCGGCCATCGCAGTTTTGTTGCATAATATGTTGCGCTCTTGGATGGGATTTAGCTAATGTGGAATAGCGTGGAAATAGTTAGCTTCTTGCTACTTTTTATTTCGACTTAAAGGAGCATCTAACGTTAGCAAGCTAGCTAACACTGTCACTTGCTACCAACGTGGAATGCTAATTTAGCTGTAGCAGGCTACCTACCAATACTAGAATTATATCTAAATGTCAGTGGTTACCAATGATCTCCTAATATCGCAGCATCGTCCATCCTCCAGCACCGAGGACAGTTTACCTCCTGAAGAAGCCTGCAAGCAAGGTAAAAAGGTACGTTTTCTTGCTGTTAATCTCCCTCCTCCAAAACTGCCAAGAGTGGACTTTCAGTAAGGAATCGTGAGATTTGAAGCTAACTGGCGCATGTAGGTCAGATGTTTTTGGTTGATAACGTAGAAAGGAATGACACTTCAGACCAACTTTTTCATAAATAGGCAAACATTGTTGCGATTGACGTGCATTATTTGAAGCCATCGAGAATGTGGCGGTGTGGTGCATGCAATTATGGTAAACACGAAAGCATTCATGCATCAGGACAGATAGCAAGGGTCCCCTGGATCATATTTGAACGTCTTGGCAACGTATTAGCTACCTAGCTAGCCTGCTAATACTGTTCAGTTGGTGGTTCTGCTGACAGGAAGTGAGCTAGCTTGCTAGCTAAGTTATATCAAACTTGTGCCAGACTCGACGGCTCGCTAGCTTGGTCCGTCGTACTTTTCCCTTCGCGTCAAACAGTCATATTCGTAAATAACCACTTATGTGTGAAATCTTGAGTGCAAGGATGTCAAATGAATGAAACCGAATTCATCCGAAGTGTGCACCGTTTCGGGGGTGGGAGGGGGGACGAAGCTTGCTGGAAAGAGGCAGTCGATGGCATTGCTGAGGGGTGTGTGTGTCTGTTTTTTTTTTTTTTTCTCGATCAGATTGCTGCTGTTGCATGTGATATGTCCTCGCGTAAATTACGCGCAAAGTTGAATGTGAGCGATAAGGCGTGCAGATTTTGGGGAGGATGATGCGTGCTCTGGAGCCCGTTTTAGCTGCGGGGTTTGCAGGACGCACTCGGGGGAGTGGCTGTTTACCTTCAGAAAGTCTGTGCGCTCGTTGGTGAAGGGGGCGGGTCTCCCAGTTCTTGCTGCGCATGACGTGACTTGTAATAGCGGATCCCTGGAGAGGTTCATCTTGACGGCCGCTTCTGTACACCCATGCAGGGGATCTGGTTACTCATATCGAGAACTGTCCCCCGCCCGTCCTATTTATCGCCCCTCCTGTCGGGAAACGTTTCTTTACCGCGCAAACAATCAACAGTACATTGTGGTCTGCGCATGCATTTGGCATGGACATCATTTTGTGAAAGGACATGCTTTGCAATGTTTAGGTACGACGTCATCGATCGAGGTATAGTGGAGACGATGTGCGTGCTTTATATGGTTCTATAAGTTTGCTGAAGCTCTTCCTGCAAGCGTCCTGCCCTCGGTAAATAGCCTGCATGCTCCAATATAATGGTGCTGTTAATTTCTTATTAATTTGAATTTATATTACACCGAGTATTTAAATCGTTTTTTAATAGATATGTCCCATAGAGGCTTCTGTTTTGCACTGTGATTGCATTTAATTTATCATTTTTATCGAGTTAATTGCAGACCATTTGCATCAGCTCCGATGTAGAGCTTATGTAGACATAACTTACCTTTATTTTTTATAGAAAATAAAACCATATCCGATATGAGACGGGCATTTTGCTTTGACACGTTCCCCTGAAAGCTTTCTGCTGATTGATGTTAAACCCGTGACCCAGAGGTCCCACTGCAGACTCCAGATTTAACGTGTGCTGAGTTTCACAGAGCAGACTCATAACCAGAGCCCACTTCCCTGAATCGGTTAGGGCTGGGTGGACGTTAGCGGGACCCGTTGAGCTGTTCCCGGCAGTGACAGCTTGCCCCCCGTCCCCCGTCCCCCGTTCCCCGTCCCCCTCCGGGCTCGGCGGAGAGGATGAGTCAGGATATGGGACCCCAGGGGGCCCCTCCCCCGCGGTGAAAAAGACAAGCCCCCGGCTGATGGGTGGGGGGACGCTGGTGATGGTGTAGGGGCGCTGGTCGTGGGGGGGGGGTCGCTGGTGGTGGTGTAGGGGCGCTGGTCGTGGGCGGGGGGGGGGGTGAGATGGGGCCGTGCTGTGAGCTGGAGTTGCAGGCACGCTCCGAGCCCAGGCCAGTGTGTCATTGGTTCAGAGCTGTAAATCCCTGTCAGCCAGAGCCTGCCAGTGACCTGACTCTGGGTAATGGAGCGCTGCAGAGACCGTGCATGTGTGCGAGTGGGCCTGCCCTGATTGGCTGAGCGGGGACACAGCCCCGTCACATGGGCAGCGCTGGCCAATGAGCGGCTCCTCCACAGGGGGGAGTGTTATTCATGAATGAACTGCTGCCCACGGCACTTCGTCACTCCGAGCTGCTCCACTCCCCCTCAGCCCCTCCCCCCCTACACCTCCCTCCACAACAACACCCCCCCGCTCCCCCGCTCCCCCCCCCCGCCACAGCGTAAGCTGCTCGTGTGTGTGGACTGCTGGAGCTGCCAGGGAGATGCGCGCGTGTGTGTGTGTGTGTGTGTGTGTGTGTGTGTGTGTGTGTGTGTGTGTGTGTGTGTGTGTGTGTGTGTGTGAGAGCTCTGGCCTTTCCACCTTGCGCTGTGCATGCACAAGCAGCCATGAACACAGGAACACACGCGTGTCATATACACACGCCACACACACACACGCCACACACACACACACACGCACATACACACTCACACACACACACACACACACACACACACACACACACACACTCACTCACGCCACATGCCACACACACATACACACGCACATACACTCGCACATACACACGCCACACACACACGCACATACACACTCACACACGCCACACACACACACACACACACACACACACACACTCACTCACGCCACATGCCACACACACATACACATGCACATACACTCGCACATACACACGCCACGCGCACAGACACGTGCCATATGCGCATGCATACCGCATGCCACACACACACATCACATACACGCACCACGCGCACATCGCACACGCCAAATGCACTGGCGCACACATACGCACATGCGATATGCACACACAGACACACACCCCATGCACACACAGATACACACATGCCCCATACACACAGACAGACAGACAGACACACACACTCTGTCTCACACACGCACACACAAACTCATGCACACGCACACACACACTTTCTCT
>CM077292.1:2475000-2507500 GCA_039654925.1 Anguilla pacifica | reverse complement strand
GCCTCTGCAGGGGATTGTGGGTACTGACGGCCTCTTTAAGAACAGCATAATAAAAGCAAGCGCATTCACGTTTTTCTTTGCGTGGGAGAAGTCTGCGCGCTCCGGTCCGTGCGGAAGCCCCGGTAGCTGATTTCCGCTGGCGGATGTCTTCGGCGTGGTGGCTGCTCGGCAACAAGCCCGGTAATCTGCGTTTTGCGCTGGTCTCGGTCATCGGCTGGCGGGTCTGCGTAGCGGGAGGAGAGAGAGAGGATTGGCGTGGCTCGCTCGTCGCCCCCTGGCTGACTGCGTCTGCGTCCTGCAGCAGCGAGCTTTCAGGAGGGCAGCTGCCAACCCTATCCCTAACCCTGTCTCCACCTTTCTGCCAGTCCAAAAAAGACCACGCGTCTCTGTTAGGGGAACCTGTTTTATGTTTTTAATGTTTGCGGTGGAAAATGTATGGTGCGGTGTGGGTTAGAGAGTTTCTATGGTGCGGTGTAGGAGAATTGCTATGGTGCGGTGTGGGAAGAGTATTTCTGTGGTTTGGTGTGGGAAGAGTGTTTCTGTGGTTTGGTGTGGGAAGAGAGTTTCTATGGTTCGGTGTGGGAGAGTTTCTATGGTGCAGTGGGGGAAAAGTGTTTATATGGTTCGGTGTGAGAGAGTTTCTATGATTTGGCATTGCAGAGTTTCTTTGGTGCCGTGTCGGAAAGTTTCTATGGTGCGGTGAGGGAAGAGAGTTTCTATGGTGCGCTGTGGGAAGAGTGATTCTATGGTGCAGTTTCGGATGACTGTTTCTATGGTTCAGTGCGGGAGAGTTTCTATGGTTCGGCATGGCAGAGTTTCTATGGTGATGTGTCGTAAAGTTTCTATGGTGCGGTTTGGGAAGAGTGTTTCTATAGTCCGGTGTGGGAAGAGAGTTTCTATGGTCCGGTGTGGGAAGAGAGTTTCTATGGTCCGGTGTGGGAAGAGAGTTTCTATGGTCCGGTGTGGGAAGAGAGTTTCTATGGTCCGGTGTGGGAAGAGTGATTCTATGGTCCGGTGTGGGAAGAGTGATTCTATGGTCCGGTGTGGGAAGAGTGATTCTATGGTCCGGTGTGGGAAGAGTGATTCTATGGTCCGGTGTGGGAAGAGTGTTTCCTTTGCGTCTCTGGTTCCTTCTTGGAGCGGTGCTTTGGGGAGGCGCGGTGCGGGGTTAGGGTTTCGCTCCGGGACGGTCCCGCGGGGGAGGACCGCTCGGCCGCATCGATCTGCGATCCGCCGTGTGAGGGGTGGGCGGAGCCATGGCGACGGGACGCGCAGGGGTGCGAGCCTGTGGGCCTGTGCCCCTGGGAAGGTCCGGCCTGGGGCCCGTGGGCCTGTGAGAGCCTGATATTGGGGCAGGCCTGGGGCAGGTCGGGTTCAGGGGACAGGGGGGTATTTGGCTTGGTGGGTGGAGAGTTGGGTTTGCGGGATAGGCGGGTGTTTGGTTGTGGGTATCGCGGGTGCAGAGTCACTGGGACACAGTCAGGTGTGCGGCAAACAACCACACCTGCCAGTCTGAATGTCAGCAGTCAGCTGTAAAGTTGGGGAGGCGGGGGGGCTGTGCAGGGTTAGGGTTAAGGTTAGGTGTTAGGGTTAGGTATTAGGGTTTAGGTTAGGTGTTAGGTGTTAGGTTAAGGTGTTGGGGTTAGGGGTTAGGGTTAGGGCGGGTGTTTGGTATGGTGCTGTTTGCCAGTCTAAATGTCGGCTGTAAGTTTGAGAGCGGAAGGCTGTGCAGGGAGAAGAGCAGTATAGCTGTATTAGTGGGGAAAGGACTGCTTTTATAGCCACATAAATCTGCACAGACACTGCCTGCTCTCTCCTGCCCCTGGACCTGTGTGTGTGTGTGAGAGAGCGTGTGTGTGTGTGTGTGTGTGTGTGTGAGAGAGAGGGAGAGCGAGGAGAGTGTGTGTGTGTGTGTGTGTGTGTGAGAGAGAGAGACTGTGTGTGTGTGTGTGTGTGTGCGTGTGTGTGTGTGAGAGTGCGTGTGTGTGTGTGTGTGTGTGAGAGAGAGGGAGAGCGAGAGAGTGTGTGTGTGTGTGTGTGTGTGTGTGAGAGAGAGAGACTGTGTGTGTGTGTGTGTGTGTGCGTGTGTGTGTGTGAGAGAGCGGTGTGTGTGTGTGTGTGAGAGAGAGAGAGAGTGAGTGTGTGTGTGTGTGTGTGAGATAGAGAGAGAGAGTGTGAGTGAGTGAGTGAGTGAGTGAGTGAGTGAGTGAGTGAGTGAGTGAGTGAGTGAGCGAGCGAGCGAGCACGCGTGTGTGTGTGTGAGAGAGAGAGAGAGAGAGAGAGAGAGAGAGAGAGAGAGAGAGAGAGAGAGAGAGTGTGAGTGAGTGAGTGAGTGTCAGATGTGTCTGCCACGCCCTGCTGTTCTGGTATCAGAGAGTGGGCACAGCTGGTACGGGGGTGCCAGGGGGAGGAACTGGCACGCCCGGGTCCACGAACCGAACCACTAACACTCAAACACACCCCCCCCACCCCCCACCCCCACCCCACCCCCCCCTCCCGTTTCTCTGCCTCTCCCTGCAGATGGAGAGCGAGACCAAGAGGAGGAAGTACTCCACCAGCAGCAACGACTCGGACACCACCGACAGTGAGTACCCAGGCTGGGGCGGGCACGGGGAGGGCACAGCGCGGGCACGGGGAGGGACTGGCACCGCTGGAGACTAATTAGTTTGGAGCGCGAGGCGCTCTCTCTCTCTCTCTCTCGCGCTCCCCGCTCAGACTAAACGGAGAGAGATTAACGGCGGGCGAGCGACGTGTTGGGCCGCCAACGCACGGCGAGCCGAGCAAAGCGACCGCGGGCGATGAGGAGGAGGAGGATTATTTTGAGGAAGACGCTGGGGGGGGGGGGGGGGGGGGGGGGGGGGGGGGGGGGGTGGGGGGGGGGGGGGGGGGAGTTCACCTGGTGTGACGCTCGATTGCTCTTTCTCTTTCACCCTCCCTCTCACTCTCTCTGTCCCTCTCTCTCTCTCTCTCTCTCTCTCTCTCTCTCTCCCCCCCCTTCCCTCCCTCTCTCTCCCTCTCTCTCCTTCCCTCCCTCTCTCCCCTCTTTCTCTCTCCCCTCTCTCCCTCTCTCCCTCCCTCCCCCCCGTGCGTGTAATGAACACCGTGCGCTCGCTTGTTTAGCTGATCACCGTGAGCGGCCGCGTTACGGTGGGATTGGCGATCGCTCGGTGGCGAACGCTCGGGGCTCATATTTCATAACTCCGTCTCCCGGGGCGATTGGAGGGTTGGGACGCAGCGGATACTCTCTAAAAGCCTCCTCAGTACCCCCGAGGCTCGCGGCCGCTGTCCCCTATCAGAGCGTCGTTTAGCCAGATAAATACCTCAGTAGCATCGACCGTAACGCACGGTTCGAATGGCGAGTCACAGGGCAGACGCAGACGTTATGTGACATAATTGACCGCCGCTCGATCAGCGGTACGGCAAAACGCTCCGCCCCGAGTTGCTGCTTGATTGACAGGGGACCTCACCTATCAGACGCGGCGAGCTGTCGGCGGCGAAAATGGAGATGCCAGTCATTCGCGAGATTAACGTCTTTCTCGTTTCTCTGTGGGGATTTTTAGCATTTCCGGGCTTGGGTAGAGGTGTGATTTTTAAGTCCTATTAATACGGCGTTGGTTTGAGGCCCCCAGAGACACACCTGCTCGTTGCGCTGCTGTTTCTGAAGTGGAGACGCGGTGTCGTTTGAGTACAGGCGTGCACGGAACCCGGCCCAGAGCCGCGGAGCGCCAATCCGAGTCGCTGGAGTCGCTCACGCCTGTGACTTCCAGCCCGGGACAGCCGCTGGATTTACCGTCCCGCTGCGAACGCCTCCTCCGCTCCTCCTCCCTCCTCCTCCTCCGCTCCTCCTCCACTCCTCCTCCTCCTCCTCCTCCGGGGGCCGACACCTGGAGCAACGGGGGGTCTGCTTCTTCCCGCCTGTTCGGAGTCTCGGGTCGCGTCAGCCCCCACTAAACGGAGGAGATGCGACTGTGTCTTTACAGGAACTGCACCGTGTGACGGAGATTTATCTTCATGATACGATGAGAGGTGTTATGGAGTGTGCACAGCCGTGTCTGTTCCCCTCTCTCTAAGCTCTCGCAGCTCAAAGTAATGGTGTCTGAGATGCCTGGTAGGAATCTTATTGCAATGCTAAATAGGAATCCCTGTTTTACAGAGCAAGACAGGGTTAAGAAAAGAAAAAAGTTTGAAAACTTACTAAAATGATTCCAAGCTATCGAGCTGTACAATGCAATAAGCAAGTAACGACATTTGGATTGCAAGTTGCTCCAGCTTGTGAGTTAGTTTGGAGAAGAGCATCTGCTAAATGAATTTAATGTAATGTTGATGTAATGGATTAAATCCAGTGTGGTGAATTTTTCCGTTAGCTCTTTGAAGTGTAGGGTTTTTTGGAATGTTTTCACAGTTCACAAGTCAGTGTTCTAGAACTCCACCGCTTTCAGTCACCAGCAGTGATTGTGACATCAGCAATTAGAATGTTCAGTTAAGAACATTGTACTCACATATTTGTGATCTTACACCGTAAAAGCCAGTGTTCTGACACATTTTTGAGTTGCCTGAGGAGGTGGCCTTTTGATCAAACTTGGCCGATTTACTTAATGATTTATTTTTCCCGCCCGCAGGTCATGTGACCACCTGGTCGAGGTGCTCTAAGACCACAGGCACCAACAGCACCTGGGTCCGTCAGGAGCCGAAGAAGCCGTCAGAGGTGAGTGTCCCACCGCAGGGTCCTCCAGGAGTGCCAGTCCTCCAGCTTCAGGGCCTTGTGTGAGCCGAGTGTCTGCTGTCCTGCTAATTCCACCCTAATTCTACCCTAACAGTCCCTGCAGTGCCCTTGTGTTAGCCCTGTTAAATGCCTCCAAGGCATTTTGCCTCTCTCTTTTTTTTTTTTTTCCTTCTCTCTGAACGGCAACATTTGTTGGCGCACCGTTTCGAACTCCTCCCTACTCTAGCACTGTTGCCTCGGAAGGAGGAGGCTGTGGCTTTGAGTCCTGGCCGGCCGGATCGTCTTCACGAGTACGAGGAGTTGCACGTTCTCCCCGTGTTTGTGTGGGTTTCCTCCGTGTGCTCTGGTTTCCTCGCACACTGAGAGACATGCATGCCAGGTCAGGTACACTCCTGCCTTTACCCTTGACCAAGGCACTGGCCTCAGAGCTGGAGTTGGTCCCCGGGCGCTGCACTGCGGCTGCCCACTGCTCCTAAGCAGCTATGTTTGGGTCAAATGCAGAGGACAAATTACCCCACGGGGTTCAATAAAGTATATCTCATCTTATCTTAACGGTGGTTTTGGGATTGAATGTTTTTTTTGACCTGTTTTCATTAGTCGTCTCAGAAAGGGGCACCTTCAGAAGGGGATGATGCTTGTGCCCCATGAATGACCGCTCAGCTTGAGGATGGCGGTTCTCAGAGCACTGCCACTTGTTTTGTCTTGGGGGGGGGGGGGGAGTTGGGGAGTTGGGGAGGGGATGGGGTGGTCTCTGCCAGTTGTCAACACGTGGATAAAACATGGGAAGGGCACACCTCATCCTGAAATGAATCGGCACGTGCTGCTGAAAGGATATTAATTTAACTGTGTTTCGGTTTCCCGAAGCGTTTACTCGCTTGCCGTTTTTTGAAGTAACCCCACTAAGACGGGTACACTGTACCCACATCGCTAAATGGGTACACAAAGTACCCTTTTTTTCCTAAATGTAGGCATGTATTCGTAACAATGCTGTTGGTGTTTTTCACAAGAGGCGTTGATCAGAGGTAAGACACACAACAGCCAGTTTGGAGAACGGCTCTCCTGGTTTTGCGTTCATTGAGAAAAGTCCCCATTTCCGATGCATCTGCATTGAGATTAGTGGTGCATTTCCCCTCATTACATTACAGGCCTTTGACTGACACACTTATCCAGGGCGACTTACAACCAGAGGGCAAGTTTATAAATCGGGGGTTAAAGGCAACAGTCACCCAAGAGGTGGGAATTAAAATAAAATTTTACCCATTCGAGAAACTTCACATCAGCTGTGCCACTCTGGTGCATGTAATGTTTTACTTAGCAGTCATGATGTGTGGCTCCCTGAGCTCGATGATGGAGTTTACTCATGCTAATTTCCTTTAGCCATTAGCCTACAAGCGGCGAGCTTTCATTAGCTCAGTTAATGGAGTGAGTCGATAAAGACAGTGACAGATGATAATTAATCCGCGTGAAAAAAGAGGTGAAATAAAAAGCATTAACTTGCACGCCGGTTAACTTCCCAGTATTAGTTCAGCCTCGTTCTTAAACAGCAATGAGACGCCAAGCGAGCTAATGGAAGGCCCGGCAAGAGAACTGCGCTGAAGTTCCCATTCCGTGATTGGTCAGGAGTTTCTGAACTGTACTGATGTTCCCATTCCGTGATTGGTCAGGAGTTTCTGAACTGTACTAAAGTTCCAATTCTGTGATTGGTCAGGAGTTTTGGTCCTGAATGTGCTCTCAGCCTGTTTTTTTTTTTCCCTCACACAACTTCTGTCTTCTGGGCTGGCGGTAGCCCCTTCAAACAGAAATCTGAACAAACTAAATTATGAATTGGCTCATGATAACTTGGCCGGTCGGGCCAATCGTTGGACCCTGACTGTTCCCCGAGGATGCAGCTGTGTAAAAACACTGATCCAAAATGCCCAAAATGTTCCAAATTGGGGCCCATTTCCCAAAACAAAAGTGTGAAAATGACTCTGGAAAAGAGGGTGAAGTGCGATCTTCTGGTTGGAAATGTGCCCCTGGTGAAGCTTCCTGCCTTCCTGCTGCTCTTGGGGAATTCTTAAGCCCCGATGATCCAGGCTGCCAGATTTCTGTGAAATGCCACCAACTGTAAGAAATAAAAAAATAAAAAAAGGAAAGAACAGAAGAAAAGCTGCATAATTTGAAAAATTAAAAGGAATCAGTGGATGCAGAAGCCCGCGTCTGTCCACGCCCACCGACGGGGACGTCAAACAGCTGGCGGAGCTCGTTAATCCGGGCTGGAACATCTGTGTGGATCTATGGCGAGCAGCTGCACGCAGCTGGGGGGGGCTGCGTCGGCTCGTTCCTACACTCTCACGCCCGCTCGCTGTGCTCCTGTTCGCCACGCCGGGCGCCGGGGGTCTGTAAGTGTGCCCGCATTCGAACGGGACGCCCCAGAGGGCATGACCCAAAGGAGGCCTTCGAGGGTGACCGCGTGCCGTCTCGCCCGCCGCATAGTTTTGCGCTCCTACAAACTACGCCTCCTGCGATTCCTCTGCGGGGTTCCTCGTCCTAAGACCTCCACGACTGGAGGAGCAGGAGAACCTCCATGACTGGAAAAGCAGGAGAACCTCCACGCTAGAGGAGCAGGAGAACCTCCATGACTGGAAAAGCAGGAGAACCTCCACGCTAGAGGAGCAGGAGAACCTCCATGACTGGAAAAGCAGGAGAACCTCCACGCTAGAGGAGCAGGAGAACCTCCATGACTGGAAAAGCAGGAGAACCTTCATGACTGGAAAAGCAGGAGAACCTCCACGCTAGAGGAGCAGGAGAACCTCCATGACTGGAAAAGCAGGAGAACCTTCATGACTGGAAAAGCAGGAGAACCTCCACGCTAGAGGAGCAGGAGAACCTCCACGCTGAATGAGCAGGAGAAGCTCCACGACTGGAGGAGCAGGAGAACCTCCATGACTGGAGGAGCAGGAGAACCTCCACGCTGAATGAGCATTAGAACCTCACTGGAGGAGCAGCAGACCTGGTGTGTGAAAGCAGGTGGGAGGCAGTGCTGCTCCAGCAGACTGCCGGATCGTTTCCAAGCTTTCTTTTTTTGAACCGTCCTCCTCTCCGTTTGACCCAAAGCCCGCTATCTTTAAGAATAGACGCTCTGTTCCGCTATTGTGTTCTCCTGGTGTGGAGCCTCTTAGGGTAATTAGTGCGGGAGTGTTAGGGTTAGGAGTGTTACGCTCCGCTCTGATAGGTCAGAGCTGTCCTTTATCTGCCGCTCGGCCGCGTGCGTCCTGCTTGCTTTGGTCTGTCGAGGCCATGGCAACAAATGGGAGGAAAATGACTACATTTCCCTGGAAGCTGCGCTTCGGCTAAAACCACAGAAATCTTCACAGGCCGGGAGAAGGAGAAGAGTTTATCCCTCCGAATAACCGCAGGAAATCAGCGCTGCTCAACAACAGATTTGTTCACAAGTATAGAATGTCATTTTCTGCTCAGCCTCCTCCTGCACGTCTTGGTTACAGGCGGGAAATGGTGCGATTTGCGGTCTGTGCTGGAAGGAAATCCAGCAGAGGATGAGAATTTACGTGACGTGCTCCTGTCGCTCGTGTTCGGTTTGGTTTGGTTTTGGGTTGGTGTAGTGATCGTCCTTTTTTTGCCTTAATTAACCGACCAGGGCTGTGCATTTCCTGCCTGCGGCCGTGCCTGTGCAGCGATGTCTGATATCTAAAACCTCACGCATTCCCGTTGTGCCGACTGTAAGCTTGGCTGTTGGAGGTGGCAGCCTCTTTGAACTGACATTGCTGAGGGAGGTTTGTTGCTTCTGAATGAAATAACCTTTCAATAAAAATAAAAAAAATTGTTGAAAAAACCTATCCATAGAAGTTTGTATCCATAGAAATCTTTCTTGCTTTTATGCAATCAAAATGTAAAAAATTATTTATTTTTTTTTTTTTCTTTTTTGGGAGAGCATGAATTCGCCCCCTTTCAGAGACGTAATTGGTGGGCTGGAAGTGAGGAATAATGTGCCTGGAAATGACTTCTATTGGAGAGCGGTGAATGAGGACTGAATGCTGGGGCAGCGGGTTTCAAAGGAAGAAAAGATGATGGGGAGACGCGCGTATGCGAGCGGAGGATCATGGGAAGAGAAGAGCTTTTGGTTTTGTGCCGTTCCGGCAGCGATTGAATGAGTTTTTTTTTATTTATATATTTATATTTTCTTAGACTGCGCTTTTATATGGCTCTCCCACTGGCTGCGTTTTTTCTTATTTATTTTTCTTTCGCGGCTTCAGTTCCGGGGGAATTTTGTGCGGAATGGCTGATCTGTCTGCACCACGTCTTCCTCTCGACCGGCTCCTCCCACCATGTAGAGTCCTCTCTGGAGTTGGGGACACCCCCCCCCCCCCACCAAGCACGTCGTCCGCGCGGTCGATACTGCCGTCTTGCCAGAGGGAGGGTTTTGATCTCTGCAGCTGCTGGGAAGTGGGGGTGTGTGTGTGGGGGGGGGGGGGGTATGTCTGGGTGGGGAGCGGGGGGGGAGGCTTTATGGTGGGCGGGTATTTCTGTGTGGGGCGGGGGGAGAAACGGTCTGCAGTGATTGGGGGAGGCGGGTGGGGGTGGGAGGAGCTCCAGCGGTCGCCGCCCGCTCCCTCCCTCTCTCGGTTGGCCCGTGCTGCTTTCCCTCTCTCGGCCCTGAGTCATGTGGTCCTGCGGTCCACATGAACGCCAGAGCTCACGTAGCTTTCCTCGAAACTGCTCCAAACCTTCAAAAAAAAAACAAAAAATAAAAAAAAACCCCTCATTAAAGCCACACGCGGGCTAAAATTAAACTGCGTCTGTCTGTCCTCGACATCTGTCTCCCTGCTGAGCGATGAAGTCACAGCACTTGAGTTTCTTGTGCTGCGCTGTGTTCCTAACTTATTACAACACCCCCCCACCCCATCCCCCAAAATGGGAAGGACCATTGGAACCTGTAGATCTGTCTCTCATGGTGAAGTCCTCTGTAAATTGGGGGGGGGGGGGGGGGGGTGAGAGCCAGCGTGTGCAGCAGAAGGCTCCGCTCCCGTCCCTGTTTCGCTGATGCTACCGTAAGAGCGCGCCGCAGGGCTAGCAGCCTACGCCAGCCAGCCCCAGATCAGCACGCTGGGTTTGCCGCGATTCGGCCAAAGGTTCCTCCGCCCGGCTGCAGTACGGTGTTACAGGGTTTGGCCTTGGATGGGCTGGGGCTGATGTGACCCTCTCCGCTCCATGACTGGGCTTCCTTCTGTTTCCGGGTTAAGTGTCATACAGAGGAATTGCAGTTTGGCGCTGGAGTCTTCATATAGAGTGGAGTTCCAGTACCTTCCCTGTTTCAGATCATCCTCAGGGGTGCAGGTGTGGGGAGGTGACTGTATGGGACAGGGCTGCAGGTTTGGGGAGGTGGCTGTACGGGACAGGGGTGCAGGTGTGGGGAGGTGACTGTATGGGACAGGGCTGCAGGTTTGGGGAGGTGACTGTATGGGACAGGGGTGCAGGTTTGAGGAGGTGGCTCTGTATGGGACAGGGCTGCAGGTTTGGGAAGGTGACTGTACGGGACAGGGCTGCTGGTGTGGGCAGGTGACTGTACGGGACAGGGGTGCCTGTGTGGGGAGGTGGCTGTATGGGACAGGGCTGCAGGTTTGGGGAGGTGGCTCTGTACGGGACAGGGCTGCAGGCGTGGGGAGGTGGCTGTATGGGACAGAGGTGCAGGTTTGAGGAGGTGGCTCTGTACGGGACAGGGCTGCTGGTGTGGGAAGGTGACTGTATGGGACAGGGCTGCAGGTTTGGGGAGGTGACTGTACGGGACAGGGCTGCAGGTTTGGGGAGGTGACTGTACGGCACAGGGCTGCTGGTGTGGGGAGGTGACTGTATGGGACAGAGGTGCAGGTTTGAGGAGGTGTTGAGTTGAGTCACATGCTTGCTGTCCCGCTGTTGTCAGGCCCTGCGGGCGGTCACCACGGCGACGTGTTGCTGTTGCTGCGTGGGCAGCCAAACTGTTTGGCATGAGAGAGCGAGTGGGGCGGGGGAAAGGAGGAAGGGAGAGAGGGAGGGAGAGAGAGAGAGAGAGAGAGTGAGAGGGAGAGGGAGAGAGAAAGACAGTAAAAAGCAGGCACCTTGTAATTCTATTTCGCTGACATTAATTAGCTGTGCTTCAGTTGTATAAACATGTGGCAGTAAAAATGAATCACAGGCAGGACAGCCCTGCAGCAGTGTGGAGTGCAGCTCTGATTTAAGGCACACACGCGCGCACACACGCACGCACAGACACACAGACACACACACATGCGCGCGCACACACACACACATACACACACACACACCCCTGGGATCACTCTCTCCCACCCTGCATTTGTATTTAACAGTATATCACTCTCTGGACCCCCCCCTCCCCCCACTCTCTCCCTTCCTCCCCCACCCACACGCCCGCCTCAGTAAATCCACGCGCCAGGGCAAGGCGGGATGGGGCAGGGGTGGGGGCGGGGCGCGGGGGTGAGGGGGGTGTTGTGGCGGCTGAAGTAATAGGCAGTCAGTCACAGGCGCCCCCCCTAACCCCCCCTCCCCCTCCCCCTCCCCTGGTCTGGCGGCTTTAATGAGAATATGTGATTGTGTGGACGTGTGCGGGTGCGGGTGTGGGTGCTGGCGCTCTCTGCGGTGCGGGGGGGGGCGGGGCGGGGCTAACGAGGCCGGGACGCCCCGCTCGTAAAGGGATGATGAAGTGTGTAGCGGCGGCGGTGTCAGGAGCACGAACCCTCCGCCTCTCCGGCTAACGCGCAGCGCTGCTGTGTCCTTGAGTCCGGCTGGGGGGGGGGGGGGGGGGGGGTCTGATATCAGGGCTGCCCCGCTCCCCATCCCCTCGGGGGGGGGGGTCCTGAGTGCCTGAGGGTACAGCGTCCCTCTGCACGGCCAGATTTTTGGGCTGAAAGACGCGCTCCTACCCGGCCTCTGTCTTTGTTCCTGTGCCTTTGATCCGTCCGTACGTGTCCTGTGTTCCTGCGCTGTCGTCATGGTGCTGCCTGTGTTCATGTGCTGTCGTCACAGTGTTGCCTGTGTACACGGGGGCTGGTCTGGAGGTGTTGGGCAGGTTTGGAGTGGGGCGGTGTTGGGAGGTGTTGGGCAGGTTTGGAGTGGGGCGGTGTTGGGAGGTGTTGGGCAGGTTTGGAGTGGGGCGGTGTTGGGAGGTGTTGGGCAGGTTTGGAGTGGGGCGGTGTTGGGAGGTGTTGGGCAGGTTTGGAGTGGGGCGGTGTTGGGCAGGTTTGGAGTGGGGCGGTGTTGGGAGGTGTTGGGCAGGTTTGGAGTGGGGCGGTGTTGGGCGGTGTTGGGCAGGTTTGGAGTGGGGCGGTGTTGGGCGGTGTTGGGCAGGTTTGGAGTGGGGCGGTGTTGGGCGGTGTTGGGCAGCTTTGGAGTGGGGCGGGTGAGCAGGTTGAGGTTAAACTGGGCGCTCCAGTGAGGCGGTGCTTTTGATCTGCGTGGGCTGCTGTGATCCGGCCAGGAGCACAGCCGGATTACGCTTCTGTTCCCTGCCTGGGGTCGTCAGGGGTCAAAGGTCATGAGTGCTCTTGGCGGTTCTCACCGTTTGCTTCGCTCTGTCGCAGCAGCTGATTGGCTGGAGGCTGACCGCGCCCTTCTCTCCCCCGCTGTGGCAGGTGTTCCGCACGGACTTCATCACGGCCATGAAGCTGCCGGACTCGGCCCAGCTGGGCCCCGAGGAGTTCTACCTGCTGTCCGACCCCTGGAGGCAGGAGTGGGAGAAGGGCGTCCAGGTTCCCGCCAACGTGGAGGCCATCCCGGAGCCCGTCGTCAGGTACGTGCCCGCCCCCGGCAACGGTCTCACCCGGGGATGTCCCGTCTTTTCTCAAACTCAGGTTGAACACCAGCACCAAGGCGCCTGATTCTGCTCATCAAGGTCCCGATTGAAGACCGTGATTGGTTAAAGCTGAATCAGGTGTCCCAGTGCTCAGCTAAAACACAAACCTGCACCCGCACTGGCCCTTATCGGATAAGATTGTACACCCCCGCTCTTAGCATACACGCACTGTCTTACCTGACAGGACACACCCACACCCCTCCGTATCAGCTGGGGGGGGGGGGGGGGGCGCTCTGACTTTGGTTGCACACCCCGGTCCCTGCACCCACAGTGTGCAGTCCTGGCCCTCACTCTGCAGGTGAGGTAATGCAGGCAGTGTGCAGTCCTGGCCCTCACTCTGCGGGTGATGTAATGCAGGCAGTGTGCAGTCCTGGCCCTCACTCTGCAGGTGAGGTAATGCAGGCAGTGTGCAGTCCTGGCCCTCTCTCTGCAGGTGAGGTAATGCAGGCAGTGTGCAGTCCTGGCCCTCACTCTGCGGGTGATGTAATGCAGGCAGTGTGCAGTCCTGGCCCTCACTCTGCAGGTGAGGTAATGCAGGCAGTGTGCAGTCCTGGCCCTCACTCTGCAGGTGAGGTAATGCAGACAGTGTGCAGTCCTGGCCCTCTCTCTGCAGGTGAGGTAATGCAGGCAGTGTGCAGTCCTGGCCCTCTCTCTGCAGGTGAGGTAATGCAGGCAGTGTGCAGTCCTGGCCCTCACTCTGCAGGTGAGGTAATGCAGGCAGTGTGTAGTCCTGGCCCTCACTCTGCAGGTGAGGTAATGCAGGCAGTGTGTAGTCCTGGCCCTCACTCTGCAGGTGAGGTAATGCAGGCAGTGTGCAGTCCTGGCCCTCACTCTGCAGGTGAGGTAATGCAGGCAGTGTGCAGTCCTGGCCCACACTCTGCAGGTGAGGTAATGCAGGCAGTGTGCAGTCCTGGCCCTCACTCTGCAGGTGATGTAATGCAGGCAGTGTGTGTGCTGGGCCAGCGCTAGTGTTGAAATACAGCACTCAGCGCTCATAATGCAGCACTGCCTGCTGGGTGCTGCCAGATTTATGACTCAGAGCTGCTGTGCCCCTTGCATAATGCACAACTCCACAGCTCAGCACCCAAGCCTCTGCAAACACGCTCACGTGCGCACACTCACACTCTCTCTCTCTCTCTCGCTCTCGCTCTCTGTCTTTCTCACACACACACACACACAAACACACACACACTCTCTCGCTCTCTTGCTTTCTCTCTGTCTTTCACGCACGCACACACTCTTGCTCTCTATTTCTCACACCGTCTCTCTCTTTTTCACACACACACACACACACACACACACTCTCTCTCACACACGCAGATTCTGTGGGGTTTTGGTTGGTCATTGCAGTGTGGAAGTGCGGTGCTGTGTGTCCTTTTGCACACTGGTGTGGGGCTAAATTACGTCACGGACACTGTGCGACACCGCGGAGGACCACAAGAGCCGTCCCGCGTGCAGCATGGGGGCCGGTGATTGCCCGAAGGGTGTGGGGGGGGGAGTTTGGGGGGGAAGCGTGCTGATGGGATTGTACCCCACCTTCTCCCAGGCGCCCTGAAAAGAGGAAATGAAAATACGATCGGGCGCTCCTCCAAGCACATAATTCACTGCAGCGAGAGCCCCTCAGTTTTTAAAATACTCTAAAAACAGATTCTGAAGCCGTGTCAGTCACACTGGGAGTGGCGGGATTTTGAATGCGTCCTGGAGCTGGTGAAATCGCGGGTCAGTTTGGCCCACGCGGTTCCATGGGGTACCCCGCAGATCCCTTCGGAGGGGAACCCGCCCCACCCCCACCCCCCCACCCCCACCTTGTGTGTGCTGCTGGGACGTGAGGCGTGGTGTGTACCCGCCCGGTTCGTGAGGAGCACGGACGCGGGCGGAGAGTCTCTCTCTCTCTCTCTCTCTCTCTCTCTCTCTCTCTCGCTACAGTGCGCCGCCGGGCGCTGCCGCCATCGCTCTTCCCGCCGCTCTCCCGCCCGTCTCCGCCAGAGTACCGCGCGTAATTAGCTACTGCATAACCGTCCCGTCCCTCCGACAGGGAATGACAAACCGCCGCTGCGTTACCCCCCCCCCCCGGCCCCCCGGCCCCCCCCACCCCCCGGCCCCCGCGGGATATATAGGGGAAAAAAATAATTACATGTATGAAATGATTAAAAAAGGGAGAAAATATGGAGGGAAAAGCTTGACGCAGCTTAATTTTCCGGCGCAGTAGATCTGAGAGCTCATCTCTGGGGCGGCTCGCGGGCCGGGGGTGGAGGACTCCTGGACCGTGTGAAACAGGAGGGGGGAGGAGTAGAGGAGCGCAGAGGAGATCGGGCTCCCTGCCCGAGCTGGGCCGGGGCGATGGCGGGGCGGGCGGGACGGCCCGGCCGGACGGGGTAGCGGGCACCGCTCGGCGGCCGTCCCCACGCCAGCGCCGTGAGCTGGCAGGAAGCGCTCGCCGTGTTCCGGAACATTCCGCAGGAAGCAGCCGCTGAAACAGGAAAGAGAGGCCTCGCCTCTGAGCGTCGCTCACACGGGGTTTAGATGAGTCGCTGCGCTCTGTCCCGAGCGCTAGAAGTTCCCTTCCGCAAAAACGGAAACCAAATAATCGGCTTTTGGTCGTGCTGCTGAGGTTTAGGGGGCAGCTGGGCAGGTGGGCAGGTGCTGGTAGGATTTGCATCATCGTTATACCATTACCTTATTATAATAGACATGGAACAATGCACAAAGGTCAAGCTTCGCATTTTTTTATTTTTACGCTTAATTTGTGAGATCACGGTTACTTGGATCAGCTGAATGATTAAAAAAAAAAAAAAAAAAGCCAGTAAGTAATGCAAATACACCTGTGCATATAGGCAAGGTAAGCAATCCTGTCCCCGAAAGAGAACGCATTTGCCAAGCGATGTTGACACACAGATTTATTTAAATATTGTAAACGGTCTCTGGCTCTGTAGCTAGCTAGGTGTAATCATTGGCACGGTTATATAACGTTAGCTGGGTAAATCGGTTTCAAAGGGCTGCTTTCAAAGCTGCAGATTTCAGTACTACGGCTTAGTGCACATGGTGTTGTGGACCGCCTTTCATTTCAGCGAGTACACGTCACCAGGTACAGTATGTGAGTGAGTAGAGAGAACATGATTAGATTTGCCTGCTGTGAATTTTATAGCTATATATTCATACTTATAAATCCTTCATTTATCCAGAATGCTGTATTTTCCTAGAGAGGAAAAGTGTTTGTACCTTCTTCATTCTGTCTGAATTTGGGGAATAAAATGGCGAGTACCTGTGGGACTGAGGAGTGTGGATGAAGTGTAAAGTGCTGGCTCTGGTCCTGCCAGGTGTGCTAGAGCATGCCTGGGGGGTTAGAGTGCATACTGTGTACTTGCTGTATCTTACTCGGGGTAGTGTGTGAACGTGTGTTTTGGAGTGCACACCAGTCTCAGCTTTGTTAGATTGTAAAGCACAGAGCAGAGTATCACCGTTTAATTAAAAGGTTCCACAACGCTCAAAAAATAACCCTAGTAGTGACAGTGACTGTGGTGTTATCATCTCCCTTCAGGTTCTGCTTCATGAAGCGGGAGTAATCATTGCTCTTCTCTGTTGTCTTGCGTAAAAATGCCGCTGTCAGTTTGTAAGGGATCCCAAACTCCAGTCCCGGAGGGTCGCAGCGCCTGCAGGTTTAACTCCAGTCCTGGAGGGCCGCAGCATCTGCAGGTTTAACTCCAGTCCTGGAGGGCCGCAGTGGCTGCAGGTTTAACTCCAGTCCTGGAGGGCCGCAGCATCTGCAGGTTTAACTCCAGTCCTGGAGGGCCGCAGTGTCTGCAGGGTTAACTCCAGTCCTGGAGGGCCACAGTGGCTGCAGGTTTAACTCCAGTCCTGGAGGGCCGCAGTGGCTGCAGGTTTAACTCCAGTCCTGGAGGGCCGCAGTGGCTGCAGGTTTAACTCCAGTCCTGGAGGGCCGAAGTGGCTGCAGGTTTAACTCCAGTCCTGGAGGGCCGCAGTGGCTGCAGGTTTAACTCCAGTCCTGGAGGGCCGCAGCATCTGCGGGTTTAACTCCAGTCCTGGGGTCGCTCAGTGTCAGCAGATTTTTCCTGTGTTTCAGCACTTCAGTGCTTAATTTTTTTCCAGTAAGCTCAATTGAATGCCGATTAAAAGGAACCCTCAAAGAATGGTGGATACTGTTGCCCTCCAGGTTTTCTCATTTGTAATATAACCTTTATGATATTTTTATATATTTATTTATTTATTTTGAAAGGGGCTCATAAATCAAAAGTGTACAGCCTGTTAAGGCACTTGACGTGAAAGCATGCTGAAGTAATTTCTAAATATACTGCTGATTCGGGAGTTCAGTGTAAGCCGCTGTCTGGATGCAGGCTGTGCACTGGAGGGTTTTACCTGTGTTATAATCCTTATCGTGCCCGTTCTGCCTCGGATGCTGTGAGTGGAGCAGCGCGGTGTTTACCTGGAGGAGCAGCTTCCTCTCTCTGCCGCGGCGCTCGGTAAACGTGCCGCGCGCGTTTCACCCAGAGGCGCCCGCGGCCCCAGCCCTACGCAGCCGCCGGCAGACGGCTCGGCTCGACGTTCCCGCCCTGCCACAAACCGGGACGCGCTCACACACGCCGCCGGTGAAGCACGGCCGAGATGTCTCACCTCGTTTGGGACAGGTCTTATACGGGCTGCCAGAAAAGAACAATAAACCTGTCACACGGGTCACAGCCTAGGTGACATTTGTCACCTGTTGAAAACACTTTTTTTTTTTTATTGCAGTTATCAGAAGTGACAGTCTAAGCCAACGGGTTTTCAGTTGTCACTGAAAGATATCGCACTTAAAACCAAGTGCTTATATGCAAATGACTTTCAAGCCTTTTGTCACTGCTTCCTATTTACTCGCCATCGACTGGGACATCGCAAGACTTTAGTCCTCCTCTTGTGTGGAATGGTCCCTTTCAGTTTTTAGAAAGAACTCCTCCAGCAGTTGCCTTTGCTGCTTTGCTACTATTTTCCAACATCTGTTTGTTACCCAGGGTTCCCTTGTTTGCTTTACTCACCAAACTGCCAGCAAAATAATCTTATGGACGAAGCAGTCAAGCACTAGCCAAAGGAGTGTTTGAACCCCAATCTGGGGGGGAAATAAAGGAACTCAAATTCAGCTTATAAGTCAGTCTGTCACTCATTACGTTACATTACATTACAGGCATTTAGCAGACGCTCTTATCCAGAGCGACGCACAACAAGTGCATTAGTTCCAGGTGCAGAGGTGCAAAAGAAACACACTAGAGCGAAGTAAAGATCGTAGTGCCAGAAGTGACCACATAGATCAGGACTCCAACCCTGTAGAGTAACTCATATTTCATAAGCATTTCACTACAGGATCTGTTCTTAGTGACAAAATGTGCAGCCTACGTGCAAGAGTTAATACTTACAGTCCTTGCTGTGCTGTACAGAATTGGCTGTGCTTTACAGTCTGGGCTGTGCTGTACAGAATTGACTGTCTTGCGCAGTCTGGACTGTGCTGTACAGTCTACTGTGCTTTACAGACTGGGCTGTGCTTTACAGTCTCTGCTGTGCTGTACAGATTGGGCTGTGCTTTACAGAATCAGCTGTGCTGTACAGTCTACTGTGCTGTACAGTCTGGGCTGTGCTGTACAGACTGGGCTGTGCTTTACAGTCTGGGCTGTGCTGTACAGACTGGGCTGTGCTGTACTGTCCAAGCTGTGCTGTAAATCTACTGTGCTTTACAGTCTGGGCTGTGCTGTGCAGTCTGGGCTGTGCTGTACAGTCTGGGCTGTGCTGTGCAGTCTGGGCTGGGCTGTGCAGTCTGGGCTGGGCTGTGCTGTGCAGTGCAGTCTGGGCTGTGCTGTGCAGTCTGGGCTGTGCTGTGCAGTCTGGGCTGGGCTGTGCTGTGCAGTCTGGGCTGTGCTGTGCAGTCTGGGCTGTGCTGTGCAGTTTGGGCTGTGCTGTGCAGTCTGGGCTGTGCTTCACAGTTTGGGCTGTGCTGTGCAGTCTGGGCTGTGCAGTGCAGTCTGGGCTGTGCTGTACAGTCTGGGCTGTGCTGTGCAGTGCAGTCTGGGCTGTGCTGTGCAGTCTGGGCTGTGCTGTGCAGTCTCAGTTGAGTTCCTGCTGTGGCCTAGCCGTGCCCGCTCCGCGCGCTCGAGCCCGTCTCTCTGACTCTGTGCAGATGTGTCCCGCGCCGGGGCGGTTCTCCCTGGCACCCGCCCGCGCCTCCCCTGCCAGAACGCCCGTAATTAGGAAATGTTTCTGAGGCCGACCGGCTCCTCCGATGTTTGCACCGCCTCTCCCTGGCGCTCTCTGGCAGTTTGAGCTGAGAGTGTGAGGTGCTTCACGGGTTCAGGCTCGCTCCAGCAGTGCTGAGCGTGTGGTGTGGGGGGGGGTTGCTTTTATCGTTGTCCAAATGTAAGGGGGGCAGTCTGCGCCTCCACTTCATACGCCTAAAACACTTAAACGCTCTGCTAATCCTGTGCGTTAAGCCTGGAGGATAAGAGGGCGGGTGGTGGAGTGTGTGAGTGCTGGAGGAACAGCCGTGTGTTTGGAGCAGTGTTTGTGTGAACCTGCTGGAGGAACAGCCGTGTGTTTGGAGCAGTGTTTGTGTGAACCTGCTGGAGGAACAGCCATGTGTTTGGAGCAGTGTTTGTGTGAAGCTGCTCGGGGAACAGCCGTGTGTTTGGAGCAGTGTTTGTGTGAAGCTGCTCGGGGAACAGCCGTGTGTTTGGAGCAGTGTTTGTGTGAAGCTGCTCGGGGAACAGCCGTGTGTTTGGAGCAGTGTTTGTGTGAAGCTGCTCAGGGAACAGCCGTGTGTTTGGAGCAGTGTCTGTGTGAAGCTGCTCAGGGAACAGCCGTGTGTTTGGAGCAGTGTTTGTGTTAAGTTCACCCCAGTGCTGTTCCAGACCGTACTCTACTGCACACGTGCAGCTCTGCTGGGTCTCCGTGGGATTGCTAACTCTGCTGGGGCACACACACGGAGATCTGTTTTTGGGGAGGTGGAGGGTTTATTGGCCAGTATGCAGCAGTCCCCCGTTAAGGCGCCCCCACCCCACCGTGCTGTAGGCCCTGCGGGACGGGGCGGTCCCGCAGCGGGACGGCGTTCTTGCCCCAGCGTGCAGCGTCGGCCTGGCGTCGGCCTGGCGTCGGCCTGGCGTCGGCCTGGCGTCGGTCTGTCGTCCGCCTGGCCCACTTTCTGTGTTTATTTTTGCCCGCCGTTGGAAGTTGTTTACGGAGGAGAGCGTTTCTGTGTGCAGGTATGCGTGCACCTGCCACACGGGCCCCCAGGGGCCAACGCTGTGCGCACACACACACACACACGCACGCACACACACACACGCTCCACTGAGACTGTGTTTATTACACTCCCTCTAATTTAAGCCAGTGATTGAATCCACACACCTTCCTTTTCTCTCTCGCCTCCTCTCGTGGTCTCTCTTTCCCTCTCTCTCCTTCCCTTTCTCCCTCTCTCTTCCTGCCTGTCTCCCTTTCTCCCTCTCTCTCCCTTCCTCTCTCTCTCCCCTCTCCCTCCTGCTTTCTCTCTGTTTTTGTGGCTGTTCTGTTGTCGGTCTCCTCCTTTCTCTCTATCTCTCTGTTTTGGTGGCGAGTGGCTGTGCTGCTCTCTCTCTCTCCATCTCCCCCTCTCTTTCTCTTTCTCTCTCCCCCCTCTCCCTCCTGCTTTCCCTCTGTTTTTGTGGAGATTGGCTGTTCTGTTGTCTCTCTCTCTCTCTCTCTCTCTCTCTCTCTCTCTCTCTCTCTCTCTCTCTCTCTCTCGTGCTGCATTGTGCTCCGCTCTGCTCTGGATGACCTCATTCTGTGTCGCCGCCCCTCCTGCGTTTAGCGGGAGATGACAGATGAGGCATGAGGAGGCGGGTAAACAAACACCTCCCCCGTCTGGAGGAGCACTGTGGCACCAGGCCTAGCACCTGCTCGGACCCCGCCCCCACTGAGCTGACCCCCCCCCCCCCCCCCGCACTGACCCTGCCCCCACAGAGCAGGCCCCACCCCCACTGCGCTGACCCTGCCCCCACAGAGCAGGCCCCGCCCCCACTGAGCTGACCCCACCCCCACTGAGCTGACCCTGCCCCCACAGAGCAGGCCCCACCCCCACTGCGCTGGCCCCACCCCCCCCCCGCACTGACCCTGCCCCCACTGAGCAGGCCCCGCCCCCGCTGCACAGTCCCTGCTGCAGTGACTCCGCCCATGCTGCACAGGCTCCGCCCCCACTGCACGCACTGACCCCGCCTCCGCCCCCCCCACTGACCCCGCCTCCCTGCAGGGACCACGTTGGTAATAGCAGACCTGCTGGAAGTGCTGCAGATGGCGGGAGGGAGCTGCGAGGCGGGAAGACGCGCAGACTTCCTGTGTGACGCGGCGCGGACCAGGTGTCCGTTCACATGCTCGGCTGCCGGGGGGGGGCGGGCTGGGGGGGGGGCCGGGGGCCGAAACGCCGGAACCGTGCGCGGTTTTGCTTCCCGTTCAGGTGCTGTACTTCCTGTTTGGGCTCCAGCGAGGGGACCTGCGGTAAGGGGAAAGGAACACTGTCCGCCTCTCCGAATATCTCGCCGCAGCGCAGAGCAAACAGAGCGCACGCAGGGAGCCTAATCTTGTTTAAATGTCAGCAGATAAGATTTTCTGCCTGCGCTGGCTCTCCAGCTGCCCGTCCCGCCGGAGAGCCCCCCCCCCCCGGGCGAGTCACGCCCTCTGTACACAGCCACCCCCCTGTGGTGGGGCTGCGGACGGGACGGGCCGGGCGGGGGGGGGGGGGCGACGGGGAGGCCACACGTTCGCACGGTGCGCCTGCTCTAGTTGCGCTGCAGTCGAGCGACCCAGAACCCCCGTGACCAGCTCTCTCAGGTTCCCTCCCCACCTGGATCATCCAGGTCTGCACGGACGTGCGGGATCCGTGTGTGTGTGTGTGTGTGTGTGTGTGTGTGTACGCGCTTGTCTCTGTGTGTGTAAGTATGCATGCATGCATGTATGTAGGTGTGTGTGTGTGTGTATCAGCATGCTCGCGCGTAGCTGCGGGACCCGCTCCCCTCTCTGGGGGGCTCAGTGGGGGCTCCATGTTCACACGCAGCGCTCAGCACTCTGAGTCCCGCGCCCCTCTCCGCCGGTCCCCAGGGGCGTCGGTGCTCGCTACAGCGCTCACAGTGGGGCAATTAAGAGGGACGGCTTATCGCAGATCGCTGGGCCTTCCGTCCCGAAGCCCCCCCCCCACCGACGAACCCCCCCCCCCCACCACAGTCTGCGGAACGACTGAGAGTCGGCCTATTGCTTTCCAGCCCATTAAGATTAATATTCGGGATCGGAGTCGTCTTCAGTAACCACACAGAGCGAAAAATCTTTATTCCCTTTATCCTGTAAATCTGCACCCACTTATAGTTAGCGCTTCTAACCGATCCTTTCGCCTTCATTGAGCTGCTATTCTCTGCGATGGGACGGAGATCTTCTCCGCTGCGCTTTCCCCCCCCCCCACCCCCCCCCCCCCCCACCCTGCCGGTAAACGATCACCCGGCTCGTTCCCCTTTCCCCTGTCAGCTGTGATGCACGATGACATCACACAGTTTCCCGCTCCGCACCGGCCGTGCGTTTTGTCACGGGCTTCCGTAAATCAGGCCGGGGGCAGATAATTGGTTAGCGGAGGCGAAAACGGGTAACTGCTTTTTTTTTTTTTTTACGGCTTCTTGGAAGTGACTGATGAGGGGGGGGGGGGGGTGGGGGGGTTCTGTTTCTGACGACACGCGGAAAGCAGGATCGATGGGAGCGATGTCACTGTGGGAGACGCTCGCTGATCAGAAGCGTTAGCATTAGCGTTAGCGTTCAGGCTAGCAGTGCCGCCGCGTTTCGCCACACGACTCCGGCGAGCCGCTCCAGCAGCAGGAGCGAGGCTTTGAGTTTCGTGAAGCGAATTTCCTGTTGGCCTGCTTGCCCCGCAGACACGGAATGCTCAGACCATCGCTGTGGTTTCTGCCGAATTCTTTCTCTCCCTCTCTTTGTGTTGTTTGCCTAACCTGGAGTAGGTTCTTACCGTGCGGTTAGCGTCCTGGGCCTTTGTGTCGGCCCGAAAGCCTGCATTCCCCAAGCCTTGTGCGTGTGCGCCTCCTCGCCTCTGAGGCTCAGTCCCATGATGCATCTGTGGGCCTGGTGACGGGCTGCTGCCTGTTCTCTGACGAACGTGCGGCAGCCGGAGCTGTCCTGGAGCATCTTGCTCTCCTCTGTCATCCATCAGACGAGCTTCTCAAACGACTCCCACACACACGCTCTGACACTTACTCACTCTCGCACGGCTACACGTCTTAGTCACACGCAGACACACACACTCACGCAACCAGACACGCGCACACACAGGCGCATACACGCACACGCAGGCAGACACACACACACGCGCACACACAGGCGCATACACGCACACACACAGGCGCATACACATGCACACACAGGCGCGTACACGCACACGCAGGCAGACACACACACACACACACAGGCGCATACACACGCGCGCAGACAGACACACGCACACACACGCAGACACACACACACAGGTGCACACAGACACACGCATGCAGATACATGCACACGCAGACACGCGCACACACACACACACAGACGCACACACACACACACACACACACGCATGCACACACATGCACACACACATGCACACACATGCACACGCACACACGCACTCACACACGCACACACGCACACACACACACATACATGCACGCACGCACACACATACACGCACGCACATGCACAGACACACACACACATGCACGCACACACACACACACCCACAAGCACAGACACACACACAAGCACAGACACACGCACTCACACACACACACAAGCACACAGAGTGAACGATTCCCTCTCCTGCGTATTCTCGTGCTTGTCCTGTCTTTGGCCTGTTTCTCATTAATTAAATGGAATGAATGCAGAAGGCAGCAGTTTTGCAGAGAAACCCGTCCGGCAGGAGGGACTTTAGAAGCAGGCAGAGCACAAAGGAGCCGTTGCCTGATATTACATAACGCTTTATGTAAAGAGGTATGAGTACGTCCTCCACCGGGGCTGGGCAGAGAGAGCTTCGTGGGTTTGAGGGGAAAATGGTGACTGCAGTACGCACACACACGCACACACACACACACACACACACCTACACACACGCGCACACACACACTTATATACACACACACACACACGGCGCACACACACACTCTTATACACACACACACAGCCTGGCACAGACTCAGACTCACACACACACACACACACACACACAGAGCAGAAATACAGGCTGCAGACCTTGCCCTTAAAGAGACACAGGGAAGCTTTTTGCCATGGTCTTAACACTGCGGTGTTTTAGCAACAATAAACAGGGCTGGGGGGGGATGGGGGGGGGCTGGTGCGGTGGTGCGGTGTTGGGGGGCTGGGGGCTTGTAGAGGAGTGCAGATCTAAAGCGCTCTCTTGGCAAGGTGCCAGGTACATGCTGGCCAGCGGTCCCATCCCCCCCCCCTCCCCGAACACAACTGACTCAGTGGAAAATGTGAATGAAAACAAGCTCGACCCCTTCCTCCCTCCCTCATCCCAAAAAAAATCTTTTTCGTTCCCCCAGCGGGGGTATTGTATGTATTTTTATTTTCTTTTCTTTTTTTGCGTGCGCACGCCACTGTACACGATCGGGAAACGAGAGGTGGGGGCGCGGGGGGGGCATTGGGGAGAGTGTAGTTTTCGATGGGGCGTGGAGGGATGTTTGAGATGGGTAGCTGCCAAAACGGGGAAAAAGGGGGAACAGAAAAGGGGGGGGCTGCGGGGGAGAGACGGCTAGACTCATTTTTGTGTGTGTGTTTGTGTAGTACAACGGGGGCGAGATGTGGATGTTAACAAAGCACAGACATATCCATGACAACACGCCTGGCATTCCCGGGCACCGCCGCATCCATGACAACACGCCTGGCATTCCCGGGCACCGCCGTATCCATGACAACACGCCTGGCATTCCCGGGCACCGCCGTATCCATGACAACACGCCTGGCATTCCCGGGCACCGCCGTATCCATGGCAACACGCCTGGCATTCCCGGGCACTGACGTATCCACGGCAACACGCCTGGCATTCCTGGGCACCGACGTATCCATGGCAACAGGGCTGGCATTCCTGGGCAGACCGCACTGGCATCCGAAGGAATCACAAAATGGCAGCGCGGAGGGAGCTGCCGCCCGGTGCTCTCACCTTAACCCTTCGCCTGCCGCCCCCGGGGAGGCGCCGCGGGGCGCTAGGGACGGCGAGCGAGCCGTACGCGCGTTTCCTGCCCATTCTGAGACCGGCAGCCTCCAGGCTCAGCTCAGCTTGCGTGTGAAACGACGTCATGCCGGCGTGCCTTTCTGTTTTTACATGTGAAAGCTGTGAAGAGGCGGCTATTTTAGGCACCGCTCTGTGACTGTGAGAGCAGAGCTGTCTGCGGCAGGACCGCTGCGTGTTCGCGCTCTGTGTCCTTTCTGCAGGACGTCCGGGAGCTTCGGACCTGAAGCTGACCCTGCTGCGGGTTGCTGGGGTTGTCATATGACCGTACGGCGTTTATTTTCACTGCCTATCTCGTCGTTTTTCATCTCTGAGATTGTTATTCCTTTCTCCTCCTCATCCTCGTTTAATATTAGGCTGAATTTTTTGTGAATGGATTGAGGTAACGAACAAGACCTCAGCAGTATTTTTCTCCCACATATTAAGATTCCTTAGGGTCTGAGGTGTAGCAGACCAAGGTGGTGCCCTTATAGATGAACGGTAGCTTTGGATGGAATTCAGCTGTTCTAGAGTAATACTGCAGAATAATGGAGCTTGTAATTCTGACATTTGGCTTGTAACTCGGGGTTGCAGGTTTGATTCCCAGTTGGGGCACAGCTGTAATGCCCGTGGATGTGGTACTTAACCTGAACAGCTTCAGTTAAAAAAAATACTCACCTGTACAGCTGGATTGTATTTTAGAAATGTGCAAGCTGTGTAAGTGTGTAATAAAGTGTAAAATGTGCGCTTATGTGCATCTGTTAGGTACCAAAGCCCCAAGCTTCTCCCCTGAGGGGTTCCCACCTGTCCCCTCTCATTGTGTGTGTGTGTGTGGGGGGGGGGGTGTTTTCCTGTGTAAGGGGTGTGCTTGCCCTTTTGTGCTGGGGAGGAGGAGTGTCTCCTGTCTCCCTCCCTCAACCCCCCCCCCATCCCTCCCTCTCTCTCTGGGGGTGGGGTTTGTTGCCCTTGTGTGGAGCTGGCTGCATGGTCATCCTGTCTGTATTGACCCACACCATTGGTCAATTGAGGAGGAGAGTGTCCTAGATTTTCACTATGGGGGCAGGGGGCAGAGGGACTGACAGCGGGGTGGGGGGGGGGGGCAGCAGGCAGAGGGACTGACAGGGGGGTGGGGTGGGGGGCCGGGGGGGGTGCAGGAGTACAAGCGTGTTAGTTGACAGAGTGAAATATGTTGGGGTTCAGAGCATAGAGGAGATTATGTTCCTTAAAGAGATGGATGGATGGAGGGAGAGAGAGAGAAAGATGAGGATATGGAGAGGGAGGGAAAGGGAGGGAGAGGTTTTTGCTCAGGGAGATGAGTGATGGGAGAGAACAGCAGCCTCCGTGGGCTTGGCAGAGAGGGCCCTGAGTGGAACACAGCCTGAGCTCGGAGAGAGGGGGGGAGGGAGGGAGGGAGAGAGAGAGAGATGTGGAGTCTTGTCTGTCTTTCTGAGGAAAGGCTCTGCCTGTCCAATAACAAAACAATACTGTGGGTGGGTGAAAAATGAGCACACAGAGGCTGGAGGAAACAGAGGCTGGAAACGTTAGAGATCTCACAACCAGAGCCCCCTCCCTGTGCCCACCCTGTCCCTCCGGCTGAAATCTGCTCACCTGACAGGCCAGGTCTCAGCAGAACGCAGGTGGGGGGGGGTTGGGGATGAGGATTTGCAGCGCCGTCTCCTCAACCCCCCCCCCCCCCCCCCCTCGGGGCAGGCTGTCCCGGGCCCTGGCGGCTTGTGTCATGGACGTGATGAGTGAAGATGTGGGGCGGGGGTGATGGATGCTGAGCCGGTGGGCTGGGTGCATTTCTCATCGCCTCTGGAGTGTCGCCGGGCGGATGTCACCCCATCGATTTTTTTTCTGCCGAAAGGCTCGGTGTCCCAGGCCAGGCGTACTCCGTCTTCCCCGGGCCCGTCCCGCCTCTCCTCTGCCCGACCCGGCCTCGCACCTTTCACCCTCGCTGAGGAACTGTGATCATTTTGGCTCCCCCCCCCCCCCCCCACGCCTCACCAGTGCGGTTATCAGACTCTCCTGTGGTGCGGTGAAAAGAGCAGAGCCTTCCCTCCACCGGCCGAGAAGGCCCTTCGGTTCCACAGCTGCTCCGGCCCTGGTAGTCAGGCGATCGATACTCATTTAACGCACGGGCGCTCTGTCACGCTCATATTGTGTGATACATGCGTACGACTGAGACGCTAACAGGAGGACAGCTGGAGTTACAGTGCATGGGTATCGAGATCAGAAACAGCGGCACCATAAAATTTGATGAACGGAGACATTGGTCCTCTATACCAATCCTCTCAAGAAGCCCTGTACTAATCCCCCCCCCAACGGCCCTGCACCATTCCCTTGGGCAGCACTTTCTGTACTGTGATCCCATCTCTGTCTGTAGTCTGATATTCTGAATGAAGTGGGGAAAGATACATGGACGCAGGGTGGAATTTTATTAATGAGTGAAAATGAATGCCAACTAAAGTGCAGTGCATAATATTCAGATCCTGCCGGCGGTTTCTAAAGCAGCAGGCCGTGCAATCAGTGTTCAGTCTGGGATGTGGAGTGTGCCGCCAGAGCATCAGGCAAAGATGGTGGGGTGGGGGTGGGAGGTGAAGATAACCAAATGTCTGTTTAAAAATGGAAACGCGTCAACCGCATGTCACCGTGGCCCACGTATCAGCTTTGATCTTCAGCGGCTGGGTGGATTTGTTTTTCCCTGCTCTGTTCTCCTCTCTTATCAAGATTTGGCCACCGGGGCCGGGCCAGGCTGGGGATTTCCCAGAGTTCAGCGTGAGCAGGGCGGGCAGGCGGCTGCGCCCCTGGGAGGAGGAAGCGGCGCGTGAACTCCTCCGCGTCTGTGTAAACACAGCGCCGCTCCGCCTTATCTCCAGCCCGCTTCCTCATTTCAAAGGTCAGGGCCCGGCGTGCGGGAGAGGGGCGGTCTCTGCCCGAAAGCGCCTGGCTGCTCTGGGCCCCGCTGCTCTGGTCCGTCTCTGCGGCCCGCGGTGGCGACGCCCCCTGCTGTTAGCGGGGGGAATAGCGGGCTGTGGGGGAAAGCGTGCTGGCTAACTGCAGCCGCTAGCGGGGGAAAGCGGGCTGGCTAACTGCAGCCGCTAGCGGGGGAAAGCGGGCTGGCTAACTGCAGCCGCTAGCAGGGGAAAGCAGGCTGGCTAACTGCAGCCGCTAGCAGGGGAAAGTGGACTGTGGGGGAAAGCAGGCTGGCTAACTGTAGCCGTTAGAGGGGGAAAGCGAACTGTGGGTGAATGCAGGCTGGCTAACTGCAGCCGTTAGCGGTGGAAGGCGGGCTGGCTAACTGCAGCTGTTAGTGGGGGAAAGCGGGCTGGCTAACTGCAGCTGTTAGTGGGGGAAAGCGGGCTGGCTAACTGCAGCCGCTAGCAGGGGAAAGCGGGCTGGCTAACTGCAGCCGCTAGCAGGGGAAAGCAGGCTGGCTAACTGCAGCCGCTAGCAGGGGAAAGTGGACTGTGGGGGAAAGCAGGCTGGCTAACTGTAGCCGTTAGAGGGGGAAAGCGGACTGTGGGTGAATGCAGGCTGGCTAACTGCAGCCGTTAGCAGGGGAAAGCGGGCTGGCTAACTGCAGCTGTTAGTCGGGGAAAGTGGGCTGGCTAACTGCAGCTGTTAGTGGGGGAAAGCGGGCTGGCTAACTGCAGCTGTTAGTGGGGGAAAGCGGGCTGGCTAACTGCAGCCGTTAGCGGTGGAAAGCGGGCTGGCTAACTGCAGCTGTTAGTGGGGGAAAGCGGGCTGGCTAACTGCAGCTGTTAGCGGGGGAAAGCGGGCTGGCTAACTGCAGCCGTTAGCAGGGGAAAGCGGGCTGGCTAACTGCAGCCGTTAGCGGGGGAAAGCGGGCTGGCTAACTGCAGCCGCTAGCGTGGGAAAGCGGGCTGGCTAACTGCAGCCGCTAGCGGGGGAAAGCGGGCTGGCTAACTGCAGCCGCTAGCAGGGGAAAGCAGGCTGGCTAACTGTAGCCGCTAGCAGGGGAAAGCAGGCTGGCTAACTGCAGCCGCTAGCGGGGGAAAGCGGGCTGGCTAACTGCAGCCGCTAGCAGGGGAAAGCAGGCTGGCTAACTGTAGCCGTTAGTGGGGGAAAGCGGGCTGGCTAACTGCAGCTGTTAGTCGAGGAAAGCGGGCTGGCTAACTGCAGCCGTTAGCGGGGGAAAGCGGGCTGGCTAACTGCAGCCGCTAGCGTGGGAAAGCGGGCTGGCTAACTGCAGCCGTTAGCAGGGGAAAGCGGGCTGGCTAAGTGCAGCTGTTAGTGGTGGAAAGCGGGCTGGCTAAGAGGAGTTCAGTGGGTAATGGGCTCTGTGAAATCACTGCAGGTTAAATGGAGTTCACTGACCTGAATACTCAGATGAGCCCGAGAGCTCAGAGCGAAGTAGAGCTCACACTCACACAGACTGACTGGAGCTCCACACACTGCCATGTCCACTGAGCGTGTGTGCGTGTGTGCATGCATGCGTGCACGTGCGCGTGCTTTCGTGCGTTTCGTGCATGCGTGCGCCTTGCAGCTCGTCAGACAGAATGCTGTAAGGTCCCGGGGCTCCAGGGTTGAAACCTCGCTGACATCAGCACTGAGACCCGGAACGTTCCCTTTCAACAGAAACACCGTCGCTGTGTCAGCTCACACCTGTATCACTGCAGCCACATCAGCAGCTCCTTCAATTCAGTTACTGACCGCTGAAATCTGCATCCTTCAGTTCAGTTATTCTCTAACAGCTAAAATCTGCATCTTTCAAATCAGTTATTCTCTGACTGCTGAATTCCTGTGAGGAAATCGTATTTGCTTTAGAGTCATGGTTGTGACGAGGTTTGAGGTTTAATGCATTCTTTTTTGTAACGGTGATCGCATGTGTAGCATGTGACATGATTTTAATGTCAGATATCTGTCTGTCTGTTTGTCTGTGGCTCTTTGTACACGCAGGGTACTTCCCGAAGTTGGCCGCATCTCCTTCTACTCCTCAGCCCAGACCCGGGGGTTCTCCGAGCTGGTACAGGGCGGGGAACGGACCCCCGAGCCGCTCTGTCAGTACGACCTGGACGATCTGGACGTGTCCTGGCTGGAGCTGGTCAACGCGGAGTTTAGGGAACTGGGTAAGGCTCAGTGTGGAGTTTAGGGAACTGGGTAAGGCTCAGTGTGGAGTTTAGGGAACTGGGTAAGGCTCAGTGTGGGGATTAGGGAACTGGGTAAGGCTGAGTGTGGGGATTAGGGAACTGGGTAAGGCTCAGTGTGGAGTTTAGGGAACTGGGTAAGGCTCAGTGTGGAGTTTAGGGAACTGGGTAAGGCTCAGTGTGGAGTTTAGGGAACTGGGTAAGGCTGAGTGTGGGGATTAGGGAACTGGGTAAGGCTGAGTGTGGGGTTTAGGGAACTGGGTAAGGCTCAGTGTGGAGTTTAGGGAACTGGGTAAGGCTCAGTGTGGAGTTTAGGGAACTGGGTAAGGCTCAGTGTGGAGTTTAGGGGACTGGGTAAGGCTCAGTGTGGAGTTTAGGGAACTGGGTAAGGCTCAGTGTGGGGATTAGGGAACTGGGTAAGGCTCAGTGTGGAGTTTAGGGAACTGGGTAAGGCTGAGTGTGGAGTTTAGGGAACTGGGTAAGGCTGAGTGTGGAGTTTAGGGAACTGGGTAAGGCTCAGTGTGGGGATTAGGGAACTGGGTAAGGCTGAGTGTGGAGTTTAGGGAACTGGGTAAGGCTCAGTGTGGAGTTTAGGGAACTGGGTAAGGCTCAGTGTGGGGATTAGGGAACTGGGTAAGGCTCAGTGTGGAGTTTAGGGAACTGGGTAAGGCTCAGTGTGGAGTTTATGGAACTGGGTAAGTCTGAGTGTGGAGTTTAGGGAACTGGGTAAGGCTGAGTGTGGAGTTTAGGGAACTGGGTAAGGCTCAGTGTGGGGATTAGGGAACTGGGTAAGGCTGAGTGTGGAGTTTAGGGAACTGGGTAAGGCTCAGTGTGGAGTTTAGGGAACTGGGTAAGGCTCAGTGTGGGGTTTAGGGAACTGGGTAAGGCTCAGTGTGGAGTTTAGGGAACTGGGTAAGGCTGAGTGTGGGGTTTAGGGAACTGGGTAAGGCTCAGTGTGGGGTTTAGGGAACTGGGTAAGGCTCAGTGTGGGGTTTAGGGAACTGGGTAAGGCTCAGTGTGGGGTTTAGGGAACTGGGTAAGGCTGAATGTGGTGTTTAGGGAACTGGGTAAGGCTCAGTGTGGGGTTTGTGGAACTGGGTAAGGCTGAGTGTGGGGTTTAGGGAACTGGGTAAGGCTCAGTGTGGAGTTTAGGGAACTGGGTAAGGCTCAGTGTGGGGTTTAGGGAACTGGGTAAGGCTGTGTGTGGAGTTTAGGGAACTAGGTAAGGCTGTGTGTGGAGTTTAGGGAACTGGGTAAGGCTCAGTGTGGGGTTTAGGGGACTGGGTAAGGCTCAGTGTGGGGTTTAGGGGACTGGGTAAGGCTCAGTGTGGGGTTTATGGAACTGGGTACCCTACAGTCCTGTAGGCCTCTGCTCCCCTTTTCTGTGACACCATAGCCTTACTGTTGTTCCACACCCCTTTTCAGCACTGGCATTGGTACAGTCCGCTCTGGAGGTAACAGAGAGCCACTCTATGGACAACAGCATGTTCCATTGTTAGGGGTGTATAGGGGTGTCGCTCGATCCTGTGTGTACACGGCACAGTTATTCACAGTCTTCAACTCTGGACCTCTGCCAAGCCCTCGATCTTGGGTGACTGACAGCTGCTGACCCCGCCTGTCTGAAAAGTGCCCAGTCTATCTACAATCAGATTTTTTGCCTGGAGATAAGAAAAATAATTGAATTTACTTGTCCGCTAGACCTCAGCATATTTGCTCTGCTTTTAAGAGATTATGAAGTGGCATTTCTCAAATGTGTACTCGTGTTTATTTATTTATTTATTTTTTGAAATGGAAAAAGAGATTATCTTCATTTACTTCTCATAACAATGTGTGAGCCTGAACCAGAGGCAGGCAGCGAGGGCCAGATCTGTTTCTGCTTTTCTTGCCAACTTCTGGCCTTAATCGCTTGATTAGCTCCAACTCTTACACCGTTTGGGCATTTCAGCTGCGTTTCTTGATAAGTGCATGAATGACAGCCGAAGCCTGTTCATGTCTCCCTATATCAGACGTCTTAATGCAGTCAAACCTCTGAGTGAACCGGTGTTGGGGCATACAGCCCGTTAGCTCGTCGCTGTGATTGGTGGAAACAGAAGCCTGCACACACACCGGCCCTTCAGGACTGGGATTGCCCGCCCCTGGCCTGAACGATGGCATGGCGCTGGAGTGCTTTGGCGGTTTTTGTGCGCGGTGGGTGTTGCCGACGGTGACGGCCGCATGCTCGATCACGCGCACAAACGGCGTGACTCCCGCTCTCCCGGTGTCCGCCGGCGGCTCGGACAGCCCGATCGCCTGCCTGTCCCGTTGCTCGCTCTCTTATTTAAATGCCGCAGGAGTCCTCCTCCAGTCAGTGGTTAACTGGGCTTCCAGCGTGTGTGCTGAGAAAACAAGGCCTCTTTTATTGCCCCTGGCTTTTGGCTTCCATGGGGACCGCGCGGAGCTCAAAGGTCTCGGAGCAGAATTAGGCTGGGAGTGGACAGTGTCTTAGCGCAGCGCTGAGGATGAGGCGATGGCGGTGAGCAAACACACAGCTGATCTATCAGCGGCTCTCTCTCTCTGTCCTG
>CM077292.1:2295000-2470000 GCA_039654925.1 Anguilla pacifica | reverse complement strand
CCGGGCTCGGGCCGCGGCGCGGAACCGCGAAGGAGTTCTCCTCTCCGATTTCGCGGGTGATGATGCGTTCGCTCTCCGCGGCACGCCCCCCCCCCCCCCCCCCCCCCCCCGTGAGGAAACGGCTGGTTGAGTGCAGGGTATTAAAACGGAGCCCAGAGATTTTAAAGAGGGGCGGAACCCAAACTGAGAGGTTCTTGCAGTCAGGTGGAGGGTGTTTGCAAATGCACACCTGTCATCGCCCTGTACAGAAATGCAGCCTGTGATTGGTTAAAATGAAGCAGTGTGGTCTTGATGTCAGACAGTGGAGGGAAGGAGCATGCATACAAGTTTCTGTGTTTGCGTGTGCATAGGACCATGTACCTCTGTGTGTGTGTGTGTGTGTGTGTGTGTGTGTGCATGTGTGTGTGTGTGTTTGTATATAGATATGTGTGTGTGTTTTAGTTAGTGTCTGTGTATAGGGGCATGTGTGTGTATGTATATGTGTGTGTGTATTGCATGTGTGTATATGTGCATGTGTGTGTTTTAGTTAGTGTCTGTGTATAGGGGCATGTGTGTGTATGTATATGTGTGTGTGTATTGCATGTGTGTATATGTGCATGTGTGTGTGTTTTAGTTGGTGTCTGCGTATAGGGGCGTGTGTGTGTGCGTATGTGTGTATATGTATACGTAGTATGTTCTCACAGTGTCTCCTGCGCCCTGTCCCAGTGTGTGTGTGTGTGTGTATATGTGCGTGTGTGTGTGTGTGTATGTGTGTATATGCATGTGTGTGTGTTTTAGTTAGTGTCTGCGTATAGGGGCATGTGTATGTGTGTATATTGTATACGTAGCATGTTCTCACAGTGTCTCCTGCGCCCTGTCCCAGTGTGTGTGTGTGTGTATATGTGTGTGTGTGTGTGTGTATGTATATGTGTGTTTGTGTGTGTATGTGTGTATATGCATGTGTGTGTGTTTTAGTTAGTGTCTGCGTATAGGGGCATGTGTGTGTGTGTATGTGTGTATATTGTATGTAGTATGTTCTCACACTGTCTCCTGCGCCCTGTCCCAGTGTGTGTGTGTGTGTGTGTGTGTATGTTGTATATGTAGTATGTTCTCACAGTGTCTCCTGCGCCCTGTCCCAGTGCTCCATGCCCTCCTGCATAGTGGCCTTCCACGTGACCTGCGCCTTCGACCGCAGCCTGGAGATGCGCACCATCCTGGCGGAGAACGACGAGGTGCGCTTCAAGTCCTACTGCCTGGAGCACAGCAGCGCCCCCCACGGGAGCAGCAAGGCGGAGCAGCAGCAGCGCGGCGAGCAGGCGGGTCCCGAGCAGCCGCCCCCCCAGCCGCCGCCGCTGCCGCTGCCGCCGCCGCCGCCGGACCAGACGGAGCGGGAGAAGGCCAGCCGCCGCAAGCAGAAGCTGCAGGAGATGGAGGACGAGTTCTACCTGCTGGTGGAGCCCAAGGACGTGGCGGAGAGCCTGGGGCTGCCCGACGCGCACGTGGACTTCCTGTACCAGTACTGGAAGCTGCGCAGGAAGTCCAACTTCAACCAGCCGCTGGTGGCCCTGAAGAGGGACGAGGTGGACAACCTGGCCCAGCAGGAGCAGGACGTCCTGTACCGGCGACTCAAGCTCTTCACCCACCTCCGGCAGGACCTGGAGAGGGTGAGGAACACACACACACACACACACATACACACACACGCATACACACACATACACGCACACACATACACGCACACACATACACGCACACACGCACGCACACACACACATACGCACACACATACACACACGCACGCACACATACGCACACATACACACACACACACACGCACATACGCACGCATACACACACATACACGCACACACACACATACGCACACACACACGCAGGCACACACACACGCAGTCATTCATTCACTGTCACTGAGCCATTCATTAATTCACTGACTGACCAAGTCACTTGCTCAATCGTTCGCTCTGTCACTTGCTTTCTGTCTCTCATGCACACGTGTACACACACACACACACACACACGGCGGTCTCCCCTGTGTGTTTATCTCCCTGCTCGTCCCGGGGTCACTCTGGCCGCTGGTGCGTCTGGGTCCCAGGAGTGCTGCTGTTTTCGGGTCCTTTTCCTCCTGGAACAGGCACTTGAGTGGACGGCACACGCCTCCATCTCCCACACGCTGGGCCCTAAATCTCTCTTCCTCAGATACGCTGTGGCAGCCCAGGTAATTTAAAGCCAGGCCGAAGCGCGGTTCTCCTCCAGGGTGTCCCCATCCCAAGTCCTTCATAGAGCAGTCAGCTGCTAAACTTTAACGATTTGAAAAGCGGCTAAATAGGTCCAGATGGGCGATTAATTATCGGGATGGAGAAAGACAGAGCTGAATCCTCCCAGCAGCCTTCCAGGTGTGTGTGTGTGTGTGTGTGTGTGTGTGTGTGTGGGTGGGTGTATGTGTAATTTGAGTGTGTGTGTGAGTGTGAGTGTGTGTGTGTGTGTAAGAGTGTGTGAGTGTGTGTGTGTGTGTGTGAGTGTGAGTGTGTGTGTGTGTGTGTGTGTGTGTGTGAGGGAGGGAGGGTATTCTAATACCTGCACAGATTGGATCAATGGATCCAGCGCTCCTCTTTCATTCAGACCTTTATTAAAATTGGCCGGTGTTTGGAGTCGTTGCACTCTGCCCTGTTCCGTTTCCTGCACAGACCCCCCCCCCCCCCCCCCCGGCAGGGGGGTGCACCGACCGCCATTTCCGTTGCCACAGATTTCAGCTGGCGGCTGTAAGCATACACCTGTGTGGCATCCGCTTTCTGGCGTCTCGAGGGGCTCAGCTGCTGTGATTGAGCTCTGAGGAGCCGTGCACCCCCCCCCCCCCCACCGTGGCCCTTCAGGGGTAACATGGCTGACCCGCGTCTTTAAGGAAGCGAGGCGCTTCTGCGTGAGCGTCGGGCCGGACGCTCGCTGGCTGAGCGGGAAGCGTCCTGGCGGCCGTGGCGTTGGCGACGGCTGTCTTGGCGACGGCTGTCGTCGCGCCAGCACGCGGCTGTGTGGGGATTTCCTGTTTGATTTGATATGCTTGTTGGTTTAATGGGCTTGCCGGGGAGGTGTAGACACACCGGGCGAGGGGTTTAAGGGCTTAGATTTTCTGTTTGCCAGATCTGAGCTGGCTTGGGTCTGTGTGTCAGTCTCATTGATAACCCCTGGATCCAGAAACCAGCAGAAAGCGAGATTTCTTCCCCTGATACAGCTCTGCAGCCTGGAGATTATTTCCCTCTTTTTTTTGTTTTTTTTTTGAGCTCTTCGCCTTGTAACCAGCCCTGGCTTAAGTGCGGGATCAGGGCCCATTCAGTGCACGCCCGCGATAAAAACAGACGGATTTTTCCCTTTTTTCCGCTAAGCGCTGAGAGTGTGGAGCGTAGACCCGTGCCGTACCTGCAGGTCATCTCCTCTAAACGGAGAGAGGCTCGTCTAAAAATAGGCCTGAAGTGCTGGATTCAGGAGGGGGATGTTTGTGTAAATTGCGGCTGAAGTGAAGCATATTTTCCACTGTTCCCTGATACTCTCTGGCTGTGGAAGTGGTTTTTTATTTCTCCTTTTCTTTTTTTTTCTTTTTTTCTCAGGGAGCTTTGCGCATTCCTGTCGTCTCTCGGTTTATGGGCAAACGTGGAGGGGGGGGGAACCGCCCCGTCCCGTCCGCTCCCCCAAATCCCCCAGTGCACTTTTCCCTGGAACGTCGGAGGACGATTCCTTGGAAATTTTGGGATTGGCTTTCCCTCTGAAGTGCTGAAAATTGAGCTGCACTGTTCACCGTGGAGTTTTTCTGAATTAGACACACACACACACGCACACACACACACGCACAGGGGTGAAAGAGAGAGAGAGAGGGAGGTGGGGTAGGTGGTTTTGGTGTGAATACTGAAAAAGTGAAACATTCACAGGGCATTTATGCAAATGTGCTGAGCTGCAAGCTCCCCAGTTGGGCCAGATTCAGATGGGGGGGGGGTGGGGGGTGGGGGGGGGGAGGGGGGAAGGCGGTCTTATGGAATCATGTGCTGGACGAGGGGGTGGGTTTTTTCAGCAGGTTTTTGTTGGCGTGTTCCGCTGTGCCAGCCTGTTTCCTGCTGCTGGGCAGGGGGGGGGAGGGCACGAGGTGGGGGGGGGAGGAAATGGGTGAGATGCTGTTCCCCTTGCCTCCGCCCTCCTCAGCTCACTGCATTCAGTTTCATTGCTGTTGACGTTTCCCCTCCCAGTCTGTGGTGTTATGTAATGTGGGGGGGGGGGTGTAAGGGGGGGGTCATGCAGAGGACACAGACACGGGTGAAGGGCTTGTGTCTCGCCTTTCTGACCCCCCCTTACCCCCCCCTCTGCTGCGGCGCCCGTTCAGCCATCCTGACCCTGCTCGACCGGTCCAGACCGTTCACCAGAGGGCGTGCAGTCCGACACGCCCCCCCCCCCCCCCCCCACCCCAAACCAAACCACATCCCTGTCCCAGGCCCTAACCCTGCTGCAGGAGCTCCCTGCTCCTGCCTCACTTTCAGCCCGTCTCTGCGGAGCTGCTCCATGTCTCTGCCGCTCTGCCATCGGCTCGCGCTGCCTGTTATCGGGGCGCAGGGAAGGGTCTAAAGAAGGGTCCCCCGGGCTACGAACACACCACCGCTGCGTCACACACTCTCACAAGCGTGTTCAGAACACGCTAACGCTCAGCCACACGCTCTGCAGGGCGTGTTCAGTACACGCTAACGCTCAGTCACACGCTCTCGAAGGCGTGTTCAGAACACGCTAAGGCTCAGCCACACGCTCTGCAGGGCGTGTTCAGAACACGCTAAGGCTCAGCCGCACGCTGTGGAGGGCGTGTTCAGAACACGCTAAGGCTCAGCCACACGCTCTCGAAGGCGTGTTCAGAACACGCTAACGCTCAGCCGCACGCTCTCGAAGGCGTGTTCAGAACACGCTAAGGCTCAGCCGCACGCTGTGGAGGGCGTGTTCAGAACACGCTAACGCTCAGCCGCACGCTCTCGAAGGCGTGTTCAGAACACGCTAACGCTCAGAACACACGCTCTGGAGGGCGTGTTCAGAACACGCTAACGCTCAGCCATGCTCTGCAGGGCGTGTTCAGAACACGCTAACGCTCAGCCATGCTCTGCAGGGCGTGTTCAGCACGCGGGCTGCTCTTGGCTTCACGGAGGCCACTCTGCTGTACGCCTCAGTGATGAAATAAATATGAGGCAGATATAAATATTAATGGCCGCCGCGCCGTGTGGCGGGTTTCCGCGGTGTTCTCTTTCGCCCGCGACACGCGGCGGGCAGCGGCGGGCAGCGGCGGGCGCACGCGCTCAGATAAATTATTGAAATGTGGAACCTTGAAATCGCCGCGACGTTGGTAAGTCAGTAAAGTGAGGCCGTTGAACTCGGCCCCTCTGTTTGAAGGGCAGGGCAGTCACGGGTCTGCGGTCCGCCCGCCCGTCCGTCCCCCCCCCGACTAACACTGTCATATTTAACCCCCCCCCCTCCGCCCTGTGGGTGAGGTTCAGTTCAGGCGGGTGCTGAACACGCTGTGACCAGCAGGAGGCGGTGAACGCAGTCCCAGCGCCCTTCCGCACACTGACTCGGTTACGCTGGGGTGCTGCCAGCGCATCAATAAGTGACAGCAGCAATAGCCGTCCCGCCAGTGACCCGCAGCTTTAATATTTCACCGAGCGGTTTCTGAGAGAATTCGGCACGCCACCTTCTCAGCTCGACCTGCGAAATGTTCTGATAAGGATTATTTTTAATTTGAAGTATATAAACACTGCACCCCCATCAAATTTCAGTCATAGAAAATGTTTTTTTTAAGACTTGATTCTATTTATTTTTTATGATTCTCAATTAAATAAATGAACCAAATAGTGTTTTTATGTGCTAAGCCAAGGCTTTCTACATGAAGTCCATTTATACCATCTGTATTAACGCGGCAGTTCGGACTTGTCGCGTGAAGAGTTGTCAGCTGTCGGTCGAGTGATTTGCCTTTTAAAATTTTAATTTTTGCCGCTGTCGAGATGAGTTTGATCTTTCCTGATTTTTCATGCCTTTGTGTCCCTTTTGTGCCACACAGAGAAGCGGGAACAGCTTCCTGTTTACGCGGCTCGAACGCTTTTCAAACGCAGCTGTGCGTTTCTGTGCTTGCTCACCGGTGGTGTGGAGTCCTGCTCGTTTTGTTTTCAGTGGGATTCTCTTTGTTTTGTACGATGGGACCCTTACAGGGCACGGCCTGGCATCGGTCTCTTTCTGAAGACCGAAAAGGTCCTGCCAGTTTGAGTCCCCTTTACCACCCCTGCCCCCGTTGGTACCCTTACAGAAAAAGGTCCTGCCAGTTTGAGTCCTCTTTACCACCCTTGCCCCCGTTGGTACCACATTCTGAAACACGCGAAATCCCGTCTGACTCAGAAGCTCTGCTGTATTTTATCACACTAAAGCCACTCATTTTATCTTACAGCCATCTTTGATTTTCTTTGAGCTGTAAAATGTCAGACAGAAACCATGTCAGTGCTGGCCAGTAAAAGCTCCCCTTTTTTTTTTTTTTTCCTTTTAAAGATATGGCATCCATAAGTTTCACAGCGCTGTAATATTAGTGTTATGGCCACTGCTACACAAGTGTATTGTGACAGAGGATTTAGCTTCACCTGTGAGCCTGCTCAGGGTGAAAGCCTTTCTGTTACAGAGACACTGAGAGGGAAACGGAACTGGGTGACCAGTTCCATGCAGGAGTCAAAGAGGGTGTGGCCAGTGGAACTGTACAATGAGCAGGAAGTGATGTCACAATGGGACAGTGCATGCAATGCACAGTAAGCATTCATGGGTACGCACGCGGTGCATTTGCAGCCAAAATACAGAATTGTGATTAATTACTCATTTGAGTCGATATAAATTCAGGTAACAGTGGATTAGATTGTTGTTCAGTTAATTCTATGCAGCCTAGTGAATTGTGTCTGCGTACAGTGGAGCAGAATCACATAAGTTCATACTGTGTGGTTGGGTTTGCTTTTCAGCACCGCCGCAGTGCTGTTCTCGAAATGGCGCGGTACTTCGTACGTAATGGCTGAACTGCTTACTGTACGGTACTTTTGCTTGATGGCATTGAGGCCGGGTTGCAGAACTGATGGCGGTGAATCATTTCTCACACGCGTGACTCATTTTGAAAGTGCCTTTTTCCAGAGCCTGCTCATGCACCACATGTCACAGCCGGGTGAAAGCGGCCACAGGCGAAAACCCGCAGACGCTTGTTTGCTCAAACCGTGCCGTTGTTTTGACTGCTTGCTGGGCCTGGCTGGATATCACATCGGCACGACTGCGAAAGTGCCGCTCTATGCAGAGCCCGTGCGTGTTAGCACGTTAGCACGTTAGCGTGTTGCGAGCGCTTCTGTGAGTTAACCAAGGCGCAGAGAGCCAGTCACAGCCCTGGCGGGGAAAACCGCCGCCGCTCGTCCGTGTTTCTGACGTTCGCTCACGTTCCCCTGCGAGGGGTGCAGGTGTGTCGGTCGTGCGAGAGGTGCGTCATCGTTTCCGGAATGTCCGGTCCTTTCTCAGAATCCCCAGCGCTCAGGCCCGTGTCCAGTGGGGCGGCCGGGGTGGCACTGGCCCCCTCTGGTATTTGATTGGCCGCCTCAGGTGCCGCCCATATTTTGTTGGCAATAATGTGTTCCTCCTTTACTGGGGGCGATATAGCTCAGGAGGTAAGACCGATTGTCTGGCAGTCGGAGGGTTGCCGGTTCAAACCCCGCCCTGGGCATGTCGAAGTGTCCTTGAGCAAGACACCTAACCCCTAACCTCCAACTGCTCTGGCGAATGAGAGGCATCAATTGTAAAGCGCTTTGGATAAAAGCGCTATATAAATGCAGTCCATTTACCATTTACTGAGTCTGAGAGCCCCCCCAAACCCACCAAGCCCCCCCCCCCCCGGCCCACCGCTGAAAATGCTGGTAAGCCCCCTACCAGCACTGGGTCTCCCAGTAAAGATTTCGGAGGGGGACGGACATGACCTGGCAGCTCTTTAGGCTGAAGAGCACTGAGTGGCCCTGCTGGACGGCCACTCCAGTTAGTCAGACTGGAAGGCGGGGCCTGGTCTATCGCTCAACACCGCCCTCTGCTGAAACCACTCCGGCATTGCAGCCTGAGCAGGAGGAACTCCCCCCCCCCCCCAGTCTCTCAGTAACTCAGCGCTAATTACCGAGCCAGACGTGGCGGTTGCAGGTATTGATTGGATGTGCTGGCTCAGGGACGCCGGTCTGGGGTTTTCTGAGCGCTTTTGAACGCTGAGGTAAGCCGAGCTGTTAGCGGCGGCGGCGGTGGGGTAGCGTTACTGCAGCCAGCCCGGCCTCCCTGTGCAGCTTGCTCAGGACTTAATGACACTCGGCATTGTTGTCTGACCCACTTTCCCTCTTCCTGCTCCCGCCCGCTCGCTCGCCCGCCCTCCCGCCCGCTCGCTGTGCTTCTGACGGCGCGAGCCTCTCTGCGGGTTGGTTTGGCGGGTGATGCGGCGCTCGCCTGTGTGTGTTTTTAATCTGGGGCTCTGTCGAGCTCTCTCGCTCGCCCGCCCACCCGCTCTCTCGCTGTTCAGATCGCAGGCGAAGACCAGAGAAAACGCGCTGAAAGGTTCTCGGGCGTGCCGAGCGCTCTGGTGTTTATTGCCCGTCTGTGTAATTCGATCCGGTCCTGCTCCTAGCCGCGTACAGGGGGGGGTGTTCCCTAAACTCCGGGTTACCGTGGAGACAGTGCGCGGTGAGCCGGGGGGGTGGGGGGAGGTCCCGGCAGAGTCATAAACGCGAAGCGGGGGTCAGATGCTTGGCTGGCTGAGGTCATTACCTGTGCGGTTGGCACTGGGAGGAAACGTCTGCCCCGCCCCCCCCCCCCCCCCCCCGAGGATGTTCTCACTAGCGGCTGAATCCCGCCGTGGAAACAGGCTGCAGAGTTTGTGTCATCAGCCAGTAATTAAATCAACAGGTGTCTGGCATCAGGAGAGGAGGCCTGCAGGCCAGTTATTACACTGCTATTCAGGAGGGGGGGGGGGGGGAGAGAGAGAGAGAGAGCGAGGAGGAGGAGAGAGGAGGAGGACAGAGAGAGTGAAAGGGGGAAGAGAGGGGGGAGAGAGAAGGAGATGGATGGGGATGAGAGGGGAAAGGAAAAGCGGGAGAGAGAAGTGGAAAAAAGGGGGCAGGCAGATGGAGAGTGGTGGTGAAAAAGAGAAGGGAGGGGGGAGAGAAAGACAGAAAAAGGGGAGGCAGAGGTAGAGGGGAAGGGGAAGAGAGGGCTGCAGCTCTCCTCAGACTCTCCTCCCGGTTCATTATTTCAGACGGCGGTGAGAGACGGGGGCCTTAGCCGCTGAGCGTGCCGTCATCGCAGTGCCTGATGGGAAATCCTGCTGTTCTCAGTGAACAGTGCTGTGAGGAAATGATCCTGATCCACCCCTCCCTTAGAGCAGACCTGCGCATCCGTGCAGTCCTGCGCATCCGTGCAGACCTCTGCGCATCCGTGCAGTCCTCTGCGCATCCGTGCAGTCCGACTGCATTTGCCTCGTTTCTGTCCGGCTGCGTTGGGCACAGCCTGCTGTGCGTGTCTCACACCGACGTTCCGCCTTTAATCAAGGTCCTGAGAGCGTTATTAATTTCTGGCCTTAGCCTTGTGGAAGCAGGAGATGGAACTGAGATTGCCTGCTGTCTGTCTGGACAGACAGTCGAGGGGAACAGGTCTGGTGCTGTTGACTGTTTGGGTGCATTTGACGGTCGAGGGGAACTGGGTGCTGTTGACTGTTTGGGTGCATTTGACGGTCGAGGGGAACTGGTCTGGTGCTGTTGACTGTTTGGGTGCATTTGACGGTCGAGGGGAACTGGCCTGGTGCTGTTGATTATTTTGGTGCGTTGGCACTGCCACCCCGTACCAAGTCCAGAGAGACAGCTTGACACCCTGAGAGGGCCTGAGTGGCTGAAAACAAAGGGATTTTCTCTCTTCTCTCCACCCCCCTCTCTGTATCTGTCCTCCCTCTTTCTCTACATTCTCTTTCTCTTCATCCTAACTTACACACGTACGCATTTTAGAAAAACAGTGGTACACACGCACATGCTCACATGCCTGTGTGTTTCTGCTAAGAAGACAAACAGGGTCCCCACATGCATTATCTATGAACAACAGACACAGCACGCACGCACACTCACACACGCGCGCACACACACTCACATGCACACACACACACACACACACACACACACACACTCACTCACTCACTCACACACACACACACACACACACACACACACACACACTCACTCACTCACTCACTCACTCACTCACACACACTCACATGCACACACACACACACACACACACTCACTCACTCACTCACACACACACACACACACACACACACACACTCACACACACACACACACACACACACACACACACACACACACTCACACAGCTCCCTGCCGCAGCAGCGTTTCGCTGTAGCTCGGTGTTTGGGGGCGGGGGGGTGGTGAGGTGGGGGGGACGGTCCCATGCAGATGACTCTGATTGGTTTCAGGAAACAGCGGGAGAAACAGATTGACAGCGTAGCTAGCAGCCCCCCCCCCTCTGGGGTTAGTGAATAATATGATGTATTTGGGCCAAACCCCCCCCCCCCCGTGGAGATCCTGGCGGGAGATGGGCCTGGTGCGCGTGGAGTCTCGTCTCCCGGGAAACGACGTGCGTTCACTTTTTACCGCCATGTCTCTGTAATTGGGGGGGGGGGGGGAGGGCAGTGTTGTTCCATAGCCCCGGCCTCACCCGCTCACCTAATCGCCATGGGAACAGCTACCACACCCCCACACGTGTGCTGGGGTCTGACCCCTCTCCTGTGCGGTCCGCTTCGTCCCCATGTGAGCAGACTCTCTGTCGCCCCCTGCAGGTCAGGAACCTGTGCTACATGGTGTCGCGACGGGAGAAGATGAAGAGCTCCCTGTGTGACCTGCAGGAGAAGATCTTCCACCTCCAGATCCAGCTCCTGCAGGAGGACCTGGCGGGAGGTGAGTCCGGGGGAGCAGGGCGCACCTGCGCAGGTAGCCTCGTGGTTCCCGGGCCCCCGGTGGACCGTGGGAAGGCCAGGAGCGGGGTCCTGTGGGGGGAAGGGAGCCCCAGATGTCCCCTGCTTGGGGCCCCAGTGCGGTCCCCCAGCCAGTCCCCGGCTCTGAGAGCGGCGCCCTGCCGTCGGGGGGCGGGGGGGGGGGGGAGGGGTGTAGGACGGTTGCTCTTTTCGGGGCTCGAGCCGGAGCAGCGTTTGGGGAATTTCCAGTGGCCGGGTTGGGCTCGCTCAGCGCTCTGACCCCGAGCTGCCCGCGCCGATGACTCAACACTCAGGCAGCGTTGAGCAGCCACAGCCGCACTCAGGGGACCGCCTGTGGTAATGTGAGCCCCCACCCCCCGGGGGGACGGGGGGGGACGGGGAGGGGGTGCTGACAGCCCTTTTCTCCTGTATCGAGGGGGAAATGATGTTCCTTTGGTCGGTTGGGGGTGACTCATCCCCACGTCATCCCCCTGCGGTCATAAATCTCACAGAAATGATCCGCCGCCAGGCCGCTCGGAAAGAGAGCACAGGCTGGGCTTTGCAGGCTGGATGCTACGGGTTTGAATCCGGGCTTTGTTATCGGCAGACTCTGACCAGCAGTTCCACAGCATCGGGGCGCGGCTTGCTTTGTCCCTCCAGAGATATGATGGGTATAAGAGGGCCTGCAGGAATTGGGCTTGTAACCTGAAGGTTGCAGGTTCAATTCCCATGCAGGACTCTGCAGTTGTACCCTTGAGCGAGGTACTGTTACATCCCCAAGATGGTCTAGGGGTAGGTGTAACAAAGGGAATGACCATTATTGATAACCTGCATTGCTTCAGTATATATCCAGCTGTATAAATTGACATTTTGGATAAATGCAAATTGTTGTGCAAGTTTCTTTGGATTTGAGTGTCTGCTCTGTAATGTGACTTTCACGGACTGCTGCATTTGCTCCTCCCCACGACGCAGCCATGGTTACCGGTCGTCGTCTGTGAGAGACACGCCCCCTCTCATCGTGGCGGTCTGTCCCGGGGGGCCTGTGTTGCGGCGAGTAGGCCTGGGGGGGTAAAACACGTCAGAGGGCCTGAGGTGCTTCAGCCGCGGCTGCTCCCTGAACTCGGGTACGAGAGGCACAGCAGTGGCTGGGGGGTGGGGGGTGGGGGGGTGGGGGGGGGAACCCCGCGAAGGTGCGAAGCCCGCAGTCATCTCGAAAGCGGCCGCACCTGGCTAACGAGCGCAGACAGGAAGTGGGACGCGCCCGGGGCTCGCTCGCTGCACCGTGCGGCCCGAAAGACAGGAAATGAATCTCGCACTTCGGAGCCCGATCCGCAGGTGCCCGCTCCCTTCCCCCTTCCCCCGGCCCTCCGCCGGCTTTGTGTTCTTCTTCTTTTTTTCTTTTCTTTTTCAAGAGGCTGATGGAACAGAAAGAGAGATTAAAAAAAATCCTTTTTTAATGTTTCTCGCCTCCGCCACTCGTTCGAGGAGTTTGGCCCGTTGGATTTTGAGTTTTTGGGCTTGTACCCTGGGGTGCCAGGGTGATGGTGGGGTGCAGAGGGGTCTCTGTGGGAACAAGCTAATAGGCTGGGGGTCGGGGGTGGGGGGCGGGGGGCGGGGTGCTGGTGAGGAAGTGGGTTGAGCCGGGCTCAGTGCACAGACAGCAGGGACATGTCAGAACATGCCTGCTTCACTGCAGATGGGGGGGGGGGGGGTGGGGGGGCGGTTTCTGGACTCCCTCTGCAGAACGGGACAGCTCTCCGGGATGGGGATGGGGGGGGGGGGGTTGTGTTACCCCTGAGATCACGTGTCCCTCGACAGCTCCCTGACTTACGGCCGTGTGTCGGACTGCTGCAGGAGGAGGAGCAGGAAGAGGAGCAGGAGGAGGAGTCCGCCTCTCCCTGACCTTCGCGTGCTGGTTTCGCTCTGCGTGTGCGGGACGGGGAAGCCCCCTCTGCGGTTTGGGAGCTCAGACGCAGGTGCGCGTCCACGGCACAGGAAGCAGCTCTGGCGTGCTTCCTGTGCCAGAGCATCTGCATCTTTGGTGCGCGTTTCCCGATGGCGGCGGCGGCGGCGGCGGCTGCAGCTGCTCTGGCGCTGTGTGTTTCCCCTCCGTGTGTCAGTCTGTGATAGAGTGAGAGTGCCGCTGTTAGGAGATGGAGTGAGCCTCGGCCTGCTCTAACCACTGCACCGCCTGCAGTCCAGAGAGGACTATTCATCTTCAGTGTGCCCAATACATGTCTGCCACTTCCTGTCTGGGCCCTGGTTCAGTCCTTGTTTGCCACTTCCTGTCTGGGCCCTGGTTCAATCCTCGTTTGCCACTTCCTGTCTGGGCCCTGGTTGAATGCCCGCTTCCTGTAGGGCTTTATAACCCGACATCGCTGTCAGGGTCGGAGGTCACATGCTATGTTTTACTTGACGCTGGGACGCTCGTGTCCACTGTGGGTAGCACAGCTCATGTTCTTCTTGCCTCCATTTATACAGCTGGATATGTGCTGGAGCAGTTCAGCTTTAGTGCTCGTGGGTACATTAGTGTTGCTCCACCTGGAGTTTTGAAACAAAAACTTTTCAGTTTCGACTCCGGTTCCCTAAGCATTACACTACTCTACTGGTTGAAGTGTGAACCCCGGCTGTCCTCCGGAAACAAGGCTTTTCTGGTCCTGATTTAAACCGCAACGGTTGTACGGCCTCCCGGAGTCTTCATACGAATCTCGAATCCGAACGTGTTGCTTTTCTTTTGAGCGTAATTTTCTGCCTTATTAGAGTGTTACAGTTTGTAGTCCTGAAACCCGGAAGTAAGTTTGCATTTTTGAGCCAACAATGGTGGAAGAAACGTCTGGTTTGGCCTACAAAAAAGGCTGTAACACTGTTCTGGGATTTTTTCCCCCCTCTCTAGAAAAAACACTGAAGGGGGAAAAAGGACGACAGAATGGACTGAAGGAGAGAGGGAAAGAGCGGAGGAAGAGCAGTCCGGAGAAGAAGGAGAGGTGGAAGTCTGAGAACGGCTCACTGCTCAAACAACTGGGTGAGTTTCGCTAACTCCCATGTAGAGAGGGAGATGCTAACCCCCGCGCAGAGAGGGAGACGCTAACTCCCGCGCAGAGATGGAAACGCTAACTCCCGTGCAGAGAGGCTAATGCCCGCGCAGAGAGGGAAGACGCTAAATCCCACGCAGAGAGGCTAACGCCCGCACAGAGAGGGCAGTGCTAACTCCCGCGCAGAGAGGGAGACGCTAACTCCTGCTCAGAGAGGGAGACGCTAACTCCCGCGCAGAGAGGGAGACGCTAACTCCCACGCTGAGAGGGCGATGCTAACTCCCGCGCAAAGAGGGCGATGCTAACTCCCGCGCAGAGAGGGAGACGCTAACTCCCGCGCAGAGAGGGAGACGCTAACTTCTGCTCGGAGAGGGCGATGCTAACTCCCACGCAGAGAGGCTAACTCCCGCGCAGAGAGGGAGACGCTAACTCTCGCTCAGAGAGGGAGACGCTAACTCTCGCTCAGAGAGGGAGACGCTAACTCCCGCGCAGAGAGGGAGACGCTAACTCCCGCGCAGAGAGGGCGATGCTAACTCCCACGCAGAGAGGGAGACGCTAACTCCCACGCAGAGAGGCTAACTCCCGCTCAGAGAGGGAGACGCTAACTCCCGCGCAGAGAGGGAGACGCTAACTCTCGCTCAGAGAGGGAGACGCTAACTCCCGCGCAGAGAGGGAGACGCTAACTCCCGCGCTGAGAGGGAAGACGCTAAATCCCACGCAGAGAGGCTAACTCCCGCTCAGAGAGGGAGACGCTAACTCTCGCTCAGAGAGGGAGACGCTAACTCTCGCTCAGAGAGGGAGACGCTAACTCCCGCGCAGAGAGGGAGACGCTAACTCCCGCGCAGAGAGGGAGACGCTAACTCCCGCTCGGAGAGGGCGATGCTAACTCCCGCGCAGAGAGGGAGACGCTAACTCCCGCTCGGAGAGGGCGATGCTAACTCCCGCGCAGAGAGGGAGACGCTAACTCTTTGGCGCCTCTTCCTGCTCGGTAGCGTGTGTTTAGCTGAAACACGGCGGGTAACGGCTCGCTCCGGGCCTGAGTTACGGCACGCTCTCGCCGGACGCGGTCGAGCCCGGGACGTGAGGCCCGGCTGGCGGTCGGCGTGTTTACCTCCGGAACCTTCCATCGATCTTCCCCGGCATGGCGTCTTGAGGAAATCGCCAGTTATTGACGTCCTGCTGAATTTCCCTGGCCCTGGAGACGGCCTCATGCGCTGCTCTCCTCTCCTCCTACAGCGATCCGCCTGCCAGTCTGATCTTTAAGATGTGTTTTATTTATCGTTTAACCTTTATTTAACCAGCCACTGAAGAACAAATTCTTATTTACAAGGATAGCCTGACGAGAGGGGGTGGAGGGGGTGTGTGGGCAGATATAAAAACAGACCAAAACTGTATATAACAAAAATAAAAAGATGATCATTGACCAAAATCCACATGCATGAGTTGGATAATTGGCCTTAGCCTTAGCACTGTTTTCTAATTAGCCTTAGTATTAGCAGTGTTAGCTAATTAGCCTTAGCGGTGTTGGCTAACTAGCATTAGCCTTAGCAGTGTTGGGTAATTGGCCTGAGCCTTAGAATTTGCAATTATACCTGTTGGCTTATGGGTGGCAAGCCTACCAGACATGCTCAACAAAAAGTTGGACATCGGGCTAGCTAGCTGTGCAGCTGGTTTGTAGCCAATATACTTTTTCCAGAATGGCTATCAGTCGTAAGCTTCCTGGCTAGCTAACTATCAGAAGCTATTGAATAGGGAATGTTAATATCTGGGCTGTACTTGGCTTGCTTCATTCACAGTACTCTTCAGCTGCCAACAGTGCTAATGATAATGTTGATCAATTTTTCAAAACTCACTTGCTGATATTACTAGCTAGCTTGCTGGCTAGATAGCTAGCAAAGTAAATTATGCAGTGAAAGTGATATGAATCGAAAGGTGGGAAATCAGCTGTGGTACATTGAGGTTTGAAAGCTATAGATGTAGTCTTACCTTTCCTCACAGGCTTCTGGAGCTGCCAGTGACGTCTCATTGCAATTCACAGTAGCCACCTGAGCTAAGGGTGATGGGGATATTTATAATCATGTTTGTTAAGGGGTCTAAATGTATTTCAGATACATTTCTAAAGGGTACGGTGATGATGACAGCCAGAGCTGATTGGTCCATGTGACCGTTGTGAGCTGAGCTCTGGTTATATTTAGCAGCACTTGATTTGAGGGACTGTTGGAAATGAGCTACTCTGTTTGTTTTCTTTGCGAAGCTGTTGCCTCTGTCTGTGGACAATGCGTGTGTGTCGGAGCCATCCGCACCCCCCCCACCCCCCCCGCCTGCCCTGTGCATGGAAACGCTCTGTCACCATCAGGCGCAGGACATTCTGTACCCCCCCGACCCCCCCCGCAACCACCGCCACTGCCGTTAGCATGTTAGCGATCTGACGTGCAGCCAAATGAACAGAAACAAACCGAGGTGTGTGTGTGTGTGTGTGTTTTCCTCCTTTTTCCAGGCTTGACATCATAGAATCTGTTCTGTTGAAGGTTTTCTAAAAATGCAGGCAGGCGTGTGCAGGTTGAGCTGGAGCCTGATTGGACGGCAGGAAGGGATCTGCGGTTGCCAGACTTGGCACGATGAGAGAGCATCCAGTGCAGTTTGTTTGTTTCCCTGTGAGGTTCAGTCTGACTGCACACTGCGTGCGTGTACGGTGTGTATTGCTCCACAGGGCAGTTCACACACACAACCCCCCCAATGTAGCGTGTTCGCTTTGTTTGGTTTTGGTCGGGTCTTTCCTGGACGTCCCGGGGTGTTGTCCTGGCTCTGTTCCAGACGCTGGGCGTCGCCCGTCTCTGTTTGGCCGAGCAGGTATTCAGTTTTTCGCTGCTCCGGGGGGGGGGGGGGGGGGGGGGAGGGGGAGGGGTTGTCGCGGTGACGGGCGCTACCTGAGAACAATCGGCCGTCTGTGGCGGCGCCCCTGTGCAAACAGAGCGCGAGTCTGCTGGAGCTGCACCAGGAGGAGCCGTGTTCTGCGCTCCACGCCCCGTTCCAGGCCCCCGTCCGGGCCAGAGACCTGCCCCTCAACCCCGACCCGCCCCCCCTCCCCTCCCCTCCCCTCCATCACCCCTCACTGTGGGACAGACTGTTCCAGACCTCATCTGCAGACGGGCCTCACTGCTGGCTGGGCTCGAGATCTACCCCCCCTCCCCATACTACCACCACGACCCCCCCCCCCCCCCCCTTCCCCCCCGCCAGCGGTGCTGCACCAAGCAGAACTGCGTCATGGAAAGAACAAAACTTGAGGATGGGGGGAGGGGGGGCATGTAGGGCATCAGCCACAGAGGTTTGTCAGTTGGGGGGGTGGGGGGGGGCGATTGCTTGGCAAGGCTGCACGGCTGTCTCCTCAGTGCTGCCAAGTTTTTTTGGGGGGGTGGAGGGGTGGGGGGTTTGGAAGCGTTGAGGTGGGTCAGGGGGGTTCGCAGTTTTGTTCTATTAATATCATCCTGGTCTGGAGAAGGTTTTCACGGAAACAACATTAATTTTCAGATCCTAATGCCTCTGGGCAGCCAAAGTGTCTAACGTCCACATTCCTGAGCTGGAGAGCGCTCTGTACTGGGAGCTTTTTGGGGCTGACGTACTCCTCCATTTTTCAGATCTAGTTTCATCCAGACGTGCGTAGACAGTGGTGTTTTCCTTCGTCCTTAATCACTATGATTAAAATGGCCCAAAGCCTTAATCTTAATCCCATTAAACACCACAGGCTCACGGTGGAGGCGGCTGTTCGCTCTTCCCTGCGCGTTAGGGTCTCGATGAACCGAGTGTTGTGCTTGTGCAAGAAACAGCGATTGTAACTTCTTAGAATTTGAATGCCTAAAAATAAGTTTTTTGACTAACATGTAAAAAAAATATTTAAACGTTTTTAGTGTTTTGCCAGCTTGACCTTTAACAGGCTGCAAGTTTTTTGATTCCTTCTTTTTTTAATATAATCAGTTTGTCGGTTGCGTGCGTGGGCGTGTGAAATTCCTTGTCAGCGAATCCCTGTGGCTGCTTTTTAGCGAGCGTGGGTTCAGAAAGGCTCGCCATTGTTGTGTTTCGGGGGGGGGGGGGGTGGGGGGGGGGATGAAGTCGCGCTTGTCTCCGTCGGGACGGACCGGGAGCGTGAGGCTCCGCGCCACCACCTCTCTATGCCCATCGCCTGGGGGCGCAGGAGCGGCTGAATACAAATCTGCCGCCATCTTGCTCACGTCTGAGAACTCGCCGCGCCTCTGTCTGCGGCGTTCCTTCGTTTCGGCCGGCAGCAGGCTGACTGACCTACAGGGGGTGGTGGGGGGGGACCGGGAGGAGGAGGGGGGGGCGGGGTGGGGGGGGGGGGGGGGCGGGGGTGCACCCGACGGCAAACACAAAATGCGTTTTTCAGAGCTGTTTGAAATGGCCGCCAATGCTGACGGCGGAGCTGAAGATGTTCAGAAGGCGGGGCTTTCAGTCCTGCGTAGCGGGATTTGGGTGTAGCGGGATTTGGGTGTAGCGGGATTTTGGTGTGGAAGGCGCGCACCGTTGGCTCTCTGAGTCGCCTTTGAGACGGAGTTGGGATCGCCCACGCTCCTGCGAGCTTTGGAGCGGCACACAGCTCGCCCCTCAGATGGAGAATGAGTCATTTAGACTGGGTTCCAAAGCAGGACCTGAGGAGGACGCTCACATGTTGGAGGGCCGGATTTGGCTAGCAGATCAGCCGGTGTTTCATGCACACCTATGTGCCTGAAGGGCCAGAGCTGGTTCACCAGTGGGCCAGAGAGTGGCATTTCTGGCCAGTGCAGAAAGCACCGCAAGAATCTCCTAATTGTTTTTTTTTTGTTCCATGTTGAACGGTGCTAAGGTGCTACACCAACGCGTTAAGTAATATGACCGTATGAAATAACACATTGCATCCTTGTACACGTATGAACACGATTTCAATTTTGGCGTTGAAAAAGCTTGAAAAGGCTTGAAAGGGCTTGTTTACAGAGTACAAATTGTTGGCATTTTGAGAGGGCGCAAGCCGCCCTTCACCACTGTTCCGCTGGTGAGATGAAGAGCCTGTCGCCTCGTGCCGCTGCTGAGGATGATGATGATTGATTGGCAGAACTGGTGTTCCTGAAACGAGCAGCAGCTGGGAATCACTTGTGATCAGATCCCAGCAGCGCAGGGAACAGCGCTGCTCCACATGCCAGCCCTCTGATTGGTTCTCCTGCCCCCCCCCCCCAGCCAGCCCTCTGATTGTATTTATTGTGCTACTATCATTACTGTACTGCACTTTGGTCACTGTGCCACATTTTTTGCACCACCCGCCATAATGTGCCATAGTATTGATAATTCTTACTTAGTTACTTTCTACTGTACTTACTGCGTACGTACTTGTTATTTATTGTTGAGAATCTGTGTCTAGAATTTATACTGCGGGAGCGAATGGGGAGTAAGCATTGCATTGTACTTGTTACACACGTCAATAAAGAATCTTGAATCTTGAATCTCGAATCATTGGTTCTCCTGTCCCCCGCCCCGTCCCTCCCCAGGTTTGTCGACGTCCTTCCCCCTGGACGGGACGCTGTTTGACGGCTGGCTGGCGCAGTCGGTGCAGATCACGGCGGACGACGCGCTGAGCCCGTGGTCGCTGGACGGGAAGCACCGGGACAGGACGGGCAGCCTGCTGTCGGACCAGCTGCTGCAGGGCGAGGAGAGCCTGCTCAGCCTGATGATGGACCACTCCATGAAGTCCACCTGGAAGACTCCGCACCTGGGGCGCAAGACCCGGGGCAAGCCCCGCCCCCGGGGCCACAAGCCCCTCCCGAACTCCGCCTCCACGGCGGCGGCGGCGGGGGCCACGGCGGCGGTGGCGGTCGCCCGGGGCAACAAGGGGCCGGCGGCGGCGGAGAGGGGCGGGGCCAGGAGGGCGGAGCGGTCGCGTTCGGCCAAGGCCCTGCACCACCTGCACCTGCACCACCAGCTGCACCCGCAGGCGCGGGGGGGCGAGGCTGAGCGGGACCCCCCCCAGCCCCCCATCTCCAAAATGGACTCCTGCCACATCTCGGAGGAGCACGAGCCGTGGGACGGCCCCCCGGCGGCCCCTCCCCCGGAGCCCGGCTGTCCCGCCGCGGTGCCTAAGTCTGGGGGCGGGACCCGCTCCACCCTGCGGCTCCGCCTGTCCCGGCAGGGGAAGTCCCGCCCGAAGGCGGGGGGTCAGGACGCGGAGCGGGAGCGGGAGGGGGCGGGGCTGGGCGCGGGGGCGGGGAAGGACGGCTCGCTCTTCGACGGCGAGACGGACGGGTACTTCTCGGACGCGGAGCAGAGCGACTCGGACACGCGCTCCAGCGCGCGCAAACTGGGCCTGGCCCAGCTGCATGCTGGGAAGGACGACGTGCTCAGGAGGAGCGTCATGGCCTCCTAAAGACTGAAAGGAGAAAAGGAGAGACGTCGACCAGAAAAGGACTGACGGTGAAATCTGCGTTCCACCCCCCCCCCCCCCCCACCGCCCCCCGGCTGCCCTGGCTCCTGCTCCTCTCAGCTCTGAGAGCTCGTGTGCGCTTGTGTCTCTCCAGACCACTCCATCAAACCACGTCTCTGTAAGTCATCTTCAGAAAGGAAGGAAGGAGCTGGGCTTGCCATCTTCCCTCAGCGCTGTTTCTCAGCCAGCGACGTTTTCAGACCGCGGTGATTAATTAGCGCTCTCGCGAAGGCGGTGTGCACTTCCAGAAACGCACGCGCACATTTTATGTTTTGGTTTGGAATATGCGTCAGACGGGCCGTTTGATTGGCCCTCCCCCCCCCCACACCCCCTCTCTCCATGACAGTTGTTGCTGGGGGTAACGGTGAGAAAAGCAGGGATGAAACTTTAGGGCATTAGGAGCTGGTTTAAGTGTTACTCTTCCCTTCGACCTTTACTGGAGATACAGTGACAGACTAGTCTTATGGAGCATTTCGCATTTAAAATAAAAAAAACAACAAAAAAAACACATTTTTAAACTATATTTTCAAAAGCACAATTCGAAAAAACAGGGACAGTAGCATCACCGTCACCAAACACTCCCGCACTCACACACACACACACAGTCCCAGTCTCTCTCTCACTCACACACACACACACACACACACACACAGTCCCGCTCTCTCTCTCACACACACACACACACACACACACACAGTCCCACTCCCACACTCAAACACACACACATCCACAGTCCCACACACACACACGCATATGCACATGCACACACGTGTACATACGCATGCATACACACGCACACACATGCGCACACACACACAGATGCACACACACACTCACACATGCACTCAAATATAAATACACACAAACACACACACTCATGCGCGCACACACACACACACACACACACACAGTTATGCATACACACACACACAGTCCCACTCCCACACTCAAACATACACACATCCACAGTCCCACACACACACACACGCATATGCACATGCACACACGTGTACATACGCATGCATACACATGCGCACACACACAGATGCACACACACACTCACACATGCACTCAAATATAAATACACACAAACACACACACTCATGCGCGCGCACACACACACACACACACACTCACAGTTATGCATACACACACACACAGTCCCACTCCCACACTCAAACACACACACATCCACAGTCCCACACACACACACGCATATGCACATGCACACACGTGTACATACGCATGCATACACACGCACACACATGCGCACACACACAGATGCACACACACACTCACACATGCACTCAAATATAAATACACACAAACACACACACTCATGCACACACACACACACACACTCACAGTTATGCACACACACACACACACACACATGCACAGAAACAGGCCAAGGCGAGCTCTTGTTAATGTCTGTCCATGTCCTTCACGTTTGAACGTATGGAGCGAGGGACTCTGTCTGTCACGGTGTCCTGTCCCCCCTTCCACTTTTCAGTTAAAAAAAAGACAGGAGAAGAAAAGGAGAAATGAAAACGGGTTGGGACATCAAAAACATTTAAATAGAACGTGCCTTCTGTTACTCCCCTCCAAAAAGAACTCAATCTGATCTGATTACAATCACGCGCTAATCTGGCTTCTTACAATCAGCGGAAAGGCCCGGGTTTGGGATCCGGAGAGCCGTCTCCCTGGAGACGGCCGAGGGTCCCGGTGTGTCGTGTCCTGTAGTGCCTGGCTTCTGAAGGGGCACGGCCGCGCTTTAGAATCCTTTATGTTCTCTCTCTCTCTCTCTCTCTCTCTCTCTCTCTATATATATATATCTCCCCCCATCTCTGTCTCTCTCTCTCTCTCTGACGTGTACCTGAGAATGCAGGAGTGTGTCCACTCTCGCTCTCCCTCTCCTCTCTCTCTCTATCTCTCTCTCTCTCTCTCTCTGACGTGTACCTGAGAGTGCAGGAGTGTGTCGCGTGCTGCCACAGCTAATCGCCCCGGCGACCGGTGAAAAGTAGCACGATGCAAAAGCGGGTAGCTGTGAAATACAGCCCATAATAAGCAGCCCAGGTAACTGTCCTGTCAGATGATTGGCCGTTACTTAGCGGGGTTGGGCAGGTAGGTGGTTTTGTGCCGTGAATTTAAGCGCCACCCATGTCTTCAGCCCGCCGAAGATTTTCCCACAGAAATTCCCGAGCGGCATTCCCAAGCAGAATTCCCGAGCGGCGTTCCCAAGCGGAATTCCCGAGCGTAATTCCCAAGCGGCGTTCCCAAGGCTTGGAGAAATCGGAACCTTTCTTTAAATCCACTGGGGACCACGGTTGGTTAGACTGAACCCCCCCCGTCGCCCGCACTTCCCCCATAATCATTGTCCCAGCCCTGAAAAGTTGTAGAATTTTGTCAGTTTTTCCCGATTTCTCGCCCCCCCCCCCACCTGAAAGAAGCGTATTTTATATTTGCAAAGCGGTCCACAGAATTATCTCAGGGTTTCAGAATGAACGAATTGAAAAATCAATCAAATTAAACCATATATATATATATGTGTATGTATGCATGTACATAAATATATATGTGTGTGTATATATGTATATATGTATGTGTATATATAGATATAGACATGTATATGTAGATATATCTATATATAGAAAAATATATAGATATGTGTTTATACATTTATTTTCTGGCTGTTTTTGGCACGTTAAACTGTTCCAGCTAAAACTGAGCATTCTTTTACTCGGTGATGTAAAAGGCTTGTTTTGGTTCTTTTGTTTGTTTTTGTTTTTTTTTTGACAATGCCAAAGAACAGTATGTAAAGATGGCACGGCCTGGTTTTTTAAAATTTGTTTAATGAGTTGTATTTCCTGTTTGATCCACGCTGGGACGAGCTGAAGGTGTGTCGCCGTGGGGATGCCCTGTCATCTCTCCGATGATTGGCCGGCACACAAGGGGGGAGGGGGCAGTGGAGGGTTTGTCAGACACCCACCAAAAAAACGCCTCTGCTGGCCCTCCCAGCTGCGCCAGGGGGGTGGGGAGGGGTGGGGGGGGGGGCCAAACGCTGCTGTGCATGGCGTTTAGACGGACTGCTTGCCTCTCAGATCCCCATGAAAAGCCAGTGCTTACGTTAACAGGGTTGTTATTTTATTTTTTATTTTTTGTTTTTTTTGCCGTCTTTTTTATTTTTAATACAGACGCCTTTTCTCTACCGGTCTGGATTTGGAATGCAAATGTTGGTTAGAGATTTTTTTGTTTTTGTTTTTTTGAGCAGCGTTTCGGAGGCAGTGGTTCATGTTAGATCATTAATAAAATGCACTCACACGCACTCTGTCTCACACACACTCTGTCTCACACACACTCTGTCTCACACACACTTTGTCTCACACTCTGTCTCACACAGTCTCACACTGTCTCACACACAGTCACACACTGTCTCACACACACTTTGTCTCACACACTGTCTCACACACTCTGTTTCACACACACACATACACAGACAAACACACACATTTGGTTAGTTTCCTCACTGAAATAGGCCATACGATGCTCACACCTGACGTTGAATAAAAGGACGTCAGTGGATGGCATGTTCCCCCGGCGAGCGCCATGGCAACCCCTCTGTGTGACTGAAGTGTTGCAGAGACAGTGAAATGTCAGAGTGGCTCAGTAAACTCTGCTGGTCGGGTTCTGTGACAGGGTGTAAGCCGGACCGGGCCCTCTTGGCCAGTTCAAAGGGCAGCAGAGTGTGAAAAGATCATTCTTCCTGTTCTATTGACCAATCAGATTGTGTGTTACTCATGCCTTCCGGTACTGTTCGCCAATCGGATTGTGTGTTACTCATACCGCTGTTCTCGCAGTGAAACGGCACTAGATACCAGAAAATGGGCATTTTTTTATGGTGGTGGAGGTGGAGTTCAGTAGTGACTACCATTAAACATCACTGAGGGAGAACGTCTTTTTACAGTGCTCTTTAGGAATACCAAGGACTATTGCTGTTTTGCCTTCAACAACAACAAAAAAAAAGGCGTCATTACTCAAAAAAAAAAAAAAAAAAAAAAAAACCTTTCAAAAGCTCTCTTCTGTGTTAGCTGCTTAATCCAATAGGGACTGATTCAAGGCTGTAGTCGACTGCCGATACCTGGTTTTGTATGCACCAACAATAATGTATAATACAGTACTAGCAACCGTTTTTTATCTTTACCTGTAACGGGCTTTACGCGAGCTGTCCTGTAGGCTTTAGCTGCGGCACATATACGTACTAGAATGCTGACCTGTAATCAAACCCACCGCATCCGCGACCACCGCTTGCTTTTCACCCCCCACATGCACTTCCAACGGCCAGACAATGGTTTCGGAATAACCGCCACCGACCGCCGCGCCCAGCTTCTGTGTGTGTGCCCCTGTACCCCTGTACCCCAGTACCCCAGTACTTAGTTTCAGCGCAGGAGGGTCGGAGAGACGGGCTTAAAGGACAAATAAGGACCGGCGCATATTCTGCTAGCGGGCAGCTTTTTTTAAAAACACACCTCAGGAGTCCGGAAGACCCCAAACGGAGTGGGGGGGGGGGGGTGGACCTGCTGTTCTCCCGGGAGTGTGATGGGTATCTGGTCTCTCGAGGAGCTCAGAGTCCCGTTGGCAGTGTGGCGAAAGGGCGGGGGGGGGGGGGGGGCGGGGTGTCCTCTTTTGGAAAGTTTGGGCCTTTGCGCATTCGTCATCCGAAACGGTTGAAAACATGACGACTGCTATTTTTGCGAACGTGTTTTTTTTTCTTCTTCTCCTGGGAAGTCCTGTTTTGGTTTGCGCGTGCTGCAGTGGGATGGTAGGGTTCAGGTTCGGGTTGGTGTGAAATCAGGCGGAGTGATGATGTGAAAGGAGGTTGCAGCAGCAGGTAAAACTGGCCCCGGTCCCCTGGAAGTGAAATGCGGTTTGTGTTTGAACTCGAGACGGAGAGACAGCTAGGAGCCTGGGAGGGACCTTTTCGGATGGATAATGACTTTCCCTTTTAAGAGGACAGGTGCGATCACATTGCCTTTGCCAGTGGCTATTTTTCCACCTTGTATCAGGTATTTTCCTTTTTTTTAAAAAAAAAAATAAATAAAAAATCTTCACTGCAATCAGTCATCAATTTTATTTATATAGCGCATAGTTATAAATAGATTATCGCCGTATACTTTAAAACGTACTCCGGCCTTAACCCCCTAAAAACAGGCCCCTGCATGACTAACAGGACGCTGCCTTCAGAGGAAATGGACCCATGCGGGTCAGCCAATCATCTGTCCTCTTCAGCCTTCTTTATGGGGGTTTTTTTTCCCGGAGTTTTTATCGGGATTCTTTGGTCTGAAACACTTTGAGATGCACGTGCGGATGCCTGAACGCACGGACGCTTTTCCCCAAAGGCTTCCGTCGCGCGCCGTCCCGCAGCCGCGCCGTCCCGAAGCCGCGCAGCGCTTCCTGTGCACCTGTGCGGAAGCGGGTCGCGCCCACAGGTGCGCGCCGTCACTCCGAGGCTCATGGGTAAAAGCTGACGCGTGAGTGTGGTGGGCGTGTTCGGCTGTCCCCAGCGGCTGCTTGGGACCTGCTCTCCAAACGGGACCCCCCCCCACCTCCCCCGAAGGGGGACCAAGCGCCCCTGCCGAATCCGCTCAGTTTCCGCCGTGGAGTCACCGTGCCGCGGCCACAGCCAGGGGGCGCTAAACCGCGGCTCACACGGCACCGCGCGGCGGTCTGGCGGTCTTTATTTGTCCTTTAATGCCGTCGGCGTTTCTGTCGCTGTGTACAATTCCTGAAACATTTCTGCTCTGCGTCAGTTATATCGATACGATAATATGAATGTTGCAGGAGTTTATCCTTCTGTTTCAAAGAATGTTGTGCCATTTGTTAATAGCAAAAAAGAGAAATATTGAAGATATATTAAAAAAAAAAAAAGAGTTATTTTAAATTATTTTTTGGCTTTTTTTGCAATATTTATTTTCTTGTATTAGAATCTTTGTAGGACAAAAACGACAAAAAATGTATTTTTCATTAGTGCAAAAACCTATTTTTTTCCTTTTTTGTACATTTTCCATGTTTAATCGATCTTTAAAGCAATAGGACGTTTAATGTGACTGTACCTGCATGCTGTTTGTGTTGCCTTAACGACGGCTGCGTCCACTGTTGTCCTCCCAGTCCTCCCTGGACCTTGTCATCCCAGCAGTCTCTGGTGTGGTTGACCAATGCAGTCAATAAAGCAGTGCTTTCTGTGTACCCCAGGCTCCCCGTCTCATTTCCTCTGCCAGGACCAGCCCTGCGGCCGCGTGATAATGCTCCTTCTGCACAGCCATGTAATAATGCATCTACTCTATAGCCATGTAATAAAGCATTTATTATACAGCTGCATAATAATGCATCTACTCTAGAGCCATGTAATAACGCATTTATTATACAGCTGCATAATAATGCATCCACTCTAGAGCCACGTAATAACGCATTTATTATACAGCTGCATCATAATGCATCCACTCTAGAGACATGTAATAAAGCATTTATACAGCTGCATAATAATGCATCTACTCTATAGCCATGTAATAACGCATTTATTATACAGCTGCATAATAATGCATCTACTTTATAGCCATGTAATAACGCATTTATTATACAGCTACATCATAATGCATCCACTCTAGAGCCACGTAATAACGCATTTATTATACAGCTGCGTAATAATGCATCCACTCTAGAGCCACGTAATAATGCATTTATTATACAGCTGCGTAATAATGCATCCACTCTAGAGCTATGTAATAATGCATTTATTATACAGCTACATAATAATGAATCCACTCTACAGCCATGTAATAATGCATGTCCTGTGCAGCCATGTAATAATACACCTCCTGTACAGCCATGTAATAACACATCTCCTTCGCTGAAAAGTCACTGTGCTCCCAGCTCTTGGTCTACATTTGGCAATTTTGTGTTGAATGTACACTAATCGGATCTAATGTGTTAGTCACTATGGCTGCAGGCTTCTTCTGAATGGACAAAATGTAAATGAGGCGTTTCAGTTTATTTGTGTTACTCTGAGAATATTTGCCAATAATGCATCGATTAACCAAACATTTTTTGAGCAGGTGACAATTAGTTTTTAAAAATATTTAACTTAAGAAAAACCTAAATTATTTTTTAAATAATGACGAAGGGAGAAAGGCATTGTTTTTATTTACTATTTAATTTTTTTTAACAAGTTTACTTTTACCTATTCGATTACAGAATTTATGTTTTTAGTTGCACCCTGGATAAAAAGCATCTGCGTCATTTTGGATAAAAGCGTCTGCCAAATATATGTAATGTAATGTAACAAAGCAATTTATTTAGTTAGCATATTTGCATTGTATTTGTTACCAAAGCGTATAAATTATCGCGGTGAATCTTAAAGGTGATCAGTGCTCAAATGGCGAAAGCCCGTTAATCGCACGGTTGGATGATTAATAGAGCAAACTAAAAATGTGCTGCGACCGCGACTCTTCAGTCCCGCTCGACTGTGCGACTGCGCGTTCGCAGGCGGCTGCGCGGCACCCTGGAGACTGCCTCAGCTGCGGAACCGTTCCCACTGGCCGCACGGTCGATGCACGTGCGCTTGTGCTGTCTGGTGTGAGTTAAAGGCCTGCTGATCTTAAAGCAACGCGGGTGACTTTCTGAAGGACTTGTGTTTAACGTGCGGCCCGGGGACCCTCTCTGGAAGTGACTCATGGTTTGTTATTGTTGCTTTTGGGCCCGGTCCAGCCTGCTCTTGCAGCCGCTGAAGTGCCGCTTCCTACCCGGGCCCTATAAATCGACCCGCGGAGGCAGAAATATGGGGTCTGCTTTAAGTTTGCGAGAAAAAGAAAGAAAGAAAAAAGGACCCGGGAGAGGGACTGCCGCTGGGCCGGGGGGCTTCGGGGGGAACAGACTTTGGGCTTCAGGTCGTTCACATGGACCTGCCTGGGTTAGCGGCTGGTTCTGACCACATACGTGTGCTTTATTTATTGTCCTGCAGTATATGTATGTGCTGCTTACTGTTTTTTTTTTTTTTTTCATTGGACGATTACAGAGAGATCCAGGGTGGAACAGGAGCCTGAGCACTTATATCATTCATAATTTAGTATGGACTATGTTGTCTTCCCCCCCACCCCCTCCCCCACAAATCATTTTCAGAGGGGCGCCCCCCAGATACTGTAGTTGGGTCATCCTGACACTAGGAGGAGCCGGCACAGTCCTGTCACGGTTGAACGACAGTGGATGCCTCTCTGGGGGGATATTATCATCACAGTGAGTTTTGCCAAAACAACAAGCATCACCTCCATTAGAAACGGGCAGTGGAGTGGCTGGGTGGCTGTTGCCTTGGCAGCCTGCTGTCTGTCAGCAGAAACTGGCTCATAGACAACATCAGAGACAGGGCTGGGAATCTAAAGGGTAAATAAATACTAGAAGGATGTCTGCGTGTTGGCCAATCTGGATCTTGACTCACTACTGACCTCTTGTGGCCGGTGGAGGGATGCAGGTTATTCTGTCAAAATTGAGGCACTTCTCCCACGCACCATTTTGTACACCTTGTTCTCCTCATAGAAATATCCCTTGTATGAGGAAATATTCCTAATTTGTCCATGCTGAGCAAATACACATACACTCAGTCACTTTATTAGGTACACCTGCTCATTAACTGCAAACAGACTGCTCCTCCAAACAGCGAATCATGTGGCTGCAACTCAATACAAAAAGCCTGCAGACATGGTGAAGAGGTTCAGTAGCTGGTCGACTAAACGTTAGGACGGTTGGTCTATGTGACTTTGACCGTGGTATGATCGCTAGTGCCATCCCTGGTGTTTCCAGCATTCCAGCTGACCTCCTGACAGGCATACGGTAGGGCCAGAATCCGCTGTAAACTGCATGAAACCATGAATCCATCCATCCTTGTGTCAACAGTGCAGGCTGCTGCTGGTGGTGGTGTAATGGTATGGGGAATGTTTTCTTGGCACACATTAGGCTTCTTAAATACCAGTTGAGCATCATTTTAATGCTGCAGCATATCCAGTGTTGCTGGCGATGTGCATGTCTTTATGACCACAGTTATGACCTGTCAGAACCTGTTATATGTTCCCATATTTGGTGGGACTCACCTAATATTATTTACATGATTGCTTGGTTCACAGTACTGTATGTCAGTCTATGAAGATGTAGATTTTTTGCATTACAGTAAGTCGTTATTTTTTTCGCAATTGAATGGTCATCTGTACTGAGAGAAGTTAAACTGGTGCAGATTATATAAAATGACAGCACCCCTGGCTTATTTCCCTTTCCTTAAAAGGGGGGGGGGTGGATCTGCAGATCTCCCTGGTCTATTTGTGTCTGTTTGTGTGTGGATACTCTGAACGGGGGAGGTTGGCGCTGCGGTCAGATTCGCCTCTCCCGTAAGGCTTGACAGCGAGTGTAAATGTGCATCAGTACTCAAGGACGCAGCTCTGTGACACTCTCTATTCCCCACCGCTATAAATAGAAACGCTTCTCTCCAGTCCAGTGTTTTTTTTTTTTTCTTTTGCTTCTCATCTCAAGGTGTGTGGATGCCTGCTGCTGAATGAAAACAAGGAAGTGTTTTTGTATTTATTCATTTTTTTCAGAGAACTGCAGGGTAATCTTTCCTGCTGCGTGTTGTCGTGGTGACGCAAATTCCCCCGAATTATTATTTCCTGAATAGTTCCTTGAGTTGGGCTTGTGTATCCGTGCAGAACTCCCCCCCCCCCCCCCCTTTCTTTGCACATCTCTTTGTAATGTCGGTGATCACTGTGGAAACAAGACCAGGTTAAAACCTAGTATATGGCTGGACCTAACACATGTGATCCGGCCGACCAATTGTTACTTCATCACTCACTCACCCAGTCACTCACTCAGTCACAGACATTCGCATTTGTAGGGCTGGCCCTGCTGTTGCAGTCCAGCCAAAAATATTAATGCCTGGATTCTCCAGGTATATAATGTCTGTAAATATTTCCTTCAGACAGTGCATCATATTCTATCACTTTATACGATTTTCCCACACAGATAAGACCAGAGTGCAAGGCCCAGTTCAGCATGTCCTCTAGGAAAAGACATAATATTAACCTACTATATTAATATTAACCTTTTTAATGGGGAAGACACCGAGCTTCAGTTCCCTCCAATGCTGCTGCATTTTGGGGTGCACCAAACCTGACTAATCCCATTAGGGAGTATTCTTCCAACTCTTCTCAAAGTCCTTTCTGTCATCATGATGCCGCCTGGAGAAATGGCAGAGATAACTTGTGCGGATGTGAACTAGTACGCAGTCTTTATAGTCACAACTAGGCAACCTTATTGATAGATTTATTATTTTTTTGTGAGACTTCTTTTAATGTGCACCAACATGGTACTATGAAAAAACAGTGCTGTGCGCGTGACTGGGATCCACTGGCGACGTCATAGCCCCGTGATTGCTGGGTACCCCACATGCGTGACTAATCCTGTCCAGTAAAGTGGCCCATTTCTCTCCCGCCTTTATCACAGCTTCACAGCATTTATCCATCATCACGATACTGAAAGCGCTGCAGAATTACAGTATTTGGGGTGACCTGCTTGTGGCATCGAACTACAATACTTTAACATTAGGGTGGACACTTACTGCAAATCCATTGAGCGGGGTACAATAGAGCGGTAAGTATTGTGTATCGTACCGGCAGAAAAAAAAAACATCAAAGTAGCAACGCTTCAAAGGAATGCGTTTCCCTCCTTGCCTTCTAATAATAGCGCTTTTATAAAACGCTGCGCGTGAAATGTACGCCCTCGTAATGACAGAACGTGACCCGAGGCCGCGTGTCAGAATAGCTTTCAACCGAAACGCTAATCTCTCTCACCCGGAAGCGATATCTGAAACCAGCGCGCTTCCTCGATCTTAATTAGCAGCGGGTGTTTCAGGGACCTGTCCAGGCCTGCGAATGACCACTGTTGAAAGACCATGATGCCAACGTCGTGTTTATTTTGTTTTATTTTGAATTAAGCAGACAGTGTTCAACTTGAATGAGCATTCTTCATTAACACTTGGATGCTTTCTTTGGACTGGCCTTCCAATTACAAAATTATTTTTACCAAACTTGAGAACTTGTTTTTTATGGACAGGGGAGCCAGGGCAAGAACATTTGTTGTTATTTATTTGTATTAAAAAACATTCAATACCTATTAATTTACAATTCTTTAGAAAGGATTAAAAATATTTCCTCAAGAAATGGTGAGAGTCACTTGATGTCACGTTTTTGGTAATTGAGGCAATGGGACTATTGCACTGACGGTAAAAGAAAATTCCACTCAGTTTATTTCCACGTAAGCGTGAAACGCTGAGGAGAATAGTACCAGCCTGTGGGATAAGTCTGTCCGGTTGGATGATTAGACCTGTATTGTAGATGATGAAATAGTGGAAATGTCCATCCATCCATTTTCTAGCCCTGCTTACTTTTGGTTAGGATCGTGGGGGGATGGGTGGGGTCTGTGTTGGAGCCTATCCCTGCAGGCACTGGGTGAAGGGCAGGAAACTGGAAACAGGGAGAAGTAATTGCTTGAAGGCAGGAATTGTGGGCCAGTGGAGGATCGCACGTGGGGAGAAGGTTCTGCCTGTTATTAAAACTGAGACCCAGGAGTCTTCTCCTCCAGCCATATTATTCTGTTTGTGATTCATAGTCTGTGCAATATTTAAATGACCCTGTAAGACTGCAGACATCAGGTAAATCTATGAAGAGAGGAAGTAGAAAGAGAAAAGTACAGAATAAACAGTATCACATAATTAGTATATCTGTAATCTGTAACAAGAAACATCTGAATTATTATTATTATTATTACTCATCCATAAATTATCTAACTCAGTGGGCAGGGTCGCTGAGGGAGCTGCTGGAGCCTATCCCAGCATGCATTTGGTGAGAGGCAGTAATACACCCTGGACAGGTCGCCAGTCCATCGCAAGGCACCAGGGCCGCAGATGGGGGAGGGGGGGCAACTGGGGCATTTTGTCCTGGGCCCAGGCCCGAGGGGGGCCCAGGATATGGGGCGCAGCTATTTTTAATTTGCTACAAAATATATTGGGGGGCCCTCACAACATATTTTGTCCTGGGCCTGAGAGTTCATAGCTGCAGCCCTACAAGGCACACACACCATTCACTCACACTCACACGCTCATACCTACAGGCAATTTAGTCTTCAGTTTGCCTACCTGCATGTCTTTGGACTGTGGGAGGAAACCCACGTGGACACAAGGAGAACATGCAAACTCCCAGGACCTTCTTGCTGTGAGGCAACAGCCTTTATTATTATTATTATTATTATTATTAGTATTAATAATAATAATAATAATCATAATAATCATAATAATCATAATAAATTGTTTATTTTGTATTAATAACATTGCAAGGAAAAGGGTTAGGCCTTCTAGCCAAGCGAGCCCTTTCACAACTGAAGTCGAGCTCTTGACATTTTTGAGCTCTTTTAATCTTTGTCCCAAGGTAATCCAATACTGAAAACAGGATTTGTTTTTTTCTTTTTCTTTCTTTCTTTCTTTCTTTCTTTTGAATTCGATATAAAAACGCTCGGAATCAGAGGGGTGTTTGGCGAGGACTTCTCTCTTGCTTCCCTCAGAAGAAATTTTATGTAATTTATATGATAATTGTCAGTATTTTTGGATCATAATTTCTTCAGGCCCTGCGATAGATTGGCAGCCTGTCCAGAGTGTATTCCTGCCTCTTGCCCAATGCATGCTGGGATGGGCTCCAGCACCCCCGCGACCCTGCTCACCATAAGCGGGTTTAGATAATGGATGGATGAATTTCTTCAGGCGACTATTTGTGTTAAAAGCGTGTTAATTGGAATGCCGTGTTCACAGAGATATTGCTCTCCCGTCCTCGGCATAAACATGGGGACAAGCTGTATTATGAGGCCGGATCATGTGTCAATCATAAATCGATGGACCGTCTCATGTGCCCATGTGTCAGAATGCTTGAAGTGTGAACCGAAAATATGAATAACTAAAACAACAGCACCGCGGCAGCTCGTAAAAAAAAAAGATTCACAATCATCTGCTGCTAGACATTTCAGCACAATTAAACATGATGTCTGCTTGTTTAGGTTCTTGGCTATTTAATCTGTTAAATAACAACAGATGGGAGGCCAGGAAAGCATAATTTGCAACAATCATGAGCAGAACACAAGCAGACACAAAGATCTGAAACTGGCATCCTTACGGGCGGAGAGTGGGGACATCTCATTTCGCCCCCTTTAGTGAAACAGGATACTGTGGATGAGACACTCTTAATTGCTTTCAGAAAAGAGTGTTCTTCTTAAGTTGAGTCTGTGGGGTCATTTTCTGTGATTTTGTATTTTATTTTATTTTTTCATTACTTTACATTACATTTATTTGGCAGATGCTTTTATACAAAGCGACATAGGAGGCATGACGATAAGCTACAACATCAAGATAGCGATACAAGTGCAATATAAGTGCTGGATGGAGATACAAGTGTAACAAGAAAGTGCTGAAGGATTGAGATAGAAGAATTAAAGTAATAAGAGCGATCCTAGATTGGGAGTGCCTCGCAGAGTGGTTAACGTTAGCCCAGGTATAGTCTGAAGAGATGCATCTTCAGACCATGGCAGATGATGGGCAGTGACCGAGTGGCTAGGGTGGAGAAGCTCTGTGGTTGGGACGAGCGAGAATCATTCACCCGGATGGCAGGGAGTGCAAGTCGCCCTGCTGCAGCAGAGCGGAGTGGTTGAGCTGGCGTGTAGCAGAGCGGAGTGGTCGAGCTGGAGTGTAGCAGAGCGGAGTGGTGGAGCTGGTGTGTAGCAGAGTGGAGTGGTGGAGCTGGTGTGTAGCAGAGCGGAGTGGTGGAGCTGGTGTGTAGCAGAGTGGAGTGGTTGAGCTGGCGTGTAGCAGAGCGGAGTGGTGGAGCTGGCGTGTAGCAGAGCGGAGTGGTGGAGCTGGTGTGTAGCAGAGTGGAGTGGTGGAGCTGGTGTGTAGCAGAGCGGAGTGGTGGAGCTGGTGTGTAGCAGAGTGGAGTGGTTGAGCTGGTGTGTAGCAGACCGGAGTGGTTGAGCTGGCGTGTAGCAGAGCGGAGTGGTGGAGCTGGCGTGTAGCAGACCGGAGTGGTGGAGCTGGAGTGTAGCAGACCGGAGTGGTGGAGCTGGCGTCTAGGGTTGAATCATGTCCTGTATGTAGGTGGGGGCTGTCCTGTTGGCTGAGGTGTAGGCCAGAGTCAGGACCTCGAACCTGATCCTGGCGGTGACCAGTAGCCAGCGGAGTGACCTCAGCAGGGGGGTGACATATGAGAACTTGAAAAGGTTGAAGACAAGGCAGCGGCGTTCTGAATCAGTTATAGTGGCTTTATGGCACAGGCTGGCAGGCTTGCAAAGATTATTATTAAGTTAAGTTTCTAAATGGGCTTTAGGACTAAAAGGGGTTTAATTTTTAGTTTTGTATCTGCCAGTGGCCTGCCTGCTTAGACATATTGAACTGTGTATGATTTAACATGCAGTTGTGTTGAGTTGTAGCACCACACATTTAAAAGAAAAGATGGCATCTTTTCAGTATTAATAAATGGAAAATATTTCATAGAATAAAAATATTTAATGGGAAATATTTATGATTTCATTCAGAATTTGCCTTTCCATGTAGGCCTACTGACATTAATACTTCAAAAGGCCTACCGTGAAAATAACTTCGGTTCATTCTGTGCTTGAATCTACGCATATGATTTTATCCCCTTTGAGGAATACGGTAACATTATTTACCGATTATTTCCTTGATAATGAACGGCTCGGTCACCACATGAAGCACTTGGCTCGAGATGAAAAGACTCTGAAGAAGGAAGTGTAGCACGTGAGAAGGTGATTTGAATTAACTGAAGTACTGTGCTACTTAAACGCCCCAACAGAAAAGCCAGGAGAATTTTGGAGAAGAGCGAGTGAGAGAGGAAAGTAAGTACACCTCTGAGAAATATCAAACGGCTTTTCATGTGAAACGGGAAAAATGTTTGTAAATGTTCATGGTTTTTTTTCTACTTGCGTTGCTGTTTTAAAACCATTGAAATGTGATACATTGATTTGACTGGTTTTGACCAGAAACTGGTGGCTCTACGGCACTTAAGGAAATAAGTAGGGATGTATGATGGTACTAGGGTCGTATCAGCATCAGCCAATAATAGCTGATATCTGAATTGGCCATTGTGATGATGCAACGTTATATTATGATGATTCCAGAGAGGATATGATGTGATGCTGCAAATGAAGTGACAATGTCATAGTCAAAAAGTAGCCCAAACAAAGTCATGTGACCCTATTTTACTTTCAATGTATTGTTTTTACACACAAAGCTATTTCCGACTCAGTAAATCCCTATACGCATGCTTTCAGTTTAATCCTAAGAAAACTGAAATAATTTATTGCGCACATAAAATTAGTTACATTTTTTCTACATAAACTTTAAGCTGATCTCATCTACATCTTCCACGAATGTGGAAACTTGCTTGCAGTTTGCATTTGGGCATGTGTACTACAACGTTACACAGGAGAGCGTCAGCCAATATGACCAGTCAAATGAATGTGGGTTACTGATATCGGTTCCAGAAATTCCCACATCACGCACTCCTCGAAATAACTTCTGTTCTCTGTGTGGCACTGTTTCAGCAGCATCATTCAAACAAGCAACAGGACACTTGGTTTCTAGGATTTTTTTTCTCTTTTCCTTGACTTTAATCCCAACTCCCGGACAAACATTCAAATATGCCAAGGCAGCCTCGGACGATGTTGTCAGTGGAGAATGGACTCCCCGCGTCTCCTTCACAAAGCGGCGCGACCCCAAGCGGGCATCTTTCCGCGCCGCTCCCAGACCGAGGCTCACCACCTGGTGCTGGCGAGGCGGCGGCGAAAACATCAGAGAGCCCGGGATTTACACATCAATCGAGCCGCGGGCCGGGCAGCCGGAGCGCTCCAGGAGACGCAGGCGCAGACGCAAGGAGGGCATCCAAACCGCAGCCGTGTCACCGCGGAGGTCCTGTGCAGCGGGTAGAGTCGGTGCCCACTCTGAGCGCGGCCATTGAAAGGCCGGGCAACGACGTAGCCAAGGAAGAGGGACGGACTGGGGGTGAACAGGGCTGCAGCAGGACTTGTGGAAAACTTCTATTGGCGGTGGCCTTGGTGCTGTTCTCTCCCGTCATAGCTGTAGGGGTGTGCATGCATGATCTGATAGTGTGCAATGATCACGAGGAACTTTATACGTAAACGTATCATCATTATTGTTGTTCTTGTTGTACTAATAACGAAGAATTTTCAGGACATGGCAGATCGTACTCCGCATAAAAAACATTTGGGAGTTTTCTCTCCCTGTGATAAAAACACGTAGCTAGCCTACATTGCGTTGCTTCTTCCGAGAGCTGAATCGAACACTGTAAACATTTCCCCTGAAAACAATGACCTATACTGCCCTCTGGAGGCCACATTATCAAATTACATAATGACAGCTGCGCAATGCGGTATAATTTTACAAATGGAACGTTTCAAAATGTAAAAATGAAGTTTTTTGTTAGCGACGATGCACCTTATACATCATTACGTATTTCAGTAATTTGTGCAATTGTTCGAAAGATACTTCCCAGTTAGGCCTACGCCTTTTGTCTTTCAGAATGTAATTTGATCTTGTATGTTTAATATATTCAGTTATCTTTTATATGTATATCTATTGACATTAAGAGGTTTATGTCTGTAAAACACATGCTCCGTGGTTTGTAAATAGGCTTACGTACACTTGATTGACTGTTGCCCACCAGTGTTTTCCCCATAGCAACCCCCCTCCAGATATTCCAAACAGCCCGTTCATTTTAAACCTTTTTTCTGGGGAATTCCCAAATCACATCGCTTCCCGATGTTATCACGGCCAATGGACCTAATCGTGGAACGAGGTGTTCGAATGGAAAATGTATAGTGTTAAAAGTCACGAGTCACATCTGATCCTGTTCCAGAACAATCTTAACGACATGACGCAACAGTACGCAACTTGCGCATTCTTGATGCCACATAAAACACAACTTTCATGAGTGCAATAAAGATGCCGCACGTGATTGCAAAACAAATTAGCATAGCTATACTCATCACATACACGTGACTAAGCACGTCGGGTTTTTGTTAATTGAACACACGTTATAGTCTATTGTTCATTGCAAACATTTATTACAATTTCTGCTGCAAACAACAAGGAATTTATCCTAATGGAACAGCTCATGAAGTATAGAATATAAGGAAATGGCGAGAGAAAATAGTAACAGAACATAAAATGTGTATTAATGCGCCATTCCACTAAGTTATTTTTAATGAGATTATTCTCAATTCTTCAACTGGAAATTTGGCATTTATTGCATTGTCAACTTCCATTTTTATGTGGTCATTAAAAAAGATTAAAGGACAAGGCATGCAGATTTGTTTTTGGAATGCACAGCGATTACACTGGGCACTACTCTGGAAATCGCATTAAATCCATGTATGGCGTTCGTATACATTTCATATATTCGTTTCCTCGCGTTTAGCCTACCTGTTCTCGATTATTAAATACATGTTCATATTTCACACGGTTTCTCTTTGGAGTCACGGTATTACATCGACATCCTTCCAGGTTTGTGTACGTAATCGATGTCAAAAGGACCCAAGTATGCCGCAAACAAGATTACGACCTTGCAAGTACTGCAGAATAAAAACCATGTCTAATGATTACTGCACGTTACAATCACGCTACTTCCAACAGTTCCACCCACAGCTAGGTACTGTTCCGTCTTCTCACGATAACTTCGACATCAATTAATCTGCTGAAGCCCCAACCGAAAAACCATACCTCAAACTCACTTAAGAACAATCTGGTATCCACCCCCCCCCTCCCCCCTTAATAACGGCTACAACCTCCCTCCGGTCGTGTTTTCTATCCCAAAGTGCACTGCGTCGCCTGAAAAGTCAAAGAAGCGTGCGTCCCATTCACACGAGTGACGAAGGACCATCCGTAGTGTGTTTGAAACATACCTGTTCTCAAAGGTTCCATCGCACGCACATCATCATAAACATTCAGAAGACTCAGGACACAAGGGGCACTGTTTGCAATGCTGTGGTTATATCAAACGAAAAATAAAAAGGTTGCAGCCAGAAATAAACAAAAAGTTCAAGGTAACATGTATAAGTGGCCACATGTTTACTGAAATAGTTTCAAAAAAAAAAAAAACTAAGAAAATTAACATGAACGTTAAATACTGTAGGTCACGCGTTTGACATGTCTACAAGTCTGCTGTTAAAAAATGTGCACTCAGAAGCATGCCATTACTGACTTCTGGTCTCAATGTTCGAAAGATATTGGGGCACTGATATTTCTCTAAATAATCATCCACTGGGTTTGGAATTACGCACTGATCTTTAAGGGGCAGGTAAAAAAAAAAAATAAAGAAAAAAAGAAAATGGGAGAATTCAACAACCTTGGACTTGACATTCCTGCAGAGTCAATACTATATTATTTTCTAGAAAAAGTATGACAATTGTGTAACCAAATGTTCAACCAATAAAAAAGTCTGTTGGGTTCAGGCTGTTGTGTTGTGAGAGCAGAGGCAGACTTCATAACCGAAGGAGGGGTTGAATATGGTGGTGGGCGGCTCCTCTCCTGCTCTAGTCGATGTACTGGGACAGCCAGCGGAACCCCTCCCCATACCCCTGCCTCTTCAGCACAGTGCACATGAACACCTCCAGTGGTCTCGTGTTCAGCTCCTTCATCGGGACGTTGCCCTGGAAGAGAACCCGGGAGCAGGGTCACGGGGGTGGGGAAAAAGGACGCCAAACACCCCCCTGTACCCCACACACCTCATTCCACAGCACTACGGCTTTAGCCCTTTAAGTCGTGAGGTCACAAATATGCGATCGGAATGTTCTTAACTGAACATTCTAATGCTGATGTCACAATCACTGCTGGTAACCGAAAGCAGCGGAGTTCTAGAACATTACAAAAAAAACTACACTTCAAAGAGTTAAATCAGTCTTTTCATCAGCACTGTGTGGATCTTTACGATCATTGCTTACCTTTATTTACTTATTCAGTTAATTATTAATATATTTATAGGCATTCAGTAGACACTCTAGTCCAGGGCACCTTACGCAGATTAAGTTCATTACACACAATCCACTTATACAGCCGGATATTTATCGAAGTAGTTCAGGTAAAGAACCTTGCTCAAGAGTACGGCAGCAGTGTGCTACCTGGGTACTGAACCCACAACCTTTCGGTTATGAGCCCAGCTCCCTAACCGTGTGGATCTAGCCCGCTGGGTTAGCAGCCGTGTGGAAATGCGTTCTGGCACGCAGCAGGTCACCGTGCCCGTGTCAGACGGTGACGAGGCAGAGAGGACAGCGTGTGAAAGATGGCGGTTCTCAGCGCGGGGGGGGGGGGGGGGGCAGGCGCAGGTGTGAGGGCTCGCGTCCCTACCTTTCCCGTCGTCTGACCGTACAGGCCGAACAGCTCCCGCAGCCTCTCCTCGCTGATGGCTTCTGGTCTGTCGATCTTGTTTCCCAGGATCAGGATAGGCACATTTCCGATGGTCTCGTCTGTCATTAGTGCCTGCGGGAGACAGCGAGCCGGGAGAGAGCGTCAGTCGCTGCGCGTCCAGCACACGCCGGGGAAAAGCTCCCATGATGCACCTCCCCCCCGGAAACGACCGCGTTCGGACCCTGAGCCAATCAGACGCTGCCTCAGTGGGGGTATCACGCGCAGACGGGGTGACACGGTGGCTCAGGGCTCGATAAAGCATCCAGACCCTGAGCATTACTAACTCCACGCTGCCGCGGGGGGGGGGGGGGAGGGGTCAGACGTTTGTCTGACGAGAGGAGCGGCTTGAATGAGTGTGGGGGGGGGGTGGGAATGAGTGTCACATTCAGCCTGCAGTCACATCAGCAGAGCTTCAGCAAACATGACGTCCCGGATACAGAGAGCACCTGGGGCCTGCAGGCCTGCCAACAGCCGCGCAGCGAGAAGTGCAGCCCGCTACGCCCTCTTCCTATCCACTACATCCTCTCCCCTACGCCCTCCCCACTACGCCCTCCTACCCTACGCCCTCCCCCCTACACCCTCCTCCCTATGCCCTCCTACCCTACGCCCTCCCCCCTACGCCCTCCTACCCTACATCCTCCTACCCTACGCCCTCCCCCCTACGGCCTCCTACCCTACGCCCTCCCCCCTACATCCTCCTACCCTACGCCCTCCCCCCACGCCCTCCTACCCTACGCCCTCCCCCCTACATCCTCCTACCCTACGCCCTCCCCCCACGCAGGGCGGGCGCATCCTGAAGCTCGGTCAATAACGCAGCCCGACGGTGGCGCTTCAGAGCGGGGCCTCCGTTCAGCCGCGGGACAGGCGGGACGGGCGGGACGGGCAGGACGGGCCTCGGTGTCGGTAGCAGGGCGGCGTGTTTGCTCAAGGGGCTGAACCGTTTGGGAGTGACACGCTGTGCCGTGTGTGCTTTAAGACCGTGAGCGAGGCGGTGTGAGACGCAGCGCCCTGCGTGCGGGGGGGGGGGCAGACTCACGTCGAGCTCCACTTTGGACTCGCCCAGTCGCTGGTGATCTGCGCAGTCCACCAGGAAGACGATGCCATTGATGGCGGGGAGGTAGTTTTTCCACACTCTGCGAGCTGAACACACAGGGGAGAGAGAGAGGTGAGACTGAACACATACTGAACACACAGGGGAGAGAGAGAGGTGAGACTGAACACATACTGAACACACAGGGGAGAGAGAGAGGTGAGACTGAACACATACTGAACACACAGGTGAGAGAGGTGAGACTGAACACAGGTGAGAGAAAGAGAGGTGAGACTGAACACACAGGGGAGAGAGAGACTGAACACACACTGAACACACAGGGGTGAGAGAGGTGAGACTGAACACACAAGTGAGAGAGAAGTGAGACTGAACACAGGGGAGAGAGAGAGAGGTGAGACTGAACACACAGGGGAGAGAGAGACTGAACACACACTGAACACACAGGTGAGAGAGAAGTGAGACTGAACACAGGGGAGATAGAGGTGAGAGGTGAGACTGCACACACAGCTAAGAGAGGGTGGGGGTGGGGTGCATACCTTGTGCGTGGCCACCCAAATCAAAGGTGGTGAAGGTCATGCCAGCGATCGTCAGCTCCTCAGAAGCTGATGGGACAAACAGGACAGTTACAGCGCTGGTTAGCTCTCTCACGTTAGCGCTGGTTAGCTCTCTCACGTTAGCGTTAGCTCCAATCAGCCGTAATAATACAGCCGCTAACAAAGGCTAACTGCACTTCCACATTACAGCCGCGGATAAAGCCTAAATGTGTGTCTTCTCTGATGGGGGCTACACCACTTCTAAATGGACCCAGTCCAGAAACATATAAATAAAACATAAAAACACAATACATATGAAACCGTCCAAGGCATTAAATCTGACGACTCAGCTTGAACAGAGTACGATTCTCCTCACAAGAACATCGCCATCTTCCCGTTTCATCCTTAGTTTAATTTGAAAGGAAAACACTGAATGAGACAGGCTGCTTCGAAGCAACAAACTCCTGAACTTTATTAAACTTTATGAAACTTCTGCATTTATCTGGGCCACGGGTGACCAGCCGTGCATCATCAGTCAGTGAAAGCAGAAGATCACATGGTCAACTCGCCTGGTCTCTCCGCTCTAAGATGGCTGCTCATTTTGAGCTGCGGGAGAAAAGAAAAGCAAAGGCAAGCCTACACCCTGAGGAGCTTCGGGACGGGCACCTCTCACCCACCATCTGGGCCTGTCCTGCGGCTGTGGGTTCGAGTAAAGTTCAGCAGAAAAGTTTGAAACTTACTGGGATGTAAAGTGGGCACATGCTGTCCCAATCGGTCATCTTTGAGCATGTGCAGTAGGGTTGTCTTGCCAGCATTGTCCAGTCCAAGAAACACTAACTTGCCAGATTTCTTGTACAGTCCTGGAACACGGCAGACAGAAATTAAGGAGAACAGAACACAGATATTCTATACACAGACCAGATATCCAGATCTACTATCTACTTCCACCCCCATGCCTCCTTATGTGGCTGCTCACAGGTTGGTTCTGGTTTGATATGCTATCTATGGCTATTCGGTCTTCAGTCATGGCATTTCATGAATACTGAGCTGCTACAGTGGCAGTGACAGAGAGTGATCTTTCACCGTCAGTCACAGAGAACTGCAGGTGTGATGCAACCCTGTAGGCCCAAGCCTTGCATACAGTCACTCTGTACTTTGGCCCATAAAGTCTGACGCAAAATGGTTGGCTTCTCCCCTGGACAGACCTGCCAAGGTGCCCCAGAATGATGCTACAGTACCACTCTTGTCCACAAGGGGAAGCAAACTCTTAAGTTTCAGTGGACAATCGCAAATTCAAGTCATTTAACATTTATATGTGATATACAGGGAAACAAATTCAGAAATATAAGACAAGTCAAGCAATTCCCATTAGATGTAAATTCCTGTAAAAGCATTTAGGCAAGTAGGGAGTGTGTGTTCACTGGCCAGCGATACCTGAGATTAAGAGAAGGACTAGTCCTGGGAAAAACAGCTTCGATAAAAGTGTGTGTGTGTGTGTGCGTGTGTGCTAGATTTGGACTGTGTGCGGCATGAAATCAAGTGCTTACCTAATAACTGCAATACGCTATTGAAACCACTGTAAAGCCAATCAAATATGAAGGACATATCCGGATGTTGTCAATCCTGAAAGAGAAAAAAGAAAAGCAGGAAGTGAGGTTGTGCTTGGCGAAGGAGGGGAACGAGCAGGACGTGTAGAAACACAAACAGCTGCGCCCAAGGTGGGGGGGGGGGGGGGAGTGTGGGAGCTGGGACAGAACCGCTCCAAGCCCTACAGACCCACAGCGTCATCAGGCAAAACCCGTATTGCCTGTTTTTTTTTTTCTTAAAAAAATAAATAAATCAAACAAAACAGCGCTGTGAATGAACCGGCTGAACGATTACCCAACACAAACACCGAAGAATTCAGCCGTGATTCAACAGGGGGACCTGCAGAAAAGATTCGCCTGCACGCTTTCAAAGCAAACTGTACGAAAAAACCCCCTCATGCCAGTCTGTTAATATTTAGCATACAGTTATTGCAACTTTAACATAGTCTGAGAATTACAGGACAGCTAAGAGAAGGCTAGGATTAATCTAGCTGCAATGTACTTTGCCCTTACCGAATTTAGGTCTACTTTATTTTTCTGGTTTCTTACATAACAATAGGAACCAAGAAAGAAAGAGATTAATATTAAATTGTCCATGCATTTATCTAAACAAAAGTTCAGGACAAATTGCACGTGAACAGACCTATCTAAGAATGTAAGTGTAAACTGTCACAGGATGTTTTTCCTGGTAAAACAGCATGGTTTGGACAGATGACGACAAACTAGGACATAGCTTGGATTTTAAGATGCCTGCAATCTGTGCACAATGTCTTTAGTCTAATATTACAACAACAAAACAAAAAGAAACAAGCCATTTAGGTTATACCTACACCAATAAGAGCACGCAAAACTATAAAATGTGGGTATCAGTGGAATATGGAACTTTTACAGTGCATCATTTTACGTCAAAGCATCACGTGTACAAATTAACTGGACAAAATTTTTTTTAAAAAGGGTGAACAAATCTCTTTATCCTCCTGCTACTTAGAATTTGAGTGGTGAAATAGGCTTCAAGTTCAGCTATGGAATAATAATAATCTCCTCTCGATTACTCTTGCAAAACATAAGCCTATTTTACCCCCCTCCTCCCCCGGTTCATTTAACAGCAGCATTTGGAGTGTAATGAAAAGGAAAACCATGCTTCTGTTGTCCTCAGGCTGGACCTATTTATTATGTGGTGAAACCCTGCAATGGCTACAGGACCAGGCCTTTATTTTCAATGATAGCTCTGCTGTAACCGTGCTTCTTTCACAAATCAATGCAATGCCATCTTACCTGTGGCTCTGATTACACAATGCGGACACAGGGCTGGGGGGGGGGGGGGGGGGGGGGCAAAGGTCACGAACATGCAGACAGGGCAAAAAACCACACGTCAGCAGACTGTTCTTCCCCTCTCACACACTACAAGCAGGAAGTGAACCTGGGTCAGGTTGCATGGGCTTAAATAATGCCACAACAACTCTACATGCTGCCTTGTGTAAATTAACTTGACAGGCGTCCATGCCAAGCATTATTAAAATAATGAAACGCTTTTCGGAACTTACTATTAACCCCCCCCCCCCAAAAAAGGCAACATTCACCAGATTACATTCTACAGTATATTCCTCACAGAGTCATGCCTGTGAATAAACACACATAATGGTATACACCTTTGTTCTCGCACTGAATTCAAAGTAACTTACATTGAACTGGTAAACGTAAATTCTAAATCTACACAGGAAAGAGATTCTTGATTGCCAAATGCAAAAGTAAAAATGGGAAGAAAAAAAATTAATACATACAGACTGACCATTGCCCTTTAATTGCATGCACTCTTAAAACCCGACTTTTTTTTACAGCAACTGCCTATGCATTAATGTGCCCATACTGCACGCAAAATGAGTTGGAGGGAGAGTTGCGCGTGCTACAGACATCCCAGTGGACATTGTCTCGGCACGTGAGCAGCACAAGTGACACGGAGATGATTTTCATCCAAAAATACACCAGCTGGCCTGTCCTCTCCCATTTCTTTACGCCCAGCTGACCCGGTTGCCATGGCATCAGGCTTGGTGAAAGGAGCATTTATACGGGCACTGCAAACGTGTTGAAAAGCGGCAAATCTGAACAGCTAAATAAATAATCATCCGCAAAGTTCTAAGGTCACAGTTCAGGATATTCTGCTTATTTTTGAGGTACACTCCATATTCCAGCCAGACTTTTATTTCGATACCAGCTGTGCGAGATCCCCAAAAGATTTACTTTACAAGAGCAGTAAACCTAAACAAGATTACTAAGAGCGTAACTGTTGATCTAGATTCACCGTCCGCAATGATCTGCTACTCAAAGATGACACGTCACTGTCAGTGCCTCTTTGTTGATTAGTTACAACACGATAACTGAAACTGTGCAAGATATAAAGCACACAATTTAACACTGAAAAAATGCCTGAGGAGGGTACATGTCGGGGGGATCATTTTTCACATTTAACTTTGTTACAGAATGAAATTGGGCCGATCTCAACAGATTAAAAAAACTTTTCAAAAAGTCAACAAAAGCCTGAACCAACTATGAATACCAACTGAAGCTATTATAAGTCGGTTGCGTCTGTGTGCACAAGAGGCCCTTTTTATTCACTTCAAGTTCAGCGTTTTGCATCACCGGAGCCAAAGTACAGAAATTCAGGATATTATCAAGGAAAACCACTTAGGCGAGCTGAATCAGCTCGTTGCCAGACGGCACACGATAGAAGATGCAGTAACGATTAAGGTAATGCAAGTTTTCCAAATGTCCACGCAAGACCAGTATTAAGCAGATCTCACACATCACTTCACACACAAGTGGATGGACAATCGGTATGCCACCTAACAGGTTATGGACAAAAACCAAAACCTTTTTCAGAGTGGGGGGACCTGCTGGGCAACCTGTAAAATAAGTTACTGAAAGCATTTGAGACTTAGCTCATTAGGATAAGCAAACATCACTAACGTTAGATACGTAGCTAAATGTTTTAATGGGCTTGTCGGTCTGTTAGTGAGGTTAGTAGCGGTAGCTAACGTTACACTACTTAGATAGAAGCAAATTAAGCTGCCTCTTAACATTGCAGTTAAAGATGTAGCTAGCTATCTGTTAAGCAAGCTAACCAGCCTGTGACCCAAATGTTCCACAGTCAGCATAGCCAACATACCTGGATCTACTGATATCTGTCCAGCTCACAATTGTTGGCTAACTAGCTATATAACTACGGTACGTCTGAATCCAACTAACGAGGAGGTACTACATACACTACTGAAAGTAATGTTAGCAAGCCTGATACTGCGTATAAACTTATTAATTCAGATTGCAACTGATCAGTGCTATATGCATAAGAATAATAACTGACGTGTCCGAAGAGTCACAAATTGACAGCGGTTTCTATCCGTGCTCTATCTGGCTAGCTAGATAGCTAACGTTAGCTAGATAGACATTGGCTGGCAGGTTAGCTTTGCAACCAGCTATCTAATAATTAAGGCGAGGCAGGAATAGCAAGTTTCAGTACATACATGTGATCAGTGTGGTGAATATTTTTGATACGAAAATAATGACAAATAGTCTGGCTAACTAGGTAGCTAGCGAGCTAGATAGACATTGGCTGGCGAGTTAGCTTGGCAACCAGCTAACTGTTATCTAATAGTTTAGACAAGCCGGGAATAGCGATCAGACACTTCCGTACGTACCTGTGATCAGTGTGGTGAAGAATTTTGCTATTAAAATAATGAAAACAGCTCTCCTTTCCCGTACGTGCTATATCTCACCTTTCCTTTCTGTCTTCGTGTTTTGTTACAGAGCCACGACACACATCAATGGCCGACTGACTGCTCCCAGATCCTGACAGAACTTCTTCCTGCGCGTGTTTCGCAATAATGTGCCCGATAAGGAAACAAGAATGCAATTGGTCCGTGTATTCCCGTGTAGTGTCAGAGTGAGGGCAGAATCCATGCTCGAATAGATTATTTTTGTCGGACAATTTTTTAAGCTCTGTGGCGAATGGAGCAGAATATAAACCAATATAAAAATTACCACACAGACCAAAATGCAACTCTATGTTTTAAACACGCTTAAAATACATATATTTTATTTTTCAGCCAATGAAATGTATTTGATTGGCGAGATAATTTCGTTTTATCAAGGAATTACACACTTCTCGTTCGCGATGCAGAGTAAACGCTCCTTCGGGGCTTTTTGACGCACAATTCAAGTATACTGCAGCGTTCGATCTTGTTTTGTTTCTCGTACGACAAAAAAGTTCCTTACACAGGAAATGCCACGTGTACCAACTGCGCATGTGTGAGGAGGGTTGTACGTCTGTCTCGTCTACGTTGATCCAGGGTGATCCCTACTTCCTGTGCGAGCCGAGGAGGATTTTGCGAGTACTTTTACCAAGCAGGGCCCGTACCCCCAGAAACCCGGGGAACAGCCCCAATCATGCTTCTGTATTAGGCTGTTTTTTAAACATCGACCTCCTAGTCAGAGGCCAAATCGGTCCGTCAGTATAGCTGTTTTCACTGGCTACCCAGCTAGGTTTCACGGTGTGTTATTCGTCAGCTAGACACCGCTAGCTAAATTTGTTCTGGTATCAATTTCAAGATGTCAAATTCTGGGTACAACTCTCAGAATGGGGCGGGAGGACAGCCGTACACGAATGGTGAGTAATTTAGTTAAAACTGGCCTGTTGTTTGGGGTTTTATCTCACAGTTCTTGCGGACGTATGAAACTGTCTTTAAGAGTTAGCTGAAAAGTTTAACGACAGCTACAGTTCGTTAGCCATCCAGCTCACAACTTGCGATAGGGCTAACTTCGCTAGCACTAGCTAGCCGATTGCCTACGTAGGGATAAGATAAAGATACGATGCATAGACCGTAAGATATTGCTGACTGGTTGAGTATAGTGCAGCCATTTAACCAAGCGTTCAAAGGAAGTCGAGTGGAGAGTAAATGGATACATTTCTGTGGCAGCGTGTTGAGTTACTTTGTAGCCAGCTTGCTAGCTAACGTTAGCCAGTTGAAATTGCACAAGTTTCATGATGTCATTCAGGGTATAATGTCGCCGCTAACTTCTCCGCTAGTAGTGGAATCGTAGGAATGTTAAAAATAAGATACATGTTAGAAAAATGTTTTAACCAAAAACTTTATATCAGTCATAAGTCATTTTAATTTGAACACGAGCGTGAATGTATTTAGTAGTGTAACACTTCAGAGCAAACAGGAAATACTGGATAGTACCGAATTAATGGTTATATTCATAACTATCGACCTATTCTAAATTACATGGGGCCTTTGAATAGTGTAATTGAATTTACTCGAGTTAACTAACTGAAGACGAGTCGTTTGAAAACTGTATTTTGATTATATGAATTCGTCAAAATCACCCTTGTGATAGATCGATGCCTTTCAAGATCTAGTTGTCGAATAGTCCATAGAATGAAACTCCCCCTCCACTTAAAATAATTAAGCTGGTTCTACGTATCTTCGTCATCGTGTCTTGGCAACGTGGGACGTAAACGCTGCCCGTCATTTTTTGTTTGGGTTTTGTTAGCGAATTGTGGTCACGTGATTGCCGTGCGTAATTAGCCCGTCTCCCTACAGTTCATTAGTATGTGTTTGTTATTTACTAACGTGGACAAACGCCGATATGAGTGTTACCCTAACAACTGCGTCTGGCGTTGAAGTTGTTCGGCGCTGTGAAGCTTTTTTGGCGCAGTATCAATCGCAAGTGCAGTGTGTACATGTGGCATGTGCGCGCGAGCCAGCAGTACAAAGCGCCAACGAATCAGTCAGCGAAGTTTTAAGTTGCCATGTAGTCACTTTTTGGGAAATGTACTATGGGAGAGTTTTGTATGTTTTTACTGTTATTCCTCAGTGTCTCAACAAGCCTTTTAAAAGCAACGACAGTCTGCACAGCTGCTAGTATTACAAAACACCAGTCATGCCTGCAAAAACGCACCTCTCATACAATTGTTTATTTTCAAAATGTATTTTTTTTCTTCTTCTATATAAAACGTAAAAACTGATGTTTCCTTAAGATTTAGGTATCATACTCTTATTGCCACAAATAATTGGGGTTTGTCAGGCTTCTGACCCATTCTCAGAACGATTGGTTCGGGAGCACCGCTGGCCGGATGAACTCCTTGCTCGTAGCGCAGTGTACTGTGCTCTGAGGGAACTCCAGCGGCAGCAGGAAAGGCCGTGTACTGCTGGGACTGTCGATGAGCGCTTTAGTCTTATCTCTTTGCCGGAACCTCTGTACCCACGAGGATCTTTGAACTCTGAGCACAACCATTCTGATTAGTTCTGAGTCTTCCTTATTATTTTAAATCCTGATAAACCCATTGTTAATATGTGCTTTTGGAAGTACTCCACCCCTTAAAGGTTTTCTAATTTGCAATAAATCCTCATTCTCTTCCCAAGGCCAATTTGTTCTGTCTGAAAATCAGTGCCTACCAGCTGTTGTTTTTTTGGTTTCCTTTTGCATTAATGCCTGTTGAATCGACACCATCATATCTGAAACCTTTCGTCCAAGTCGAGTGCGTGTATATTTTCCACACTTTTGCATAGCATTACCTTACTACGTTTCACTTTCATTGGCTGTTGAGGCAGCCCTGTCTGAATTTGATTTGGAATTTCTGGTTTGTATACAAATGCAAAAACAGGAAAAGTTTGGTTGACCAGTTTGGACTGGCAGTGCATATAAAGTATCTTGGTATGTGACTTATTAATTCCCGTCTGTTAAGCCAGTCAGATGAATTAGGGAATTTCTATGCAGTCCGTTTAGCCAAGAATCTTTCTTTTGTGCATCTGACCTTGCGCTTCTTCCTCAGGGTTCTGTTGGCTTGTGGCAGTTCCAGGGCTGTTGTCTGAATGGAAGCTTTGCCGCTAGCCCCCGGGTCGGCCTTGCGGTTCTGAGAGAGATTTCCCCATTTCCCGGAAATGCCGCGATTGCTGATATTTTTTCGCCATTTAGTGTTTTTTGTTAAATTCCTGCATTTGCAGTATTTCTTGTCGTGTGCGTGTCGTTGGCAGCTGAGGTGTTGAATTGGAGGTGGAGCTGCTCTGGTTAACTCGTTGCGTTTTGTTGTGGTTCTCCAGGCCCCTCCGTGCCCCCTGCGGCGCTGCAGCCTGTAAGGCAGGGCTACAGCATGGCGGGTCCGCCCCCGCTTCCCAACCAGATTCCCGCCAAGTTTGCCCACCCGCCCGCCGGCGCTCCCGGACTCCACAACTCCGGCCCCTATCAGAGCGCCCCCCCGCCCCCGCCCAGCTCCTATCAGGCGGCTCCGGGGCCGACGCCCACCGGCCGGTCGCCGGCTCCCATTGGACCGCCTCAGAGTATGACCCCGCCCCCACCTGCCACCCATGGTCACATGACTCCGCCCCCACCTTCCACTCATGCCCATATGATGACCCCGCCCCTGCCTACCACCCATGCCCAAATGATGACCCCGCCCCTGCCTACTACCCACGCCCAAATGATGACCCCGCCCCTGACTACTACGCACGCCCATATGACCCCGCCCCTGCCTACTACCCACGCCCAAATGATGACCCCACCCCTGCCTACTACCCACGCCCAAATGATGACCCCACCCCTGCCTACTACCCACGCCCAAATGATGACCCCGCCCCCCCCTAACGTCCACGGTCGCCTGACCCCTTCGCCAATTTCCCCCCTTGCCACGCACCCGTCTCCGCCCCCACATATCACCCACGGCCACATGCTGACCCCGACCCCGCCTAACATCCGTGGCTACATGACCCCGCCCGCACCTTCCCCGCTCACCGTTCCTCCCGGCTCCCAGAATCCCCTGCTGTCCAGCTGGCCCCAGGGGCCTGTGCGAAATCACGTGACCGCGTCGCCCACGCCTTCGTCACCAGGACCCAGCATGGCTCCGCCCCTCTCCTCCTACAGCGCCTCACACCCCCCTGGACACCAGCCTTCTCCCCTCGCCCTCAACAGCTACGCCCCCCCAGGTAAGTGCTGACCCCCCGCCCCCACACATTTCAAATACAGGGACGCTTCTTTAACTGCAAAACTAAGGTTTCGCTAAAAACAGCTAAGGGTGAGAACATGACCGGAAATCCAGTATTGCTACCAGACCAGGTGATTTCTGATTACCATGCTCACAAAGACAAGCATTAGAATCCAGATTGGTCTTAGAAACTGAACTACGAAAAGAAATGGCGTTGTGGATCGCACAGCACAGCCACGCCCCAGCACAGCCAGGCCTGAACGCCCCGGCACAGCCAGGCCTGAACGCCCCAGCACAGCCAGACCTGAACGCCCCAGCACAGCCAGGCCTGAATGCTGCAGCACAGTCAGGCCTGAACGCCGCAGCACAGCCAGGCCTGAACGCTGCAGCACAGTTAGGCCTGAACGCCGCAGCACAGTCAGGCCTGAATGCTGCAGCACAGCCTGGCCTGAACGCCACAGCACAGCTAGGCCTGAACGCCCCAGAACAGCCAGGCCTGAACGCTGCAGCACGGTGATGATCACACTGGCTGATGTTGGAGGTGAACTTTGGCCTCAGCCTGGCAGGGCTTATCTCTCTGGCAGTGGTCCATGTGCCGCGTCACAGTGTGAGATCACTTCTGGCCAGTCCGCACCGCCTGAATCTGCTCTGCTGGGGAAGCATGGAACGATGTTTCTGCGTCAGGAAGGCCCACTGAGGACTGTGCGCCTCGGTCATGGCCGCTTGTGCGATGAAGGCTGAGTCAGGCCGCCTTGCTTGTCACGCTCACGCTCATCGTAGCCCATGTGTGATACGGTGTCCCGGACGTTTCTCTGAATGTAACTGTGCTCTGTGTCAAAGCTGACAGGGATAGTTTGGTCTCTGCAAGTGGCTCCGGGTTTCTATTGTGATGTCATAATGGGACGTGATGTCATTCCCGCTGCTGTTCCCGCGGAGGCTGACGTTCGAGCAGCGGGGGCCCGGTCCAGCGGCAGTTTAAAAGATGGAGCAGGCAATTTTTGCATTATCACGCGCAATATTGCCTTCATTGTTTTGCATGAGAAGATGATACTCCCCACCCCGCTGTCCTGCGCTGTGCCGAGCGACCTGCTTTTCGCCTGGAGCTGCTGTCGTTTCACAACCTCGCCAGTTCCGTTGCGCAACCCGCCTGTCAGATGTGCCCCAGCCAAGCGCACCGCTGCTCCCGCTGTACTTACTAAAGTTCGGTCTGGACCGCGTCGTGGCGAAGGGGCGCAGGCCTGACGGGGTTAAAGGTCGCGGGCGCGTGAGCGTGACTCGTGATGTCATCAGTTCCTACGGTAACCGAGAGACCGCGCTGTGCCGTACGTTGTGGTTGTTTGCCGCGGCGGTTCGGTTCTGCCGCCGGTGAGGGAGAGCGTGGCGCTGGCGTCCCTGCGCTGGCCGCCGTTCCCCGACGTCGGGTCGGCCCGTTCGGCTGGCATCGCGCCCGCTCGGCTGGCATCGCGCCCGCTCTGGGCGGTACCGCCCGAGTTCCGGCGGGAGACCCTCGCTTTGAGTCCGCTTCCCTTCCTCAGGCTCAAACGGACTACAGGTGGTGTGACGCGCACAGCGCCATCCCCCGCGTAATCGTTCGTGGGTCGGTGTGAAATTAAAAAAGAGGGTGTGGTCAGATTGGAGGTGGGGGTGGTATTTAACGGTCTCTTCTGTCTGTCTGGCGTCCGTGTCACTCATCCCCAGGCTCCGCCCCTTCCTCGATGAGCCCAGTGCCGTCCCAGGTGTATCAGCCCGGCAGACCGCCTTATGCCCCCCCGCCTGCCGCCGGCCCCCCCCCCACCATGAGGCCCGCACCGCCCCCTACTGGTGCTCCTGGCTCTGCCACCCCACCGCCTCCCCTCCCTCAGCAGCATGAAGGTACGGTCCATTATTCATTCACTCAAACCCGTCAGATGCAAACAAACCCCTCAGATACACATAAACCCCTCAGATACACACAACCTCCTCAGATACACACAAACCCCTCAGATACACACAACCTCCTCAGATACACACAACCTCCTCAGATACACACAACCTCCTCAGATACACACAACCTCCTCAGATACACACAAACCCCTCAGATACACACAAACCCCTCAGATACACACAAACTCCTCAGATACACACAAACCCCTCAGATACACACAACCTCCTCAGATACACACAAACTCCTCAGATACACACAACCTCCTCAGATACACACAAACCCCTCAGATACAAACAACCTCCTCAGATACACTCAAACCCCTCAGATACACACAACCTCCTCAGATACACACAAACCCCTCAGATACACACAACCTCCTCAGATACACACAAACTCCTCAGATACACACAAACCCGTCAGATGCACACAAACCCATCAGATGCACACAGACCCCTCAGATGGGTGCCTTACGTAGGACTGCAGCATGGATGCTAAACTGTGAGCCTCATACTAACTTGTAGTGTTTGCTTGCATCGCTGCTGTGTTTGAGAAATATAAACAGTGCTCAGAATATTCAGCCCTTGTGCTCTGTTTGCTTAGCAGCACATGAGAAACTGTTAGCCTGGGTGAAATATACCCAGGACATTATTGGGATTTTGTTGAAATATAGACCAAATATATATTAAAATGCTCTTATCTTTATTCCAATTCCAATCAATTTGAAGGATATGTATATATAATGGTTGCCATTTACCTCTGCGAGGTCATTTTTAACAGTGATTGTGCTGTTCATTTTTTGTGATGAAGATTTAATGATGGCATGAGAGGCTTACGTCATGTTTATCTGTGAAAAATTAAAATGTAATGCTTTAGATAATTGATGTTTATTTTTTTGTCCTGGAAGTGTCAGTTATTTTTAATCTATCTTGTATTCAAAGAAACCATAAAGGTAAAAAAATCCAGGTGATGTACAACAAATAGAAACTCAAAACAAGATCCAACTTTACCCTGGTTTCTTCTCTAGTTTCATCTCTCAAAAGCATCCTTCCTGTTTTGACTAAGGGTTCAGTTTGACTCAATCCGAACACGGGGGTTAACGGGTTAGAAATTTCCCACAGTGCACTGCAGCTCAGCGCACCTGCCACATCCTGGCGGCCCCCTCTCTGATCTCTCGTCTGCTCTGAGTGAAATGTGGAGCGGCTCAAGCGGAGCTTTGCGTCGGGATTGGGGTCTCCCTCCCGGATTGGGGTTTCCCCCCCGGATTGGGGTTTCCCTCCCGGATTGGGGTTTCCCCCCCGGATTGGGGTTTCCCCCCGGATTGGGGTTTTCCTCCCGGATTGGGGTCTCCCTCCCGGGTTTGAGTGACAGGCGAGGCGTGGGGCCTGTAGCGTGCCTGCAGGAGGACTTCCCACAGTGCAGTGGTGCTTGGGCTGTGTTTGTGATGTAACCGTCTCTGCTCTCCCCCCGCCCCCCCCGCCCTGTCCACGCCAGCCCGTCTCTGGGGAGACGCGGCCAGTAGCTTTGCCCCGGCTGAACGCCCGTTCTCGCCCCCCTCCGATGACGAGTGCGACGAGCGTGGCGTCGAGCGCGCAGGTGTGACATCATGACTCCGTCCGGCGTTGTCGTGTTCGTGTTTGTCCTGGAGATGGCTCGGTGGACACCCCCTCCCCCCCCTCACGTTCATGACCCCTCCCTCGTCATAGTTTCATTTAGGTTCTGGTCCTGGTGTCGTGTTTTGTGAATGTGCTCTCTCTCGTGTCCCCTTCCAAACTCGCCATCGAATGCAAATTATCACAATAAATGTGCTTCTTGTGCCCTGACCCTTAGCATTGGTTATTTGGGGGTGTAGAATGAGAAGCAGTTGTGTTGAACAGACGCACCCCGTCTCGTAAATGATCATGATGTTTCTGATTCGATGTTTCAGGAGCCGGACAGCCACCCGTCACCGGTGATGTCACAGCAGCCCCTCCTGCCTTTGACCATCTGGAAACGGGTATGAAACACATGGGTAAGAGAGAGCCCTTCATACTGGCCCATGTTAACTTTGCATGTTTACGCTTCATTCTGACACAGTTTCCTGCAGGCTGCCTGACAGTAGCTGCAGCAGTTGGTTTGTGCTGTGTTTCGCTTGGCAGTTGGTTTGTGCTGTGTTTCCGTTGGCAGTTGGTTTGTGTCATGGCTACGCTTGGCAGTTGGTTTGTGCTGTGTTTCGCTTGGCAGTTGGTTTGTGCCGTGGTTAAGCTTGGCAGTTGGTTTGTGTCGTGTTTCCGTTGGCAGTTGGTTTGTGTCATGGCTATGCTTGGCAGTTGGTTTGTGCTGTGTTTATGCTTGGCAGTTGGTTTGTGCTGTGTTTATGCTTGGCAGTTGGTTTGTGCTGTGTTTATGCTCGGCAGTTGGTTTGTGCCGTGGTTAAGTTTGGCAGTTGGTTTGTGCCGTGTTTCGCTTGGCAGTTGGTTTGTGCTGTGTTTATGCTTGGCAGTTGGTTTGTGCCGTGTTTACGGTTTTTATAATGCATTTAACTCTTTAATTTCAGCCGGCCCGCCCCCACCACCTCAACCTGGGATGAACAGGCCGATGGGCCACTCGTACCCCACGCTCCCCCCGGGCTACCAAAACGTGACCAGTCCCTCCTCCCCTGCCCAGACCAGGAAGCAGCCTTACAGTCCCGCGGCACAGCCGTATCCGCAGGTACAAGCGCCCCCTCCTCCCACCTCCCCCAAAATCAACAGCTTTCACATCTGCCCTGTCCCAGTGTAATACCCGTTTCCACTCCAAAGCTAATCTCATGCAGTGTTGTACTGTGAAATCTTTATAGTTTATTTATAGTTTGGTAGGCAGCTGATCTGTGTCTGGTCACATAGGGTGAGAAAGGAGGGCCACGTCTCTTCCTGGATTTCATTAATATTTATGCTCTTAATTATTTAGTTAGCCCTGTCTTTGATGAGATCTGAGGATTGGCATTTTAGCCAAATGGCTGGATAAGCTCACTAATAACAGCTGAAACTGCTCTTATGTCTTTATCCCTGTTTTATACCCATGAGTAAATGGCCATTTGAGCACTGGTAGCCAACCCTGCTCCTGGAGATCTATCATCCTGTAGGTGTACATTACAACCCTAATTTGGCACTCTTGATTCTGCTAATTAGTGGCTCATACAGATCTCTAGCTGTTGAGGTGCACTTTGCTAGGGCTGGAGTGAAAACCTACAGGACAGTAGATCCTGGTATAGGGTTGGTTTCTCCTGCATTGGAGTATTTGCTCATTGGTCGCGGCTGATTGGTGGAGACGGGAGCCCCCCCCCCCGGCCCAGCAGGTATTGGAGCTCTTGTCCTGTGTTTGCCCAGCCCCCGGCAGGCCCCACCCAACTCAGCTCCTCCATGGCGGGCCTGAGCCTGCAGTCCCACACCCCCGAGGCCCTGAGGGTGGTGAACCTCCTGCAGGACCGCAGCATCCTCCCCCCTGGGCCTGTGCCCCCCCCCACGCCCTGCCTGCCCCAGGACCTGCAGAGAGTCAACTGCAGCCCAGAGTGAGTGCCTGTCCCACACCCTGCGCACCGCTGACCGCTTTAACTGACTCTCTGACCATTTAACCGACTCTCTGACCTCTTTAACTGACTCTCTGACCATTTAACCGACTCTCTGACCGCTTTAACTGACTCTCTGACCATTTAACCGACTCTCTGACCGCTTTAACTGACTCTCTGACCATTTAACCGACTCTCTGACCTCTTTAACTGACTCTCTGACCATTTAACCGACTCTCTGACCGTTTTAACTGACTCTCTGACCACTTTAACCGACTCCCTGACTGCTTAAACTCACATCCACTTGTCTTTATTGATCACACTGGGATCTCTTTACCTTTATGAATGGCAGACAGTGGAGTAATGTGCACTATTAATGTGGTGTTTTATGACCTTTGACCTTGTGCAGGGTGGACTGAGTTCCCCTCTTCCCCCACACAGAGGGGCTGTTCCTGGCCCTCCCTCTCCAGGGCCTGGGAGAATCTGTACACTCTGCCTCGTGTCTCCCAGACTCCCCGTTCGTTTTCACAGTCCTTTAATTAGTCACCTGTAGCTGGAGTTATCGCTAATGGCTCCGCCCCTCTGGGCCAGCTGGCTAATGCTACTGTACAGCAGTCCCTTAGCCTGACCGTGTGCTTGTCCATGTGTACACGCTTAAAAAACCTGTCCAACTCTGTCCTGTAAGAATGTCTGTGTGCTTCTGTTGATTGACGTGTATTTGCTTGCTTTTTGTTTGTCTTCAGGGTCTTCCGATGCACCCTCACCAGCATCCCTCAGACCCAGTCCCTGTTAAACAAAGCTAAACTCCCCCTGGGGCTGCTGCTGCACCCGTTTAAAGACCTTTCGGTAAGACCTGGCAACCCCTCGGCCTCCTCTGTTCACAGCGTTAAAACCCTGAACTGGGTTAGACCTGGCAACCCCTCGGCCTCCTCTGTTCACAGCGTTAAAACCGTGAACTGGGTGAGACCTGGCAACCCCTCGGCCTCCTCTGTTCACAGCGTTAAAACCCTGAACTGGGTTAGACCTGGCAACCCCTCGGCCTCCTCTGTTCACAGCGTTAAAACCCTGAACTGGGTTAGACCTGGCAACCCCTCGGCCTCCTCTGTTCACAGCGTTAAAACCCTGAACTGGGTTAGACCTGGCAACACCTGAACCTCCTTTTGCATATAAACCTGAAATGCCTGGGTTAGACCTGGCAGCACCTAAACCTCCTTTTGCATAAAAACCTGAACTGTCTGGAGTTTTCACAGTGTGGATGTCCTCTAATTACCTGACATCATTGGGGGTGTGTGTGTGTGTTAAAGAAAAAGAAATGGCTTTTTGAAAAGACACACAGTTGAATTGCATGAATTGTGGATTAATTAAACTGTTAAAAGAATTCAGATTGTATGGATTTGGTACGAGCTGTCGGCACATCTTAAAAACGTGGCTAAAATGATTCCCCCCTCCCCCTCTCCCTCCTGTTTGTTTTGGTGACTGCAGCAGCTGCCCGTGGTCACCTCCAGCACCATTGTGCGCTGCCGGTCCTGCCGAACCTACATTAACCCTTTCGTCTCCTTCCTGGACCAGAGGAGGTGGAAATGCAACCTGTGCTACAGAGTGAATGACGGTGAGCGCGAGGAGGGGTCAGGGGTCAAAGGTCAGGGGTCAGGCTGCACTGCAGGGGTGGGGGTGTTCAGCATGTCAGTTTTTCAGGAGATGACCTACTCCAGGTCAGCTAGACCAACTCCCCTAGTGCTTGAAACCTCATTCTGAACATTGTCCCCATTCTTTTCCGAAAATATGATTTCTGCGTTAAAGAGGTCCAGTCTGTGCGTTGCCATTACATCGCTCGCTGTTTTTTTAGACTGGGGAAGTGATTAGGTTACTGTGGGTGGACCTTCGTGGATCGTGTGCTAATTGCATTACATGCGTTACAACCAGTTTCCTTATCCTACCCACTGTGTGCATACACATTGATCTGAGCGCATTCAGAGTCCTGCCGTCCTGTATTTGGGTGTCTGTGTGACGCGTTTACCCCTCGTTTTTTTGTGTGCAGTTCCTGAGGAGTTCATGTACAACCCCGTCAGCAGATCCTACGGGGAACCCCATAAAAGGCCCGAGGTCCAGAACCCCACCATCGAGTTCATCGCTCCTTCAGAGTACATGGTAATCCAGCTCCGCCAAACACCCGCCCCCACGCTGCTTTAACCACACGCGTATACCTGCTGTATGTGTGGAGTCTGAGGTGTGGGGGGGGGGCAGGTCCCATATACCTGCCCCACCTTTCATCTAACGCCACACAAACAGCTGCTGCCCCCACCTCAAACCGCACATATACCTGCTGCCCCCACCTCAAACTCCACACATGTACCTGCCCCCCCCACCTCAAACTCCGCACATGTACATTACTTGCATTGTTGATGAACAAACACTTGATTTTATATTACATATCCTTACGTTTATATTTATACAGCACTTTTCTGAATGCTCAAAGTGCTTTACAGTGAAGGGGAACTCACCTCACCCACCACCAAATGTGTAGCACCCACCTGGGTGATGCACGGCTGCCATTTTTGCACCAGAAAGCTCACCACACATTAGCAAAGGTGGAGGGCTGCATTGAACCGATGCTGTTTTATGTATTATATTTTTATTTTATTGATTTATTTTTACATACGATCTGTTTATAAAACTGCTTGCTTCTTGAATTGCAAACCCAGTTTCCTGACCTACGCAGCCTGTTGCACTACGCAGTCAAGGCCGATCTGTCAGTTTGCCAGTGTCTGGCAACGTGTTCCTGTGGTTTGTTTTCGTTTGGACTGAATGTGTTTTGCATGGATGTGGACATTGTCATTTCCGGCATGTTATTTTGCTTGAAAATCGGGTGAAATTGTATTTTACTACACTGGACCCCAGTCAGTTTGAAGGTGTTCTTCTAACACACATTTTTAAAAAATCATTCAAATCCTCTTTCAACCATTACACTTGCTCTGCAGCAGAACACTGGATGCTGTTTGAATTTTGTGCGTGTGGTTTTAAATGCGCTCTGTGCTTGTGTTGTGCGTACCCCAGGACAGCCTGGCTCTCCTGTGCGTACCCCAGCGCAGCCTGGCTCTGTTGTGCCTACCCCAGCACAGCCTGGCTCTCCTGTGCATACCCCAGCACAGCCTGGCTCTCCTGTGCGTACCCCAGCACAGCCTGGCTCTCCTGTGCGTACCCCAGCACAGCCTGGCTCTGTTGTGCCTACCCCAGCACAGCCTGGCTCTCCTGTGCATACCCCAGCGCAGCCTGGCTCTGTTGTGCCTACCCCAGCACAGCCTGGCTCTCCTGTGCTTACCCCAGCACAGCCTGGCTCTATTGTGCCTACCCCAGCACATCCTGGCTCTGTTGTGCCTACCCCAGCACAGCCTGGCTCTCCTGTGCCTACCCCAGCACAGCCTGGCTCTGTTGTGCCTACCCCAGCACAGCCTGGCTCTCCTGTGCGTACCCCAGCACAGCCTGGCTCTCCTGTGCGTACCCCAGCACAGCCTGGCTCTCCTGTGCGTACCCCAGCACAGCCTGGCTCTGTTGTGCCTACCCCAGCACAGCCTGGCTCTGTTGTGTCTACCCCAGCACAGCCTGGCTCTCCTGTGCGTACCCCAGCACAGCCTGGCTCTGTTGTGCCTACCCCAGCACAGCCTGGCTCTGTTGTGCCTACCCCAGCACAGCCTGGCTCTCCTGTGCGTACCCCAGAGCAGCCTGGCTCTCTGACCTGTTTTCTCTGTCTCTCAGCTTCGACCCCCCCAGCCCGCCGTGTACCTGTTCATCCTCGACGTATCCCACAATGCCGTGGAAACTGGGTACCTGGACGTCGTGTGTCAGTCCCTCCTGGACAATATCAGCGCGTAAGTTCATACTGCTGGCAAACAGATCTAACAGCTAGGGTGAAGTTATGATTATTATTATATTATTTTATTATAATCGTTATAATGTCAAGCCAGGCTAAAGGGTCCAGTCTAGGGATCTTTGGTAAATTAGAATGGAAATTATGTTTCAGTGGTACAGTAACATACTGATAATGTTCAGAAATGTAGAACAGAAACATAATCATACTAGGAGTTTAGCTACCTTTCATAGTCCTGAGAATGGTTGAAGCCACCTTCAGTAGGGTATTTTTACTTTTAAGGTTTTTTATAATGGTGATGGTGTGGTGGAGTCCAGTTAAGGCGTTCACGTTGTGTGTTATTTATACTGTGTCTGTAGCTCAGTAGCGGTGCTTTCTGTGTGCAGTGATCATAGCGTTCAAGTTCTGTTTTATTTATACTGTGTCTGTATCTCAGTAGCGCTGCTTTCTGTGTGCAGTGACCATAGCATTCAGGTTGTGTGTTATTTATACTGTGTCTGTATCTCAGTAGCGCTGCTTTCTGTGTGCAGTGACCATAGCATTCAGGTTCTGTTTTATTTATACTGTGTCTGTATCTCAGTAGCGCTGCTTTCTGTGTGCAGTGACCATAGCGTTCAGGTTCTGTTTTATTTATACTGTGTCTGTATCTCAGTAGCGCTGCTTTCTGTGTGCAGTGAAACTTCTGTACAGCTGCAGCTGATGTGTGTGGAGCTGATGCCTCCATTTGAGGCACCTGTGGCGGTTTCATTACTGAGCCGCAATCTGCACCATGCAAATTAGGCCGAGTCTGGCGACAGGCGGTGACACACAGCTCTGGTATCAAAACCGTGACACAGGGCTGGTGACAGAAACGGTGACACAGGGTTTTTTTTGGAGAGCGGTCACAGAAACAGTGACACAGGGTTTTTTTGGAAAGGGGATACGGAACGTTCTTTCTCCTCGTTCCCCCTCAGGCTTCCAGGGGACTCCAGGACGAAGATCGGCTTCATCACGTTCGACAGCACCGTCCACTTCTACAACCTGCAGGAGGGCCTGTCCCAGCCCCAGATGCTCATCATCTCAGACATCGATGGTGAGGGAGCGACTGCCCTCTGGGGTCATGTACCTGACCTGGGCACAGTCTTTACCTGTTTATAGTCCAGCCTTCTCCCATCGAAGGGAGTGAAAGATTCACTCATTCATTCATTCATCCATTCATCCATTCATTCATTCACTGACTCATTCATTCGTTCATTCTTGTTCTTTGAACGCATTTTCCAAGTTCTAAATATGAACAGTGTAAATTATTCCACTTGACAAATGCCGTGGAAAGGGGTTCATGCATGTTGAAATGTGTAATTGTTTCATTTGTAGTTATTGCTTTGGAACCTCTGTAATACGAACACATTGGGAATGGCATTAGTTTGCCTCTCTGAAATGTTTGTAACTTGGAAAACGATAAGGAAATCAACCAAATTTAAAATGTTAAATCCTTTGTTTTGGAGCCTACCCTAATGAACAAACTTGGATGCAACTGGAAACTGTTTGAGAGTCATCGTTTATCACTCCAACTTTATTGTTTGTTTGTTTGTTTAATTTTCTGTAGATACTGTGAAGCATTTCCACAGCCCGGTGTAGTGTTAGATTTAAGGGCATAAGGCTTCATGCTTTTGTTTCATAGGTCTGTGAGTTCTGTGTGTGAGGTTTTGGGCCACGAGCCAGTAAATCTAAAATGGCCGCTCTGCTCTCTTCTTTCTGCCGTTTTTCTCCCTGCAGATATTTTCTTACCGACACCAGACAGCCTTTTAGTCAACCTCAACGAGTGCAAGGAGGTAGGTCCTGCTTTTAAAATGAGCTCCTCTGTTTGTTCTTTATTTTATTCATTCTACCCAAATCTTTCCACGCTTGTGCTCTCTGAAAAGCTGGGGCTGATGTGTGTTCCTATCATTCGTAAAAGCCACATAAATACGTGAATATTGACTTCCTGTTTTTTTAAGCATTTTTTTGACAAAATGATGGCATGATTTTTTAATACTTTGTCATTAATTAATGATCTGTTCTGAGCTGTGCTCTATTGAAGCCTCGTTGCAGTGGGGGGGGGGGGGGGCGGGCCCTCTCAGTGTTTCAACTGTCAGCATGTTTTGCAGTTTGAGAGTCTCTGAAATGGGACTTATGAGTGGGGGGAGGGGGGGGGGCAAGAGGAGAGCAGGTGTGGCACACAGCCCCTCCCGGCTGTGGAGAGTAGGGGTGGGTGGGGGGGGGGGCATTTACACCGTGCTCTGCATTTTGCGCCCACCCCCCTGCTCCTTTAACGGACCACGCCGTTGGTTTTGTCTGCGCAGCTGGTGCAGGACCTGCTGAAGGCCCTGCCGCAGATGTTCGTGAAGACGATGGAGACGCAGTCCGCTCTCGGCCCCGCCCTGCAGGCCGCCTTCAAGCTGCTCTCGCCCACCGGGGGGCGCGTGTCCGTCTTCCAGACCCAGCTGCCCTCGCTCGGGGTGGGGGCCCTCAAGTCCAGGGAGGACCCCAACCAGAGGGCGTCCGCTAAGGTGCCCGCAGACGCCGGTCACTTACAGCACACACAGTCTACTCTGCATAATGGGTTTTCATGGAAGCCCCGCCCTCTTAAAGAGACAGGCAGCGTTTATTTTCTGAGCGTTTTGTTCTTATTCTCTGGTTTTCGCGTCTCAGGATGTACAGCACCTCTCTCCCGCCACCGATTTCTACAAGAAGCTGGCGCTGGACTGCTCGGGCCAGCAGGTGGCCGTGGATCTGTTTCTGCTGAGCGGACAGTACTGCGACTTGGCCTCCTTAGGTCAGTACATTAAAAATAACATTACATTACCTTACGTTACCTTATATTACACGTTACGTTACCTTACAGATTTGCAGATTTGCACTGTTTTGACTTTTTTTTTTAATGTAGTTTGCATTTTTGCAGCTGGATACATACTGACACAGTTAAGGTTAAGTACCTTGCTCAAGGGTACAATGGCACTGCCCTGGGAATCAAACCTGCAACCTTTTGCTCACAACCCAGTTCCCTATTTATTATACTCCACTGCAGCCCCCTCCTCTGGGTTACAGCAGGTTAATGTGGTCCCAGGGCTGCACGACTGATGCTATTGTGCTAATCGTGCTAACTCGCCGTTTTCCTCTCTTCTCCCCCCCCCCCCCCCCCCCCCCCCAGGCTGCATATCCAGGTACTCTGCCGGGAGCATCTATTACTACCCGTCGTACCACCACCAGCACAACCCCGCCCAGGTGCACTGCTTCCAGAAGGACCTGAAGAGATACCTGACCCGCAAGATCGGCTTCGAGGCCGTCATGAGAATACGCTGCACGAAAGGTGCGTGTGCTTCTGCCAGTTTCCCCTCTGGCTCAGTGGCCTTTTGGACCAAGGAAGTCTGCACCTGGTTTACCTTCCTCATTTAACCCCCTTGTTTTACTCTTATTGGTTATTAGCTATTCATTATTACTGGCCATTACTAGTAATGTGAGAGTACTGCGATGACCTCACCTGTTTTTGCATGTTGATTACGGTCTAATTTGCTGGTGCTGAAACCACAAATACACACACAAATGCACACACTGACACACACACACACACATGTACTGTGCGTGAGTAGATGATGTGGTTGAGTTGGGGATAGACCGAGCAGGAGGTGAAAGTTGGGGTTGGACAGAGTGGGAGGTGAAAGTTGGGGATGGACATAGCAGAAGGTGAAAGTTGGGGATGGACATAGCAGGGGGTGAAAGCAGAGCTGTTGACCTCTCGTGCGTTTGGTTTGCACTCCTCCCAGGTCTGTCCATACACACCTTCCACGGGAACTTCTTTGTGCGCTCGACGGACCTGCTGTCGCTGCCCAACGTGAACCCGGACGCTGGCTTCGCCGTGCAGATGTCCATCGAGGAGAACCTGCTGGACACACAGGTGGTCTCCTTCCAGGCCGCGCTGCTGTACACGTCCAGCAAAGGTGCGCGCTCCATTATGAGGTCATAAAGGGACTGGGGGTTTCCAGCCCTGTGATTGGTCAGGTCGGCAGGGTAGAGAAGCTGCTTCATTCCAAAGCCCCCCCCCCCCCCCCCCCGTGTCCCTTTGGTGCAAATTTGTCATGGGTTAGGAATCAGTTTTGCATCCTAGCATGATTTTTTCATCTGGAGACTACATTTCCCAGGTGGCAACTGATGAGGGTCTCAACTGTTGTACCTCGTTTCCACAGGAGAGCGGCGGATCCGTGTCCACACCATGTGTCTGCCTGTGGTCAACTCGCTGTCGGACATCTTTGCCGGGGCTGATGTCCAGGCCATCAGTGGTCTGCTGGCTAACATGGGTATGAGCCCCACGCCTACCTGGACCTACCTGTTTGGGCCTACCTGTTTGGGCCCACCTGGCGCAGATTTCCGACCGCTAACGCGCGTCTTTGTGTCCGCTAGCCGTGGACCGGTCCGTGACGGCCAGTCTGAGCGACGCCAGAGACGCCATGACCAACGCCGCCATCGACTCGCTGTCCGTCTTCCGCTCGTCCGTGCTGACCATCCAGCAGCCTGGCCTACTGGCCCCCCGGAGTCTCTGCCTGTTCCCCCTCTACATCCTGGCCCTGCTTAAACAGGTAAACCCCCCTCCCCCCCACATCCTGGCCCTGCTTAAACAGGTAACCCCCCCCCTCTACATCCTGGCCCTGCTTAAACAGGTAAACCCCCCCTGTACATCCTGGCCCTGCTTAAACAGGTAAAACCCCCCCCTGTACATCCTGGCCCTGCTTAAACAGGTAAACCCCCCCCCCCCCCCACATCCTGACCCTGCTTAAACAGGTAAATTAATGGTAGTGAATGAACATTGTGGACGTCTTCGCCAGCCTCTCTCTCAGACGGCTTGCTCTGTGCTGGTGTTTCTGCGCCGGCTGTCGAACGGTGACGCGTCCTGGCCGGCGCTGACGCTGTGACTCTCGCTCTGGGTTGCAGAAGGCCTTCCGCACGGGTACGAGCACGCGACTGGACGACCGCGTCTTCGCCATGTGCCAGCTCAAGTTCCAGCCGCTGTCCTACCTGATGCTGATGATCCACCCGTCGCTGTACAGGGTGGACGACCTCACGGACGAGGTGAGGGAGGGAGGGAGGGAGGGGAGGGTGGTGGGGTAGCAGGGAGTCGAGCGTAGCTTTTCCCACAATGCCTCAGTGCCGCTGACCGCGCTAACCTGTGTCCCGCAGGGAGCCCTGAACATCAGTGAGCGCACCGTCCCCCAGCCCCGAATCCTGCAGCTGTCTGCAGAGAGGCTGAGCCGCGATGGAGCCTTCCTCATGGACGCCGGCTCGGTTAGCGCTCCCTCTCTCTCTCTCTCTCTCTCTCTCACTCCTCTCTCTCTCTCTCTCTCTCGCTCTCTCTGTTTCCCTCTCTCTGTCTGTCTCTCTCTCTCTCTCTCTCTCTCCCTCTCTCTCTCTCTCTCTCTCTCTCTCTCTCACTCCTCTCTCTCTCTCCCTCTCTCTCTCTCTCTCTCTCTCTCTCTCTCTCTCTCTGTTTCCCTCTCTCTGTCTCTCTCTCTCTCTCTCTCTCTCTCACTCTCTGGCGGTAAGGAGCAGGGCCGTGCGAGGCCCAGTCCTGCAGCTGGTCCTGTTAGCGGGTCCCGCTCAGCGTAAACACACACACACGCACACACGCACACATGCACACACACACAAGCTGCCACTGAAAGTAGTCTGTCCTTATTTTCAGGTCATGTACCTCTGGGTCGGAAAAAACTGCAATCCCAACTTCCTGGTGCAGGTGCTGGGAGTACCCAACTGTGCTGCTGTACCTCAGAACATGGTAAGCATCCCGCTAACCTCTCTCTATACCCCTGTGCATGCTGTCTGTCCCGCACCTTACCCCCCTGCGTGTGCTGTCTGTCCCGCACCTTACCCCCCTGTGTATGCTGTCTGTCCCACACCTTACCCCCCCGTGTGTGCTGTCTGTCCTGCTAACCCCGCTGTACTTACACTGTGTGCTGTCTATCCACAGAACCAGCTCCCTGAACTGGACACGGCCGAGTCCATCCGGACCAGAGCCTTCCTTGGCTGGCTGAGGGAACAGCGACCCTTCTTCCCCGTGCTGCATGTCATCAGGTAGGCTGGGGTCCCCAGGGGGGAATCTCCGCTGAGGCAAAGCCCTTCTGCCTCTGATCTCAGACACATGACTTGGACAGCTGAGTCATGTGACTGATGTTTCCACGGGAGCACTGGTTTTATGTGCTAGGGGAGGTACGTTCTGTCGCTGTGGCAAAGGTTAAAGGCGAAGAGCAGGATCAGACGTCAGCAGGTCAGGTGACCGCTTGCTTTTACCCATCATGCATTTCTTTCCAGGGACGAGAGCCCACTGAAAGCCAGCTTTATGCAGCTCCTGATCGAGGATCGGACTGAGTCTGCTCTGTCTTACTATGAGTTCCTGCTCCATTTGCAACAGCAAGTGAGCAAGTGAGCGGGCCCAGGCTAGGCTGGGGGATCTCCGTGTGCGGGACTGTGTCCTCCGTGTCGCTGAGCAACGGACAGCCTGGCGGGTCTTCAGTCTGGCGGGGTCTGTGGCTAGCGGCTCACGCTTAGCATCCCTCTTCAGCCTCTCCTGGGAGGCAACCCTTCTATGGACTCAATGCGGTATTTCTTTGTGTTGTGGGGGGAGAGTGGCAGGGATTAAACAGGTGTTTCTTTGCTGGCTTTTGGTGTCTCGGTCAGTCGGAACATTATGAAAACCAATTTTTGCAAACTGTCTCACAAGGTAAGAAAAAGTCAGTGTTTGTCCTTCTCGGAATGCTGCTGGTAACGAGCTTTTCAGTTAATGGCAGGTCACGTGAAACCCTTTTGTTTATTAAAAAAAAAAAAAAGCGGGAAAAAAGCACATTTATGTTTGATAAGAAAGTAATATATGTATCATACTTTATACTTTCTGGGGTAATATTGTGTGACTTTGTTGAAGTTATTCCTGGTGACCTGGTGAACTTCGGTGTCATTGGGAACAGAAGCAAACCATCTACGTCAGCAAAGGCCTTCAGGGATTCAGAAATCCTGTTTGCTTAAGAACTGCACCCTTCCTTATTGTAGGCTGTTGGATAGAGGTTGTGTGTGTGCTTATTTTTTATTTTACTTTTCTTTTTTGATATGCGTCGAACAAATGTGTTGGTTTGTCAGAGCAAAGTGATAACAGTCGGACTTCAAAGGTGATCTTACCTCTACAATTAGCTGCCTTGACTGTGTCCAATAAGTCACGTAAAGCCATTCTACCATTTCTTAACTATATATTCTTCTCCAAGGTCTATCTCTCACTATTTGGAAATTTGGAACACCTCTGAAGTTGCTGTTTTTTTTTTTTTTTTTTGTTTTTTTTTAATTTATCAGAATCCCTGTTTTGGATTTAATTCTTTAATTACCTTGTATGGGAACTCACTTTTTACTATTAAACCTTTGTGTTTAAATACAGACACTATATATAAAATATTTTAATATAATAGGATAAGGGCAAATTCTTTAACATGAACGTAATGAAGCCATTGTGATCTTTAATTGTGCTTTACTGAGAACTGTATATTGGAAAAGCTACACTATAATGGTAATGGAATGTTGATTTCAGTAGAAACATATTACTGTGAAATGATGCTACAAAATAAACTGGATGGGACTTTTACACCTAGTCGCTGATTTGTCATAAAGAAACAGAATTTCGAATGGTAACTTTTTAATGTTTAAAAAGGATTTATGTTTTGTCCGAAAGACCACGTCTTTGATCCGATGAAATTTCTGTCCTGACTCAGTCAACCTCTGCAATGAATTTTTGCCATTGTGCACAGGGGAAGCTTTTAAGTGTCTGAACCTGTGGGATATCTGGGAAAATGGTTGTGGGTTGAGTAAAGTAGGCAGTTAAATGTAAAGTTTGTTTTTCATTTGAGTGCAATGTCTTTCTGTCCAAATTATCATTTTAATTAGCAGTTGTGTATGTTTCCTGAGTGGACTTATTAATATGGTCATAATTAATATGAAGGAGTAAGAATTTGAATGTAGTAGTGAATGCTGGCAGTGTTTAAAAAGTGTGACTATTTACACGTCTCCTTTCAGAATATAACCCATTTTTAATTCAAAAGCGTCCACTTTTCTGTTCACTTTTTAGGGGATTGTTCAAAACATGAATAAAATCAAAATGCTTTATCATTCTATATTCCATTATTTTCTCCCCCTGTAACCATGGAAACAGCTGTGGGACCATTTTTCCGACAAGTTCACAGTTTGCTAACCTGTTCCTCCATGCAGATGTCAGTGAAGATTTTAGTTGGGATGTTTGCTTGAAATTGATTTCAGTGGCGACTGCTTATGATTTCAGGTTTCTGCATTATGGTGACAAATCACACTTGTACATTGTGAACACAATTTTGTAAAGTAGTGTACATTTCTGTAACTATTAAATGCTAGATCTGCAAAACGTGTGTAGCTTATTTTATTTTATAACTGAAGAAAAATCAGGACATTAAAAAAAAAATCTGCAGAGAAACATTCCAGTTAAATATGTACCAGATATTTTTAATAATATATGGCATGTACTACTGGGTAAATTATGAATGAATTGTGCTTGTATTTAGAATATTTGACATTCTCGATATTTTGACACCAGTGTTTATATTTTGGAGTAAACTCCTGCATGGTGCTTTGAATGTTCATGTAAACCGGTAAGACAACTGATGCAAACGGCTGAAACCACTGCAACCACTGCTTGCCAATCATCTGTCAACCAAAAAAACGAGTATAATTTCGTTAAGGAACGTAGGCTAATGCATGCACTTCTACAATCACAATAGGAATAGATCTTTTTAAGGGCTGTCTTTATCAGTCTTGTTCAAGATGATAAACTAAATATTTGCTACGTTCTGCAAACATCTGACGTTTGCTTGAGTTTCGTGGGGGTGAACGTCATGCACAACCAGAAGCAGTGACGCATTTAAGAATCGGTGAGTATTCGCGACAGTTGTTCCGCACTTGGACATTTAATATAACAGGTTTTCCCAAATAGTCCGCAGAGTTTTTAATGTCAAGTTGAACATAACCGAGTTCTTTCACCGCAGGTGACAGTATCCGCACTGCATAGGCGGTGCGTTTTCGTAGTGACATCATCAAAGTGCGCCCATAGGGAAACGTCAGCCCAGCCCATCCCTCACCGCCCGGCCTGTAGCGATTACATTGAGTGCCCTCGGCAGGCAGTATAGCTAGTAAGCGTGGTGTTTACTACGTTGTGTGCCGATCGTTCAAATATAATCTGCACAGGATTTGTTGAACAATGGAATCTGTTGAGGACGCTACTCCGAAAACTCCTGAAGAAAAGAGCGGTCTTTCTGCTTCAAGGAGAAGAGCAGAAATTCGCAGGAGAAAATTGCTGATGAATTCTGAAGACAGAATGAACAGAATCGTAGGCTTTAGCAAAAACGATGGGGAGTCCAACGGTAAGATAGAGACATGCTGTTTAGTCGTATAATTCTGTTGCTACACAGATAAATATGCAATAAATGTATGCATAGTTACGAGTTGCAAACAATGATGATATCAGTTATTAATAGATAATCAGCTACCATTGCAAATGATGTACTATTTCATTGTGTGAATCGATACGCACGCTCTACACGTAATGGCGATCAAGTATGCTGAATATTTTGAATGCATTCTAAAATGTAAATGTGTTTAAGGTGCAAGTGGTGGTACCCCCCCTAGCAGAGGCAGTTTAAAAACATGTAGCCTGCATTATGTTAGCTTCTTAGATTACCAGTTACTGTGACAACTTAAGCTTCACTGATTAAACGCTCTGTGCATGTCGTTAATAAAACATAGCTATTCACATTCAAGGCATTATAATCAAATGGGTAATGCAATGTAGTCTTGTGGATGATCTTCCTCACAGCAAGTGAATGTCCGACGTTCCTCTGATTGCAAACTTGAAAACCGCACCATTATATATATTGTTTTATGAAAATTGGACTGAATATGTGCCGAGCATAACAATTTCATATAGTCTATCGTATTACAGTATTATTTGACATAGTGCCAATCAGATCTCCTTATTTAACCTGTAGCCAGAATGAACATTGGAGATAACCTGATGTTACCTTCAATTTCAAAATAAGACTAACAGTAACAGCAGTGGCTTACGGCGATTTCTCCTGTTCCACCCCGATGGGAAGCTGACAGGCCTGGAATGAAGGCCAGGTTCCACCTGGATCTGGACCGGACCGAGCCCTGGTCCACGCCCGTCCCCTCCGGGAGAATTTCCCCTTTTGCCGCCGCGGTGACCAGCGGCAACCACCACGGGGAGCTTCTGGAGAGGCGGGGGTCACCCGCCCCGGAAAGTGGGGACCTGTTGAGCGGTGATGCGGAGGAGGAGGAGGAGGTGGTGGTGGTGCAGGGGGGTGCGCTCAGGCAAAGGGCCCAGGGGGAGATGCAAGGGGACGGGGTCTCCCGCTCCCCACGCCGGGGCCTTCAGAAGTACCTGTCGCGCTTTGATGATGCCATGAGGCTGCGGGCCCAGGTGGCCGGGGGGAAGACGTCCCAGGACAGCGGCTCGGAGCCGGAAGAGCTGGACTCCTTCCGTCTGTTCCGGGTGTTCGGGAGCATCATCCTCGCCATCGCCGTCCGGGTCTTTGTCTGCAAGTACTTGGTGAGTCAAGGGCGAGCGGAGTTGTCCGTTAACTTCCAGATAACTTCTTATCGCCTGAGGTCTCCCTTTCGTAGCACATTCTGAACTTAAGCGAGGAACTGTTATGGGGAGTGATGGTCCTGTGATGCTGTTCTAAACAAACTTTTTTCTTATTTGCAGTCCATTTTTGCACCATTCCTCACCCTCCAGCTGGCATACATGGGGTTGTATAAATACTTCCCAAAGGTGAGTTACAGTATTTTTTTTTTTGTATTGACTATTATTTCTCTTTTGATTATGTATATGCCTACAACATGTTTATCAACAGAAAGTGCTAGTACATTTTTGACCGCAGAATAGGTCAAATAAAACACAGATGGACCAGTAGAGATGGAATGGATGTGGTGATTTGACTATCCTGCGAGTAGTGGCCAAAGGTCCCACGGGAGCTGCGTCTAGAGAAGCCCAGGTCATGTGACGGGGGTGTTCTGTGCGTGTAGCTTCACGGCGTGTCCTTGTCTCCCCTCAGGGCGAGAAGAAGAAGAAGACCACCGTGCTGACCGCCGCCCTCCTGCTGTCAGGGATCCCTGCGGAGGTCATCAACCGCTCCATGGACACTTACAGCAAGATGGGCGACGTCTTCACCGACCTCTGCGTCTACTTCTTCACCTTCATCGTGTGTCACGAGGTCCTCCTCCTGTTCGGCTCCGAGATCCCCTGATTGGGGGGGGGGGGGGGGGCGCGTCCGGCCCCCCCAGTCGGCCGTTTCTCTCGATGCGGCGGACGCGGGACGCCTCGACGCCCCCGTATTTTTCCTCGCCCTGCTTGGCCTCTCCACCCCACCGTATCCCCAGGGCTGTGCCTTGTCACCGCCCAGCCCAAAAGGAATTCCCCAAAGGTGCACAGGACGGACGGACGTTCGTAGGGTGCTGACCAGATGTTCGCGGTAAGCCGGCAGAGGTGTCAGAGTTTTGTTGAGAGATTAAATGTCTCTGGGTGTTTAATTTAACGGAACAGCACAGCGGAGACTGGTGAGAAGGATATTATAGCATCTCAAATTTGGACTTAACTAAATCCATTTTACCTGCAAAGACCTGCTTAATTCTACCTGCTTTACGACCATGTAAAACGCTAATCTCAGTTTGAACTTTAAAATTCAATAGTGTTTTTTTTATTTCCTCCCCCCACCAGATAAGCTAAATAAGTGCACACTGGAGACTACATTTCACTACTGTGTTTACCTGTGTTTCAATCATTGTACTCAAAATAAAGGAATTAATGTATGACACCTATAAATGTGCTCTATACTAATGGTGTTTTAAAATGAAAGCCATGTAATTATTTTATAAATTGGAATTGTTTTATGTGTTATAGCCATCCTGTTACAGTATTATGATGAGTGGTTTTCTGTTAATTTATTTCTCCGTGTGCAGCCTACATCTACAGAATCTTGTAAAGGAAGTTATTGGTATATCTTTACTTAATAAATTGTTAGTACTTCTGTCATGTATATTTTAGCTGTCCAACTATCAGTTTTCTTGTGTCATAGCATGGTATGTGTTAAATATGTGAAATGTTAAGTCCAAATTAAATTATTGAATCTTTATGTGCAAATATTTGACTCTTGTAATTCACTGTTCTCTCGTATTGAATATTTTATATGTTATCCTGTTGGACGATGAAAATGCAGGTATGTGTTTCAGGGGTTTACTGTAAAATATATCAACCTATATGTGTTCTGGTGGACCCTTAAAAGGCTCTATGATCCGACGCATCCCATTGTGAAATTATTTGGTTTCGAACATTAGTACCTTTGCTTAAGGACTCCCAGAAAAGGTGCTTTCTGGGACACCTCTGCATATCTAGTGCCACCCAGATTCAAAACAAAAGTATCATTAACCAGCATTCCTCAACTGGGCAGTATTTGCTTTACTGGAAGTCCATGAAGGAGAATGGGGGAGAACAAGATAATTTGCTGGACAAATATAGGTAGTTGGCCTATTAAATGCAAGCTATGTCATACTGCTTTTATAGTAAGCTGGATTTTATCCAAGATGATATCGAGTAGGATTATAATTGCTGACTGCCAAAGAGATCGAAATTATAAATCACTCAATAACCTATTGTCTTCAGACTTTCTTTGCAAAGCTACATTTTAACAAGTCATCCTACCACTAGGGGCAGTGTAGTTTTTAATGTTGACGTTCTTCGCTTTCGCAAAATGATAAGGAGAGTTCAGGATTGTGGGACTACGAAGTAAAATAATATTGGAGGAAAACGAAACCAGTCAATTAAATACGCAGTTTCTTGTGGAGTTAACACAGCTGTCATGGGACGAGAGTCGAGGTTAGTACACGCAGCTCAGTTTTTGCTGGTAAAATAATGTCTGATAATGTGCCTTCTCACTACTATGTACTTTGTGAAGACTAAAGTTAGCTTGCTACCTAGCCAGTTAGCAATGATTTTGATAGGCCCCACATAAAGGGACGCTTACATGGAGCAGTTCAGCATTCGCTACAAATGAATGCAAAATAATTAACTTGAATCTATAAAGTTTATCCGTATATTTAGCTGTGCTTGCCTATGAATTTTGACCTGCAGTAGCTTTTACGTGTTTGCGCGTGGCGTGTTTGGTCGGAGTACATAGCTAGGGCATACAAAAGGTTTGCTGGTAAGATGCTGGTATTCACATGGTACTGTAAAGTAAGTGCCTACTAGGTAGTTAGCTAGCTATCTTATTATACGAACCACGTTTTTTTTATATATCTAATTGTATCGGCATGTGCTTATTCTACCTAGTATGTTTTAACTGACATACACTTTAACGCAGCTTAGTTAGCGTGTATCAAACTGCTTGCCTTTTCTGCAACCCCACGTTGTAACGTTAATTTTGTGGGTTCGCTCGTTAGTTACACTGGTTATTTCACATGCAAGATCAGCAGGAAAAATATAAAAATTTCCAGTTTTGAGCTAAGTGGCTAGCTAGCTAACGAACCTACAAAGAGTAGTTCGCATTCGTTGTAGATAATTAACCGACGGTATATTCAAGTGGATCATGCGTAAATGGCCTGAGACCAGTGTAGTTCCCCAACTGTACATCGCGTGATGCTAAATATCTAATGACACATCATCTAACCAACGTATATCGGGTTCAACACTATCACTTTTGGGTTTTTAAAGAACTTTATTGATTATATAACAACAGCGTCGCCAGCCATACAAACGCGAATGTCTGTGACTGAGTGATCAAGTGCCGAGTGACCGAGTGATGAAGTTACACCATTGGTCGTCCGAGTTATGAAGTTACACCATTGGTCGGCCGGTCAGCCATATACTAGGTTCTGACCGGGTCTTGTTTCCAAGGAGCAGGTGTGTTACTAAGTTGAAAAAGGAGCGCACCAATAGGAGCGCACTAATGCATCCCAATTAGTAGGTTTGCAAATGCTCCTAAAATGGGAGCACTGCAGAGCCCTGATATATAATGCAGTTTCCAATGTCATTCGCACAAGTCCATTAAAAAGTCTTTTAAATGTTTACAGTGTGCGTTCAGTTTTGGGACGTATGTTGAAAACGTTTCGATCGTATATGTGAACATGTGTTTATATATGTGGACTATATTTGACCTATTCAGTGGAGGTCACAAGCATGTAGAGGGAGGCAGCAAACAGGGAATACCATTTAGGATTTTTTTTTTTTAAGGGAGGGGGGGCACTAAATATACCACCTAATATGACATGATAATATTGGGGGGGACCATTTGTTGTTTTCACAGAGTTGTGGGGGGAGGAGGGGGGGCGGGGCATGTCTAAGATGTCATGTGTTTTTATAAAAGATGGATGAACTGATCTGCGCACACTCACGCTTCCTCAGGCACTACCGGAAGCGTTCGGCTTCGCGGGGTCGTTCGGGGAGCCGGTCGAAGAGCCGGTCTCCGGAGAAGCGCTCGAAGCGCGAGGACCGGGCTAGTTCCCGCAACCGCGACCGGGACCGCGGCCGGAGAGAGCGGTCGCGCAGCAGAGAGCGTCGCCGCTCGCGCTCCAGAGACCGGAAGCGTCCCAGGTGAGAGTACAGCGGCACCCTTGAGCAGAGTACTTAACGTGAACCGTTTAAACAAAACATCGACGTAGAAGAATGTAAGCTTTGGATAAGAGTGGTTTTTTAAATGTCTACCTCTTGTGGAAAGTTCTGCATGCTAGTTGGAACTCGGTGCTGAAGAGGGTGATTGATATTTGTTATAGGCGATCCAGGAGCCGGGAGAGAAGGCGCAGCCGCAGTCGTGAGCGGAGGAGGAGCAGGAGCCGACACAGGTCCCGCTCGGCCAGCCCAAGCAAGAGCAGGAAAAACGACGACAGGTGAGCACCTGCTCGTAAAAATGCTCTTTACGCGATGACCTGTCAGCTGCTGCCTACACAAATACTCTTAACGCAATATCACTTTCTCAGAAAAAGGTTCAACCTGCCTGCCTGAAGTGTATCACTTGGTGCGATTGACTGTGAGGTTAAGAACGTATCGCTTCATGAAAGCTTTGTTGGAGCGTATAATGACATGCTGTCTTTCTCGCTGCTTAAACTCTGTTTGTCTTGTTCTTGTGGCGGCTTTTCATAGGTCCAAAAGCAAGGAAAGGTCAGACAACAATGAACAGTCTACAGAGAAGAAGAAGATAAAGGAAGAAAAGGAGGAAGAGAAGGTTGAAGATGTAAGTTATCCTTCTATACGGCCCCCAACTGGCCAAATTGATAAATGTACTCTCCTCGACGGCAAGCTGGGTCCACTTACCACAGGTTTGATCCTTGACTGTCACCGGTGTCAAAAAGCTGGTCGTATTTTCATTTCAAACTGGAGAATAGGGGCTATTGTCCGCAGTGTCTTTCTCTTGCTAAATTAGAACCAACCGTTTTATGTGTGCTATTAACATGTCTTTGTGTTCACGTTTTTTCCCCTGTGCAGCAAGACTTTGACCAGAACAAGCTGGAGGAGGAGATGAGGAAGAGGAAGGAGCGCGTGGAGAAGTGGAGGGAGGAGCAGAGGAGGAAGGCCATGGAGAACATTGGGGAGCTGAAGAAGGAGCTGGAGGAGATGAAGCAGGGGAAGAAGTGGAGTCTGGAAGACGACGACGGTAAGGAGGCGGGAAATCTTTTAAATACGGGGATGAAAGATGCTCTGGTTGCTAGGATACCACCGGAACAATGTCTCAGAAGGATGGGTCCCTCAGTAGCCACCCAGAAACTCCTGTTTGAAACTTAACGTCCTTAGACAGAAATGTGCGTGGAATGTTCTTTCCTTCCTTTCATAAGCAGCTATGAGCAGAAGGAGGAATATTATTATTGTTAAGTGTTATTATTATTATGGCTTTCTTTCTGTCTTTAGATGACGATGAAGAGGCACTGGCTCCAGCAGAGGCCGAGGAAGAGGAGGAGGCAGCAGCCGCCCCCGAGGAGGCCGCGCCCATGGAAGAGGAGACTGGCGAGGAGCTGGACCCCCTGGACGCGTACATGGAGGAGGTGAAGGAGGAGGTGAAGAAGTTTAACATGGGCAGCATGAGAGGAGGGAACGACAAGGTAAGGGTCGGGCACCATGGGGGTCCTCTGCGTACACTCTTATTTTGGTAGCTGTCGATTCACAAGTGTCAAAAGTTCACGACTCAAAACTAAATTGTTTCGAGTTGAACACAGTCCTTTGCATGGACAGGTACAAGCTGCTTTGCTGCTTTTTAACCCTTTGAAGAGTAGGTTTTTTGGAATGTTTTTTTTTTTTTTTTTTTTTTTTAATCCAAAATTATAAGCCATTCTAGAACCTCACTGCTTTCAGTCACCAGCAGTGATTGTGACATCAGCATTAGAATGTTCACGTAAGAACATTCTGATCACATGACTGTGATCTGACACCTAAAAGCATTGAAGTGCACTTTCTCATCTTGAATCGCTTTCAACAGAAGGGGGGGATGAAGGTGACCAAGGTGGTGACGGTTGTAACCACAAAGAAGGCGCCTCATACCACCAAAAAGAAAGGAGAACTGATGGAGAACGACCAGGACGCCATGGAGGTACCGCTCTTTTTTTAGACGTCTGACCTTCTGCCAGACTTTTAAAATGGCGTTTGTCTTAACAAAACAGTCCCAATGTCATGGGTGCAGCTGTGTGAAGATAGGCTACCTGCTTGTTAGTACTTTCTATTGTTCCAGTGGACATTGTTGTTTGTTAGGTTAATATTACGCTTATTGATTATGAATGGGCTTCTGTACTTACTCTGTACAGTGAGTAATGCTGATGTTTGCATAGCAGTGTCTGCTAAGTGATTGCAATGTAATTGTAAAATCGGCAGTTAAAATGTTGTGGGGCGCCATCTGAAACTAATCTTTCTCTGTCCAACAGTGGTTGAATGAGTGGCTTTGCGGTTGTGTGTGATAAGCACATACTCCAGTCCTGCTGTGATCAGAGTCTGGGTCTCCTTCTGTTATGCCACTATAATGCCTGAATCCCTTATGGTTTGTGTGAAAAACTAACAGTTAGGCGCTTGATTTGTTGTGTCTGGACAGTACTCCTCTGAGGAGGAGGAAGTGGACCTGCAGACGGCGCTGACCGGCTACCAGACCAAGCAGCGGAAGGTTCTGGAGCCCGTGGACCACCAGAAGATCGAGTACGACCCCTACCGCAAGAACTTCTACGTGGAGGTGCCGGAGCTGGCCAAGATGACGCCGGAGGGTGAGTCTGACAGACGGCCACACACAGCTGGGGAGATGAAGTTTAGGCCTGAGCAATACGGCACGAGAAGCCGTGCTGTATCGCGAACGCGGTCACGGCTACAGGGGAGTGGTTAGGCATGATGTGCAGTGCACTGCGGGACAACCGCCTGTAGCTGGGACCGTATTCAGGATACAGCACGGCCTCGAGTGCCGCATCGCTTCTATTAAACGGTTAAAACATATCAACACAATTAGCTGATGTCAGCGGTATTTATTTTGTGATGTTATTACGCACGTTTGTGCGCAGAGTGATGCTGTTTACAAACTGCCTGTTTGAATAACCGTTATTGTGTCGGATTTACAGTCACCGTAGAACGCGGTCTCAGCCAATCAGCATCCAGGATCGATACAGCTTGTTTTATATGTCTTGCACTGCTCTCCTTACACACTGTTCTCTCTCTCTGTCTGCACGCTCTATGTCTCCCTCTCTCTCTGCACTCTCTATGTCTCTCTCTCTCTCTCTCTCTCTCTCTCTCTCTCTCTCGCTCTCTCTCTCTCTCTGCAGAGGTGAACGTGTACCGCTTAGAGCTGGAGGGGATCACAGTGAAGGGGAAAGGCTGCCCTAAGCCAATCAAAACCTGGGTGCAGTGCGGCACCTCCATGAAGATCCTATGTGCGCTCAAAAAGTACGTCTTTTCCGTTATCGTCATGGTGATTTGTGTTGTAACACACAGATTTGAAATGGACGTGCAGTGCGTACAAACGTTGAGGCGCTCCAGGGCTTACAGGAGTAGGCTGAGGGTGTTGAGTTAATTGAAACAGGCGATGGACTGCTCTGCTTCATTTATGATGGGGAACATAACTGCCGCAGTTTGGGATTGGCTTGTTTCTAGACTGCAATCCCAAAGCATTTCAGACCCCTACACACACGCGTAGGAGCCTTGTACCCTCTGCCATACACCCACTTAACAACTCTGCCCCTCCCCCTGTGATAGGCACGGTTACGAGAAGCCCACGCCCATCCAGACCCAGGCCATACCCGCCATCATGTCCGGGCGTGACCTCATCGGGATCGCCAAGACGGGAAGCGGGAAGACCATCGCCTTCCTCCTGCCCATGTTCCGCCACATCCTGGACCAGAGGCCCCTGGAGGAGTCGGAGGGCCCCATCGGTAAGGGCGCCGGCTTCCAGTCTCCTCCTGCATCTGCTTCTTCAATCGCAGAATAACTTGTTATTGCACTAACTGCAGAATTGCAGAATTAAATGGTAAGGGCCACCTCTGTTATTGGACGATGTGTTGGAGTCTAACTTTAACTGGCCTGACTCATAGTCATATAAAATGCCTTCATGCTGATTTGGAATCCTGCCTGTGGGTCCCTGAAGAGCCTCATGGTATCTAATGCTCATAAAAACCACAGGATACTGCTTCACCTTAAAAACAGTTGCAAAACAGTTTGATAATAAGCTGTTCTTGTTCTTTAAGGTTTATTAAAGAGAGCCATTTTTGTACAGCAAACTGATTTCACTCTTCCCATGTGGCATTAAAATGAAATGGCTGACATTAGGGCTAATGTCAGGTTTCTCTTGATCATTTAGTTCACCTGATTCTTAGTTTTTTTATTACTCTTATTTTAATTACATTCTGCTAATTCTACCAAAGGACTCTAACCTGCCGTCTGTCCCACAGCGGTAATCATGACCCCCACCAGAGAGCTGGCGCTGCAGATCACCAAAGAGTGCAAGAAGTTCTCCAAACCACTGGGACTGAGGGTGGTGTGTGTGTATGGCGGCACTGGGATCAGTGAGCAGGTATCCTCCACCCACTGAGTCACTGTCTGGGTTAAAACTGCTCTTTTACCATGTACGGGCTGATACTGAAGGCTAGGGGCTGGCTTCATATAGTGCACGTGAGCTCAGCATATTAACCCGTTTGTTGACCCTTTAGAAGAGCAGGCTTTTTAGAAAGAATTTTGAAAAAACAAAAACAAAGTCAGTGTTCTAGAACTCCACTGCTTTCAGTCACCAGCAGTGATTGTGACATCACCATTAGAATGTTCAGTTCCAAGAATGTTCTGTTCACCTGCTTATGATCTTACACTGTAAAGATTTAAAGCTAATTGAGGGATTTAAATTTTCTGCAACTGACTGATTTAAAAATGAATGGATTTTTAAACACTGAATTGCCTGGTTAATCTTTCCCTTTGTGTGCCTTATGCAGATCGCTGAGCTGAAGAGAGGGGCGGAGATCATCGTCTGTACGCCAGGGCGAATGATTGATATGTTAGGAGCTAACAGTGGTGAGTTGCCTACATTCAGGTGTTAGGATTTTTTATTTTTTTAAAACTGTGCCTTATGCTTATAGATATAAATTAATAGCAATGTCTGGTGGTGTTGTTCTTAAAGCTGCAGTATCTATTTTTTTGAAAAGGTGTTTTGCCCTGCCCATTTGTCGAATAATCAGCTTTTCAAAGTGAGACTTTGTTGTGAAACGCTCGCCTGCATCTCCTACAGTGTGCATTGAATGAAAATCAAGAACTGGTTATGGATCAGACCCAATTCGATGAAATCAAACGAATTAATCAAATCAAAATGTATTTATATAGCGCATTTCACAATCAATTGTCGCAGTACGCTTCATAGACAACCCTGCCTGACCTAAACCACCACAGGAGCAAGCCTAAAGCAACAGAGGCAAGGAAAAACTCCCTGTGACAGATGGGAAGAAAGCTCGGGAGGGAACTCATCCTCCTCTGGTCGGCTCAGGGTGTAGCTTGGTGACCAGCATGGTCAGTCGGTCAGTGTTCACGCTGAACAGGGAGCAGCGGTCGTCCAGCTGTCCAGCTTCAACGTGTTTTAACCAGCGTGTCCACACATGAAATATGGGGACAGTGTTTTGCTGAATTACACTTCCCTGTTTGGGGCAGATAATTTGAACAGGGACAGTCCTGTCTTCCTTTTTCTCCCTACACATTATGAATCCTGCACAGCAGACACAAGCCATTTTCATTTAATTGATTTGCATTTTGCAGTTTTGCATGAAATTGCCTAAAATAGCGAACCTTGGTTGGGTGTAGATTTTTGTCTGCCATAAGATTTGAACTTGGCATCAATAAGCTGATGGGGCTGAGCGTGCTCCATTCCGTACCTCTGACCTATTGCCCTGGCAGTGTGGAAAACAGACACAAACGACACCGAAAATAACTGCTTGTGTATTCTTCACATGCTACTGCAGAGTCAGTGAAGACAAAAAAGCTAATTTTTAATTATTTTAAATTGAGTTCTGTTCTATAATATTCCATATAAACAAAACCGAAAAAGCACCTTTTTTTGAAGCCCTTTTAAAAGGTTAGCACACTGAAATAACCTTGCATCATAAATGTTTTTTTTTCTTTTTCTCCAGTGGTGCCTGTAGAGTTGAAGTACAGGAAAGCCTGTTTAGCTGCTTGCCTGCCTGAGGTGTTTTTAATGAGATCAGTGTGTGATTAACAGGAGGGAGTGTATCAGAGGCCTAATGTCAGTGAAACCCGACATTATGCTGCAACTGTCAGCCAAGAATCGCTGGATTTCAATAACTCTGGAATCAATAACACATCAGCATGCTTTCAGTGGCAATCATTTGCTTCATCCAAAAACAGTTACTTGATTTAAAGGCAATAAAAAGTGAATTTTGTCACTGAAACTGTACATTGATTAGACTGCGTTTGTCAAACCCCAAGTGCTCAATTTGGCAGCGCTCTGTAAAAAGCTAGACAGTGGATTTTGATCTCCTGACACGCTGATATTTGGGTACTGAGCCAGCTTCATGTTTGTTAAGGAAATGCTCTGCATGAGTGCGTGTCAGAAGATGGGTACTGCAGCTTTAAGGAGGTCAGCCAGAGTTGTCACGCATTGCATGGACTGTTGATGTTTGTGAGTCAAATCCGTTCCACTTACTAAACTGTTGACATTATTTGACCACCTTGGGAAACGTATCCTCCAGACTATTGAAGTGTTCCTGAAGATAAATCAGCCAAAGGTAGGTGCGGAGATAATACTACCTGGGGATTTTAGCTTGGCATAGAGGTGTAGGTCACCTGTTTCTTACCTGTGTTCAGTTTTTTTCTTTTTTTGTTCCACAAATATACTTGCTTGACGCATGGTTAAGGTACCTATGACTCTGAATAAGGTATAGAGCAGTATAGACGGAATCGCCTATTATAATGAAGACTTCACCTGTAAAAATGATTTCAGTGAATGTGTTAGACATGTTTGCATCTCTGTGTATAAGGTAATTTGGGTATCGCCGTTATGTAAGGACTTCAGAATTTGCATTTGCAACAGCCACATGAATAATAACTTATGTGAAACAAAATGTAGTGCATATCCCTTGCTGTTTATATCTTTTATAAGAGATCAATGAAGATATAATTTTTTCTTCCACACATGCGCGGTAATCTCTAATATGTTTTTTTGTAGGTGAAAAGCCGCTCAGATAATGGGTCATGTGGCAGAGTCTCTCTCTTATATTTGTGTGATGTGGCCGTTTTCTGGCTTTTTCAGGTTCTCCTTGCTCTTGAGATGGTACGCAAGATGGATAAAACTAAAACCTCAATTTGGCCACTAAAGATCTAGCTTTCAGAGGAACTTACTTAAATGTTGTTGTTTTAAAAAAAAAAAAAAAAAAAAAAGTGGTGTGCTGTGAAATGTAGATAACCCAGTAGAAAATGGCAGTTTGATGTGAGAACTGAGAACGCTCTCGCTCGGGAGTGACTGGCTGTCTGTCTGCCCGTGTCTGTGCCTGGGTGTAGGTCGGGTGACCAATCTCCGGCGGGTCACGTACGTGGTGGTGGACGAAGCGGACCGAATGTTTGACATGGGGTTCGAGCCGCAGGTGAGTGGTGTCCACCTGGAGGTCAGCGCCTCCGAGCTTTAATGACTGATTATAGAGCACTGAGCTTCGCTCTGTTTTTACTTACTTTGTGTATAAACACCTTTTTGTGCTTGTGAGGTTGTACTCCCAATATGAAACATACTTTTATTTTCCAAAAGACCTTGACTAGAGATGCACAGTAATATTGGGGTCATATTGGTATCAACCGGAAATGGCTTAACATCAACTTTATTCATATCGCCCCCCAGATTTTTCATATTGTTCACCCCTAATATTAACAGACCTCTGCTAAAGACACTGGGTAGGTTTGTGAAGGGTGATGACATTTTTTTATCAGGTTGAGTTGGCTGTGTTGGTTTTGAGAGCAGCGCTCCCTGTGTGTGCCTCAGGTAATGCGCATTGTGGACAACATCAGGCCCGACAGACAGACGGTCATGTTCTCCGCCACCTTCCCTCGGGCCATGGAGGCGCTGGCGCGGAGGATCCTGTCCAAACCCATCGAGGTGCAAGTGGGAGGCCGCAGCGTGGTGTGCTCCGACGTGGAGCAGCACGTGGTAAATTCCCCTGTACCTTACCGCTACTTTACCCTGCCTACCCATGATCCTCTGTACCTTACCGCTACTTTACCCTGCCTACCCATGATCCTCTATACCTTACTGCCACTTTACCCTGCCTACCCATGATCCTCTATACCTTACTGCCACTTTACCCTGCCTACCCATGATCCTCTGTACCTTACCGCTACTTTACCCCGCCTACCCATGATCCTCTATACCTTACTGCCACTTTACCCTGCCTACCCATGATCCTCTATACCTTACCGCTACTTTACCCTGCCTACCCATGATCCTCTGTACCTTACCGCTACTTTACCCTGCCTACCCATGATCCTCTATACCTTACTGCCACTTTACCCTGCCTACCCATGATCCTCTATACCTTACTGCCACTTTACCCTGCCTACCCATGATCCTCTGTACCTTACCGCTACTTTACCCCGCCTACCCATGATCCTCTATACCTTACTGCCACTTTACCCTGCCTACCCATGATCCTCTATGCCTTACTGCTACTTTACCCTGCCTACCCACGATCCTCTATACCTTACCGCTACTTTACCCTGCCTACCCATGATCCTCTATACCTTACTGCCACTTTACCCTGCCTACCCATGATCCTCTATACCTTACTGCCACTTTACCCTGCCTTCCCATGATCCTCTATACCTTACTGCTACTTTACCCTGCCTACCCATGATCCTCTATACCTTACTGCCGCGTTACCCTACCGACCCAAAGTCCTCTATACCTTACAGCTATTTTACCGTACCTACCCAGAGTCCTCTATACCTTACTGCTACGTTACCGTACCTACCCAAAGTCCTCTATATCTTAGTTACTGGTACTAAACCCTACCTGTTATTAATGATGGACATTTCATTGATACGCACTTGTAGATTTTTGTTTTTTGGTGGACACCTGTCCAAATGCAGCTCTGCATCAGTCTATGGTCCAGAGACTGATTCTGGCTAACACAAATGCCTGGTTGCAGTAGGGTGGGAATAGTGTGTTGGGCTGTGGCTTGCGTTTCTCAGTCTCAGGCTTTAAGAAGCATGCAGTTGAGGGTTTTTATGCGTTTGTTCAGATCGTGATCGACGAGGAGAGCAAGTTCCTGAAGCTGCTGGAGATCCTGGGCCATTACCAGGAGAAGGGCTCGGTCATCATCTTCGTGGACAAGCAGGAGCACGCGGACGGGCTGCTGAAGGACCTGATGAAGGCCTCCTACCCCTGCATGTCCCTGCACGGAGGTACAGGAGAGCGCAGATACTCCTCCACCTCTACGTCCTGTTCTCCCTCACTCTCCTTCTCTCTATCCCTCTATTTCACTCACTCGCCTTCTCTCTATCCCTCCATTTCACTCACTTGCCTTCTCTGTTTCACTCACTCATTTTCTCTCTTTCCATCACACTTGTTCCCCTTCTCCTTCACTCGCTTTCTCTCTCTCTCTCTCCATCTCCCTCACTCCCCTTCAGTCTGTCTCTCCATGTTCTTCACCTTCTGTCTCCCTCTCACTGATTCAGAGTTTCCTAGAGCGAATGTCATTCTCCTAAAGCGCCTCTGTTTATCCTGAGGTCGGGAGAAAGGTCTGAGTAAGAGTTTGGGATGTGCGCAGAGGGGCGTGTTTTGAGTAACGAGGACCGTTCCTTCCCAGGGATCGACCAGTACGACCGGGACAGCATCATTAACGACTTCAAGAACGGGGCGTGCCGACTCATGGTGGCCACGTCCGTGGCCGCTCGAGGCCTGGATGTCAAGCACCTCATCCTGGTGGTGAACTACAACTGCCCCAACCACTACGAGGACTACGTCCACCGGGCCGGACGGACCGGGAGGGCAGGGAACAAGGTGGGCTCTCCAAAAACGAATTCTGCTTTTCGGCCAAAACCGCCGGATTCTCACTCTTTGTCTTAAGTCTTAAGTCCGGTCTTAAGTCTGAAGTCTAGTCTTAAGTCCGGTCTTAAGCTAAATGAAGCTTTGGTTCTCTAGGGTGAACGTAATTCTATGCTTACTAAAATGATTTCATTTAAGGCTTTAGGCCCCCTCTTCATCTTTGAGCAGAAACTTGTTCACCTTAAAGCCAGTGAGCTGATGCATGACTCCTAAGAATAGTTTTCATGTAAAAAGTGAGTGCCTGTGTGTTAGTGACTCATTTCCCTGAGCGTAAGTCTGAGTGGGGGTCGTTGTTTCTCTTGTGTTCCAGGGCTATGCGTACACGTTTATCACGGAAGACCAGGTGCGATATGCCGGGGACATCATTAAGGCACTGGAGCTCTCTGGGTCCCCCGTGCCCAAAGAGCTGGAGCAGCTCTGGCTCAACTTCAAAGACCAGCAGAAAGCGGTGAGGAGCCTCAGTCTCGCTACTTTCACTCTTGAGTCAAACCGCAGCGATATTCCAAAAATAGCCACTCCGGCTAGCTTCGACTGCAATTGAACTTAACAGTGTGTCTTTGCTCTTTCAGTCACTGTGAAGAAAGCCACTTGTAGCTGCATGCAAATAGACAAAGCTCAAGGATAGTTGTGGGTTTTCACGTAGGCAAAACCTAGTCAACCTTGAGCGTGCTATCAGCATGTTTTGTTAGTTTTCTAATGTTTTGAACTTTCTTGCCTTCAAGCGGAAATTAGAAATGTTCTTTGTAACTGGAAAAAAAAAAAACATCACTTCAGAAAACAGCGTGAGGCAAGTATTAAAAAAGTCATAAATGGGCAGGAGTATTCGCTCTTGGCAGCAATGGCGCTATTTGTCAGTTCCAGTGCAGTGTAATGGGGTTGGGCCTGTCGGGAGCTGAACGGTTGGCGGAAATTTGAGGCGTTTGGCGGGTCGTGTGGAGAATGGTCCCGCTGACCCCGTCTCTGCCGTTTCTCAGGAGGGGAAGAGCATCAGGAGCAGCAGCGGCTTTTCGGGGAAGGGCTTCAAGTTCGACGAGACGGAGCACGCCCTGGCCAATGAGAGGAAGAAGCTGCAGAAGGCCGCGCTGGGCCTGCAGGACTCTGACGACGAGGACACGGCGCTGGACGTGAGTCGCCTCCCCCCACCCCCCCACCCAATCCCTACGGGCCGTATCCGAATCCGTGCACCTGCCTACTCTAGTGTAGCTGTCCAGTACACTAGAGGAGAAAGCTGTGAAGTTGGCAAAATTTATATAATCCCCAGATAATATACTTATTTCTGGGGTTTCGCTGAGTATATGCAGGAGCACTTTCTGAAGTAAATGACTATTTTGGTCCCATAAATATGACGGTGCATCCGTTTGTGTGGTACACGTATAATTTAGCCGATTGATGCATGTCACTTTATTTTACTGCTAATTAGCAGACGCCATTGTCCAGTGCGACACAAGTACAAGGTCTCCATGATTGGAGGCAGGATGCTTTAACGTGATTGGATGATTTCCCCCGCACAGATCGACGAGCAGATCGAGAGCATGTTCAACTCCAAGAAGAGGGTGAAGGACCTGTCGGCGCCCGGGGGCGGGGGCGGCGGGGGTGGCGGAGGGGGCGGGGGCTCCGCGGCGGCGGCGGCAGGACTGGCCGGCCTCGCCATACCCTCCGCCGGAAACATCCAGAAGCTGGAGATCGCCAAGAGGCTCGCCCTCAAAATCAACGCCCAGAAGAACCTGGGGGCGGAGGCTCAGGTGGGTCCCACCGTTTCCGCTGAGGAAAAACCATACCTGTGCAGCTGCTGCAGTCACTGACCCCCTCACCCCTCACCCCCCCCCCCCCCCCCAACCCTCACCCCTCGCCCCCCAACCCTCACCCCTCGCCATCCCCTTCCCCCCACAGGACGTGATGCAGCAGGCCACCAACGCCATCCTGAGGGGGGGCACGATACTGGCGCCCTCGGTCTCCGCCAAGACCATCGCGGAGCAGCTGGCGGAGAAGATCAACGCCAAGCTGAACTACATCCCCGTGGAGAAGATGGAGGAGGAGCGGCAGAACGCCGAGCAGTCCGAGACCATCAAGCGCTACGAGGAGGAGCTGGAGATCAACGACTTCCCCCAGGTGAGACCCCCCCCCTCGCGTGCCCCCCCCCCCCCCACGGCCCCCACGCCCGGCCCCCGCACTGCTGAAAAGGGCTCACACTTCCTCCCCCCGCTGGGGGTAAGCCCACATTGGTGGTAGCAGAAGTGGCTGATTTCTGCGGACAGGAAGCTGTAACGCCCGACTTCCTGTCTGTGTTGCAGACGGCCAGGTGGAAGGTCACCTCTAAGGAAGCGCTGCAGCGGATCGGAGAGTACTCCGAGGCAGCCATCACCATCCGAGGGACCTACTTCCCGCCCGGCAAGGAGCCCAAAGAGGGGGAGCGGAAGATCTACCTGGCCATCGAGAGTGAGTCCCGCACGCCGACCGTTTCTCCGCTCAGCAGCGTCACCGCGCAGTTCCACTCCTGTCCAGCAGGGCCTTTTGTTCTTGCCTCCTAACGCCTCCGTCTGTTTTCCTCAACACCGTGTTCAGGTGCGAACGAGCTGGCTGTGCAGAAGGCGAAGGCTGAGATCACCCGGCTCATCAAAGAGGAGCTCATCAGATTAGTGAGTGGCATCTCGCTCTCTTTCACCTTCTGCTCGTTTGGAGGGGGAGAGATTTGAGTTGAAAATGCTAAACCTGTGTGTGTGTGTATGTGTGTGTGTGCATGCGTGTGCCTGAGAGTGCGTGCGTGTGTATATGCGTGTGTGTGTGCGTGCGTGCCTGTGTGTTTTTGCATGTGTATGTATGTGTGTGTGTCTGCGTGTGCCTAAGTGTGTGTGTTTGCTAAGTACGTGAGCGTATATAAAATGTAAATGAAAGTCATTGCTTTGTTACCCTCAAGTAAAACCGAACGTAATTTGAACCTTTTATTTAATTTCCTTTTCAGCAAAACTCCTACCAGCCAACCAGCAAAGGAAGATACAAGGTCTTGTAGAAGAATGGGAATCGAAGCTGGATAAATGTGTTCATTATGTCCAAAAATTGATTTGAGAGTATGTTTTAGTATATTTTTAATTCCAGTGCATTGGACACAGAATGTTTCCTGTAGCAGGCCCCATAGGTAAGCTTCCCATTTCTGTAGGTACATCACAAAATTATCAACTCAGCTACCGTGTAATGTTTTGTGCTCTCTGTATCGACCATGATTGGAAAAAGCCTTTTTTGTGTATATGTGTATTCGGTCGAAGACGTCACTCACTCTTGGTCAGGGTTATGAATAATTCTAGTGGCCAGTTTAAATGTCTCACATGCAAAATATTTTTTATTCTGTTTCAAATGGCAAATAAAAGGATTGTACATTAAGAACTTTCGTTTGTACCTAGCGACCATACCCCAAGGTAAGAAAATTGCTTATTGAGTTGTACAATGAAAATCAAGCTGTTGACTTTTCATGTTTTTTCTTTTTAGCATAATAAAATATTCAAGCAATTTCCCACATGTGAACAGACCCCTGATTGATGGAATATGTTTTGTTTTTTTCCAGTAATAAAAATTCAGATGTATAGGTTAGACTTATGTTTTTTGTCTGTGGTCAAGTATAAATTTTCTTGAACACTTGAGGAAAAATTCATAAATCTGATATCGACATCTTGATTATGCATGCTTTATTCCTTATTTAATCAGCACTGTATTCATACATAGTCGGTGTCACGTTTATGGTTTTACTGTTTTAATGAACTCATTCTCATTATTTTTTCTTTATTTCTTTTTTAAACCAAAACAATCCAACTGTTGGAATGGTCGTAAAAAAGCAGTTTCTTTGTCTGTGTATTCGAGAGTGGTGTTTCTGCATAGTTAAATAATTCATGATATAAAAACCACAGGCTGAAAATACAGCTGAATCGATTTGACATTATCGGTATGTTTTCTGAATGTGTTGAGCATGAAGCCACACCTACACTTTACAGCGAACTCTTTAAAAATAATAATGGCAGTTAATACCGGGGACCAGCCATAAGATCCGCTTCGCTTTTAAACTTTAATTGCGTCTAATTTTATTTCCTATGACGTAATCGCATACGTTCTCGTAGGCGCGGCGAACCCCGGTTGCATTACCATTTCCCAATGTTAAATCGGTGTGCGTTCCTGCAAAACAGCTTGTTTCAGGAAACAGTACGAATCTTTAAATTAATTAATTAAATTAAAAATCAGTGTGTTTATATTATCTTGTTGCCTGCAGCCCCTTCCCCTTCGTTGGGTGTGCGCATGCGCCGGGTTCCCTTCTGTCTTAATTTTTTAATGGAAATGGCTGCCTTTCTCATCTAAACCTCTACCCAACAGGAATATATACCTCGAAAATAATCAGCATTTAGTATTTAATTTTTTCGGAGGAGACGTTCGGCGAACGTTCTGCAGTCGATCGCCTGCGATCTGCTGTAAAAATGAATCCGTTTTAGAATTTAAAGGATGGAAGATCTCTCGTTTTCCTATTTAACCCTTTGCATTCCATGATCCGCAAACAATCGAGGTACAGTAATTTGTTCTTTTTTTAAAATTACATATTTCTGCAAGGTCAAGTACAGCCCAAATCTCCTATCGCTAGACAGTTTGTGTAATTTTTCTATTTGAATGACTTAATCATGAGGTTGCGCCGTTTGTTCATCTTGATTTATCGCTAAAACAAAGAACCCTTTTGTTCGTTTACTGTAACGTTATGTTAACTGTACAGTATAACGTCAGGGGAAATAAATCTCTGAGTGGAGTTGTTTATTTTTTAAAACCGGGATTAGTAGTAGAATTCGGTTCAAGCAAAACATTTTAAAGACTAGCCACTGCATGCCAAACATTAATTTTATTCAAGATCAAAGGAAAAGGTTTACTCTCGATACACCCATTGCCCACTATGAAACTAGCTTGCTAGCTAGACTAGCTATCAACCACTCCTGCAGACGGTGTACCCATATCTGTTTAACTACTGACATATGTTGTAGCTATGTTTACATTTCCATATCGAGGACAATGTACATCGACATTTTAGTTAACAGCTATGCGAAGTATAAACTTTTATTACAAAAAATGCAGGGGATGGCAAGCTTGCAGCCTTTGAATAATAAAGATAGGTAAACAGAGTTTCCAGGCCGATTGCTTTAGCTGGCAAGCTAACTAGTTTGAGAGCTTCCGTATCGACCCTTCATGTAATAGTCATTCAATGTAGGCTTGCTTTGTTTTATTTTATAGAGTGGATCCGTACACTCTGGAAAAATGCTTTTGACAAAATAAACTTTTGGCATGTTAATAAAATCAATTAACCATCAGAATGACGTCTAAATGTTGTAAGTTTTTATTTTTGCCCGCATAACTTAGTAAACAAGCACCTTGCAACTACAGGACGAGCGAATATTTTGCATTGTATGCCTGTGTTTTGTATTAGCTGGATTGTGATGACATTGGTTGTCATTATAAAAAGATTCGAGATAGTTTGAGGGCTCGAACGATGTTTTTTTATTTTCTATTTTAATTTTTAAAACACATTCTAAACGAATTACTGTCATACTCCTGGCAATTTAATTTATACCTCGTAATTTGCTGGCTTCTAGATGCACTTTACTACCACCTTTACTACCTAATAAAGTAACTAGAAAGAACTTCTTGCCTTTTAGTAGAACATTTGATTTAAGACTAACATTATCTAATTATGTATTATTTTTTGTAGACTAATATTTGCAATGTATGCGATGGCATTCACAGCTTGTACAGTTTACAGTTTGATCATTTCTGCGATGTGTTCTGGGCTCTGCAGTTATCAGCGTTTTTCAAAGCTGCTTGCATGTGGTATCCAGCAACTCTAAGACACCCAACAAAGCGACATTATGTCTGCATGTTTCTTCCCCCCCCCCAACAGAAGATGATGCGCCAGGTTTCCAGCAACGCCAACGACTATTGCATGAGTGGCAGACCGTCCTGCCTTGCTGAAGATGGGCGCCACCCCACCAGTCATTTTGACCTATGCACCTCCCAGTCAAAGTTCTACCCCCCTCCTCCCCCGCCCCCTTTGCAAATGCCCCTGCCCCCTCTGCCACCCCTGCCACAGAACACCCTGAAACCCATGCCCTGCCAGCGGCAGGACGTCCGAAACGAACCCCTGCCGCAGCCCGGCGGGGTCAAAAACGGCGAGAAGCCCGAGGACTCCAAGAAAAAAAAGGGCGCCGGGAAATCGGGGAGGCGGGGCCGGCCGTCGGGCACCACCAAGTCCGCGGGCTACAGAACCAGCACGGGCCGCCCGCTCGGCACCACCAAGGCGGCCGGCTTCAAAACGAGCCCGGGGAGGCCGCTGGGCACCACCAAGGCCGCCGGCTACAAGGTGAGCCCGGGACGCCCCCCCGGCAGCATCAAGACCCTGTCCCGCCTGACGAAGCTCGGCTATGGCACATGCAGCGGCGCGGCGTTCCCCTACACCATGATGCACAAGAGAGGTTTGTGCGAGCCCAACGGCAAAGACAAGGAAGCTAACGAGTAATGTCCCGCTTTCATATCTATCTATCTATCTATCGCTTTGCTTGGCAGCAGTAAAAACAGCTTGAATGCATGCCCTCTTAGAGGCTCTGGACTAGAGAGCGTGTTTAATGTTTAACTTTTCCAAAGCTCTTTGTGAGGATGTAGGTGTTTTTTTTTTTTTTTTTTTTTTTAAAGTAAGAAGTTTACTTCAAAGTTAAATCCTCATATTGACACGGTACCTCTAATGTGTGTCTGCCTAAATCAGGTATGTTTTTCATATGAATATATATCAAATATATATTGTGTGCAAAACAAAAAAATTGAAACGCAGTTTTGGTTGTAGTGGTTGTAGTTTCGTGTAAGAAGGTGTTTTTCTTTTGCCACAGGACATCTGGCGGAAAAAAAGAACCCGTTACTGGAGTACCCAACACCGGTTTCCCACAGTTTATGTCTTGTCTGAATTAACTGTCCAGTGCATGCTGACATAAACAACACCAGAAATATGAACACCTTATCAAAATTGTTTTTTTGTCTTTTGAATCTGTATTTTAATATTGTAATATATTTGATGCAAGAGTTCAAGGCAAAGAGTCAAAACTGTAATTAGCTACAGGAGGGTTTAAAAAAAAAAAAAAAATCTGCTGCCTTTTGGAAAGTACACTATATGACCAAAAGTATCTGGACACCCTTTGGTCTGGGGGCTGTCTTTTGTGGTTTGGGTTAGGCACCCTTAGTTCCAGTGAAGGCAAATATTAATGCTACAGCATGCAATCACATTCTGGACAATTCTGTGCTTCCCCAACAGTTTGGGGAAGGTCCTTTCCAATTTCAGCATAACAATGCCCCCGGGCACACAATGAGGTCCATTTAGAAATGTGTTGAACAACTTGACTAGGCCTGCACAGAGCCCTGACCTCAACCCCATCCAACACCTTTGGGATCAATTGGAAAAACAACTGCGAGCCAGGCCTAATCGCCCAGTCAGTGCCCGACCTCACTAATGTTCTTCTGGCTGAATGGAAGCAAATCCCTGCTGCAATGCTCCATATTAATGCCTGTAATTTTGGATGAGATGTTGGGTGTCTGGTGTCTACGTACTTTTGGCCGTGTACTGTAGTTGATTCAAATGTTATGCCACAACGATAAAAATATATAGTTAGGACATGTAGACAGGATAGCAGATAAGAATAATTTTTAAAGTCCCTTTAGAGTGCAATGCATTAAAGCATTTGATGCACTTCTTAAACTTCAGGAGTCAAATGTTTGCCAAATTGTAAAGCTCTAATGTTTCCGTGGGTCTAAATATGGATAAAAGATTGTGATTTGTACCATTCGAATATTTTGGGTGTATGTCCAGTGATGGTTATTTACCTTTCTCAAGTAATGGAACACAGCAATTTGAAATCATGATCTGAAACTGAAATGGCTTCAAAATGTATCGGTTTCAAAATGGAAAGTTATTTGTAACCCCCATGGGCTATAGCACCAGTTTAAGACAACCCTTTATTAAATTAAAACATTATTTATTATTGTTATTGTACCTATGAAATTAAGATGTTCCTCTTGTCGTTGTATTTGTGGGTGTGAATCTGCATTAAACAGGAGTTAAAGAATGTTCCTAGATTTCTACCGTTAAGGCCGTGCTATTGGTCCCCAGAGAAATGGTGCTACTTGTCTCAGAATGTACTTACGCAGGTTTGTTGTTACGGTCAAAGTTTTAACTATGAGTTATTTCAAGATTTACACAAAAGGATTATGAAAAATATCTTTGTTATATTTTTTATTACAGATGAAACCACTCTTCAGAATAAATCTGACGTATGGCCTGTTTGATTTTGAGAGTGCGTTAGATAATAGTTAATGGTGTTTTATGTGTGTTCTTGTTTATTGCCTTGCGCACCAAATGGCTCTCTGTCGTCTGTCGTAATAAGGGAAGATGGCATTCCTCAAGTACAATGCCACAAACATGGCTGTCTGTGCTATGAATTGCATCTGAGTGACAGACAATCAGCCAGCTATATGCTTTTACAAATGGTGTGTAGTTATACATAGATTTACTCTTGGTCTGATGGATGTATATTACAGCTGATGAAAGAAAAAATTTAATGTCAATTCAATATAGCGTCCTTGTACAGCTTTCAGTAGGACTAATAATAGTCCATTTACAATAATACTCATGGATTTTGCTACTACTAACAAGAATCTGTCACCAGTAAATAAGAGAACACGTTTTAAGTTGTCACATAAAAGCATATATATATCATTTAAAAGATTATATTTGTGTGCCTGCTGGTGTGAATGGTAGGGTAGTCTTTGATTTTACTCTATTCTGTCATTTTGTGAAATAAGATAACTTTTTCTGTCCGTCTCACTGAGTCATGATAAATTGGAAGTCCAAGGGCAAACAAACTAACATTTGTGAAACATCAGAAGTTCATACTTGGCTGTTTTTATTATTAATAATAATATGAACCCACTGGTGTGTTACAGCCCTGTGGCATACCATTTGAGTGCAATATTCTTGCTGGTGTTCTATGTGTGTTTTATGATCTGACCATATTATAATTATTGATACAATTAGTTTTATGCTTTGAAAGCTTTGTGCAGAAATTGGTCCTTCAAAACTCCAATCAGCTTCTCTCTGGTTCCATCCACGTAAAAGGGGTATTTGTATTGTAAAAATTAAAAAAGAGAAAGAAAAACAAACATTCAAGTTCCAGATTAAACCGTGTTAATTAGGTCTTGGTGAGTTTTGATTTCCTGCAATTGTTTCGCTTATCTTTGATTTTTCCCTCAACCAAAGAATCTGCAATCTGCCTCTTAACTCTCAAAAAACTGTGTGTGAATTTACAGTTTTGTGCATGGTAGCTTGGCTCATTCATAAAATAAAAAAAAAAGCAGCTGAATTGAAATCAAGAGGATTTTCTCATTTTAAATAGTAGTTTTCTGCAACTCGCACAGGCAAAAGAGCACTTACAGTATTTACCTCTACTATTTTTATTATAAATCGGAAATTTGTGTCTTCTCTCGTTTTTTTAATGAAGACCGCATATGTTGATGGTGTATTCTGAAGTGTGTATGCTGTATGCTGGTAGATTTTAGAAATTGTCTGTCCTCCCAAGCTTTTCCAAATAACTGTAAGTCTATTGGAAATGATAAACACCTAAGAAAAAACAAAACAAAATGAATTCAGCAAAGAACATTGACCACTGCTTCTTTACACTATACACTGCAGTGCAATTTTACATTCTTTTGTAGTGCCTATATGTAGCAATGTTTCATATTTGATACGATGTTTATAAACTCATACTCACGACATATTGATATTATTACCTGCCTCTGTGCTATTATGAAGATGGGCTTTGTCATTTGACATTGTTAATACAATGTGCAGTTCAATTGTGTTCAGTTAACTTGTGTATTACTTTGAGAACATGGGGTATGGAAAAAATGTACCTTTTTTGTTTTTTGGATGTCTTGTGAGAATGATCCCTGTTGTCCATATTATATGACCATTTGTGCTTGGTTTCTATGAGAGTTATCACTTGTTCATCGAACGTGTACTGATATATTGCTTGCTAGAACTCTTTGTTAAAAATATGTTTGTGAACCTACATTTTTTAAAAACCCAAGTAGGAAAGAATCTGTGTGAAGGTGTCCCGTGGAAAAAAACAAACAAACTGGAGAACACTCATACGTGGGACTAAAATAACAAGCAGCATTCCAAAGTGGACATTCCTGCTTTACTGACTTAAGTCTTGTGATGAATGTGGGCACTTGACAGTCTTTGTGCTGGAATATTATGAGGCACAGTGCTGGTTTTGTGTGGGTGTATCGACAGGGTATATTGTCCAGAATGAAATGAGACGCAAAAAACGGTTCGACCAGAATAAGACTCGTGAATAGCTGGCAAAGAAGAGCAATGTATGCAAACTAATGGATACGTTGTGTTGGTGTTTTTGCTCATAAGTATATTGAAATTGTACAGTTATTACTACCCAGAGTACCATCCCATGCTGATCTTTGTTTTCAAAGGCTTGTCTTTCTCTCTCTTTTTGCAGTTCTTCACAGTTCTTCTTGCAGAAACCTTCATGGACTTCAGTTAGTCTTTTCCAGTAATTCAGTTGTTGAAGATGATTTTTCCTTCTCATCAGACATACATTTTGACCAAATTATTTAGCTGGAAATGAAGCCCAGTAATCAACACATTGTAACCAATATAGATAAAATATGTATTTTATTTTATACATTTTTTTTCTTTTGCTTTTTCTGCATGATTGTCGAGTGTGGAGACAAGTTGTGTAATAAACTTTAAATCAGTATCTTGACATTTGCTGTTTTACACATGGATTTATGGATAATATCCCACACATATATTTGAATGTACAAAAAAATACAACAAATAATCGAAGGACTTACCATTATGACACGGCCCCCAGTTTGATGCTGGTCTGTATAAATAATTAATTTACTGCAGTACATTGTTAGAAATGTTACCTTTTAGTTCCAACATCTCGGGGTAAAAAATTACTGTGTTCCAGTCTTAAAAAAAAAAAAAAAAAAAAACATCATTTGATAAGGAACCTACTAATCAAACTTCAGGATGAAATGGGTTGTGGTTAGACTGATAGAGAGCCTTGCCTTTGCTGGTGCCCAGTAGTTAATATGTTTTATTCGACAGGTTACGGTGTTTCTCTAAATTATTACGGGCTGTTAAATTGTTTTTGGGCACATAAATGGTATGCAGATGTATGCCACTTTTAACAATGTTGTAATAATAGGGTGATATTTAGGTTAGGTACATTGTATCTACAGAACCCTAAGATTACTTATGAAATTTAGGGCAAAAGAAGAGTGGCATTTAAAATGCTTTCATGTATCACATTATGCAAGGCTTTTATGTATTTGTTCAGAATTCTTGAAACCTGGCCATTGTGTTGACATTTGACTGCAAGTTTACCTTCATTAGAACATGTTCTGATTTAAATTCTGGAGGGCTGCAGTGTGCTGATTTTGTTGTGTCTCAGAATCTATCTACTTAATTTAAGCCAACAGTTGGCTAGAGTCTACACATCTTATGCCTTCTTGCATTACATTTCTAAATTTGGTTTTCTGAAAATATTTGGCTAAGAAAATAATCAGATTAATTTTTAAAAATTGATCTCTGTTCTCTTTACTATTGTTAGTTAATCCAAAGACCACACTTTGAGATGTAAAAATAAAGTCAGAATATAATGATCAACAACAAACCTAGCATCTTTCCAGAGTCTATAGGCATATCAGTTTGAGGATTGCATACACTACAGTTTCTATCAACTATTTTTTCAGCTTCACCTTATTAATGACAAGATTAGATAGATGTGATAGAACGAGCCTTTTCCATTATGCTGTAGACTTTCTGGTGCCTTGAACTTGTACTACTGAATGCCTCCTACTTGGCGTAGGGAGTGAGTGTTTGAACAAAATACTTATTCTACACACCACTTCTGGAAAGTGTACAGTTTGTACACCACATTCTGCAATGAATTATAAACTACCTTTTTGTGCTAAGGGACACACTACAAAATGGCTGACACCAAAATTAGAGCACTATGTTAGGTCGCAGCCACCAACTTTTACAAAAGAAAAAGGCTTTTTACAAATCCATTCGGCGCAAAATCTGCACGACGTCTGCAGGAGACGACGTGATAGGCGCCGACCAATGGCCAGGCAGTCCTTATTTACATCACGTGATAAGTAGAATTCTGGTGCATTAATGTCTTTTTCATGATCGAAAGAAGATCTAGAATACATTCCGTGAAATATATGTATATAATTAACATTTTTAATCTTAGAAAAGGGTAAAAACGTTGCCAAACAACGTGAAAAGGAAAACAACCTTTGCCCTGGAAATAGATTATTCCAGTGCCTCACTATTTCAAGCTATGGTGAATGATGTCGTTAGCTAGCATGCTTGGCTAGCGTAGCCTGCTTATCTTAGTGACCTAACAAACATTTCTACCACAGCGGGCTTCAGAATATTCCTTCAGAACCTTAGATGTAAAAGGTTCGCTTGCTAGTTGTGCAATTATGGGGTGGTCGTCAAATACAGTAGAATTTATGTGCACTCTGTGTTTTACTGCCTTCGTGATTGAACTGGGCCATGCTTCATCAGCTGGTAAGTTTACCGGCTAATGCTACGATTGTGCAGCGACCTAGCATGAAGTGTTTGCGTTCTTAACTGTAGTTATTATGACCTACAGTCTGACGCGAGTGAATGTAAAATGTAGCCTGATAACTACGTTGAAATTTTAATTTCAGGCATTAGTTCTGCTGTTAGCTAGTGTGGGGAATGAAGGCTGATCACTTTCATAGTTTCCATCTCCGGTGTGTGTGTGTGGGGCTCGCTAGCTAACATTTTTAAAGAGTGCTTCTGTTTTATACAGATAAAGATGAGACATCGGAATTAAAATTTTATGAAGACCCTTTCCTAATATCCGACATGGAAAACAGTCCTAATTTTGTGGGACTGACAGACGACCCAGAGCCACAGCCGAAGCGGCAGTTCAAGACAGCGGAAATCGCAGACGCGGTCATGGGAACAAACGTACCTTCAGATGCCGTCAGCATGGAGTCCCTTATTCCGAAAAATATCAAAGATTTCCAGGCAGACTTTTCTACGCCTTGCGAGGAGGGAGGGAAATGCGATTCAATTCTGTCGCCGGTGACCGGCGAAGAGACCGCAAATGGCAAGCAGACGGAAGAGATGGAGCCGGTCACTCTGGGAATGGTACACGTTGACATGGCCGCGGACGAGCAGAATTCCACCGAGTCTGCGAAGACGTACAAAGTCAGCTGTGACAAAAGGAACATCACGGGGATTGATAACTTTGCAGTGATGATCCTGAACGCGTCACAGGTACCTTTCCACATCTCTCTGTTGGGGATAGGTTAAAATTTCTACCTGGAGGAGTCGCACGAAATTCATTAATTGGCACAGCGGCTCAGGATGTTATAACTTGTCATCACACTCTCTCTCTCCCTACAGGACTTGATGGATTTTTTAAACGCCAACAGCACGGAGTGTTCCTTGGTGTTATTCTATACGACCTGGTGCCAGTTCTCTGCCAATCTTGCTCCACACTTCAACGCCTTGCCGAGGGTCTTTCCCAGCATGCACTTCCTGGCCCTGGATGCTTCCCAGCACAGCAGGTAACATAGCATAACGTGAGGTGGCATAGTATAGCATAGAATAACATAACATAATGAACAGGCCATTCAGCCGAACAAAGGCTTGCTATTTTCCTACCCACTACAGGGTACCTAGTGCTCACCGTTTACCTACAATCTGGATATGTATGTGTCTGTTATGTATAAATGCAATAAGTGTGTATCCCATTTCCCCAGTCACTGGCATCTGTTAAATGCTTTTACTCGTGCTTCTTTAATTTTTAAACGGGCTCTTCTCTCTTCCCGTTCAGCCTCTCCACTCGTTTTGGGACGGTGGCGGTGCCCAACATCCTCCTGTTTCAGGGGGTGAAGCCCATGGCCCGGTTCAACCAGACGGACAGAACCATGGAGACGCTGACGTCGTTCATCACTAACCAGACCGGTGTGTGCAGTCTCTCTTCTGAGATATACTGGCAACCATATTACAGATAAAATAGCTGGATTTTAAAGCCACATTGCTCATTAAAGTGAGAGTGAGGCTGTTTTTAAAAAAAAAAAAAAAACTGCCCAGGCCTTTACCCGTCGTGCTGATTGTGAGTCTGACGTGATCTCCCCCTCAGGTTTTGAAGCCAGCGTGGATCAGAACGTGACGGAGGAGGACAGCATGGGCCCTCTTCTCAGCGTGCCCGTGAGGAGCATCGACTGGCTCCTGGTGTTCTCCGTGCTGTTCATATCCGGCTTCACCATCTACGCCGTGCTGCGCACGGACAGCATACGGTGGCTCATACCGGGGCAGGAGCACGACCACCAGGACTGAGGGGCTGTTCCTGCCCTCTGCTGGGGCTTTTGATTTGGGGCGTGTGGAGCTGTCCCGAGGTCTCCTGCAGGTGCTTGTTGTGCTGTTTTCAGGGTCATTTAATTTAGACCAGGGATCATCAACTCTGGCCCTCAAATCCAAATCCAGCCCTGGTTTTCTTTTCTCCCGGGTAATTAGTGGTACTGATTGGCCAGACTGTCTTCACACCTGACTCCCAGGCAAAGGGAGGGTGGAAATCCAGCAGTTCTCGGCCCTCGAGGACCGTGAGTTGCTGATCCCTGATTTAGACTTTAACAAACTGCATAGGTTTTCATCGCAGTTTGCAGCGGTGGCAGTTTCTGTAGGCCTGGTGTCCACAGTGTTTGCCCTTTAAGACACCAAAGGCGATTGCCTTGGTTAATCTGCCTCGACTAAATAATGATCTTTCGAAGGGAAGTATTGGACAAACGGGTCATATGAGCTACCTTTAAAACTTGACTGATTTCCGAAGATGTATGCAATATAAAATATCAGTGTGGCCTTGGAGGCCCGCTTATCATAGATGTTGGAGTCTCTCTACAGCTCAGCGAGTAGATTAGACACAGGAGGGATTTGCATCTTCTGCTGTGGTGACATGCATGCAGCAAACCCCCATGACTGCGCCTGACTGGCCCTCTTCCAAACGATTCAGATTCTACAACGTACTGTGACTTGGATGTACATTAATCATTATTGACTTGAATTAATTTAAATTAAAGTGTAAAATACAGTTCAGCATAGAGTAACGAAACCCATGCCTGTTTTTTAAGTTTATTCTGTTAATTTTTTTTTAAATCTGATTTTGTGCTGCACGAACATTTGTGTGCAGTTTGTTTTGAAATTGGATGTTGCTTGGATGCAGTTTGTGTAGGTTAGGGTAAAATCAATACGTTGTTTGACCTATTTCTGAAATGTCTGAGGAAAAAAAAAAAAAATATTCTGAGCAGATTTTCTTCTCTGTGTTCCTTGGAATTTCACACAACACAGTGATACCAGTCAGAATGTAACAAATGAGGATTTTTATCATTTAGGGCAAGAAACTGTCTATACCAACACATGCAACAATACAGAAAAGGTGTGTAAGTGTTAAGGAGTCTGTGCAAAGTGATGATTGGGTAAAAATATACAGAATGTATCACAAATAATATTAAATTGTCAGTTTGTTCTTTGTTCCTACCCACCCCTCCTAGCTTCAAAGACAAAATTTGACGTTGTTGAAATGACTTCTGGGTAATTGGAGATTGATTTGGATCCTGTACATGATTTTATTTTATTTTTTGGTGAATGTTGGCATTTCTCTCCATAAAGTAGGTCAAGTTGCCAGTTTTACCCATTTAGCCAAACGAGCAGGTTTCCGCATGCTTCTTTGGAACGTGCAATGACGGGACCTCCCCATTAATTGAACTACCGCTGAGTCGAGACTCGTAATGTTGTGTTATGAAGCCTGCCGGCACATGCGTAGATAGACACCAACACAAATGTGTTGCCTTGAGATGGCAGAAGAGTCCCTTTGGCTGCAGCGATTTTTAAATTTTACTTGCTACGGGTGCACTTCTTATTCTGAGTTTATGCCCCCCGGAAGGTCTGTACACATCCCTGGTAGCCAATGTACTGTCACCCAATTTTCACAGCCTGTTTAGGATGCCAATCAAACAACATGGAAAACAGGTAGACTGCAGATGTTTAAATTATGTTTATTGGTATACTGCACTGTCCGGACGATACGACACTCGGCTGCAGTAAATGCGGATGAAAAACAAAATCTTCTTCCCGCTTATCCAGCATATCTTCAGCAACAAGACTATGTTGCCTTTAAATATTTCGTTGCGTCATCCTGTGTGTATGACGTAAATGTATTTCTTAGCCGACATCTTAGACCTTTCTGTGGTCGGCTGGAGAAAAAAAAGAATTTGGTGCCACCGTGTGGAATATGAATAGGCCAACATATGTGTCATACGATTGCATTACTGTAGAAGACCGGTCGGTTTTCTCCACGTGACTGTAATAGCGCGTTTTGCCAGTTCATGCGGCCACCTAATTTACATGAACACAAATAAGTGGTTGCAAAGTCGTGTTCCAGGGCAGGTCGCTTTGCAGAACAGGTTCCATGCCGCTTAATACAGTGCCCAAGGCTTGTGGACAACAGCATCCTACATACTGCTTTTTAAACCGACCGAAACATTAGTATCGCAAATGTTGCGCATTGAACTGTAATTTCACCTGGCATAGGCTATTTACACAAGTTTACATGGTTTACCTCAGCCAATGTTATTTTTGTTAAATTTCCTTATGGCGCAAGTTCAATCAACTTGGTGTAGCCTATATTTAACACTGCAGTTTCCTGTGAAGTTCACTGAAAATTATGACCGTTTAAAACTCGCGGTTTAATGACATGATTAGTGCCGAAATATTAACAACTCGTTTATTTTAATGGCAGCAAGGTTATGTCGAGGCATTTAATTTCATTTAATGGCAGTAAGGTTATGTCGTGGCATATTACCTTTAAGTGAAAAGCTTGCAGTTATTTCTGCAGCCAAATGAAGATGTTTCAACCGCAGCAAAAGAAGTAGCCTACATAATAGCTGGTCAATTGTTAAGACCTCTGGCGGGAAAATATTGCTAGCCTGTCATGGGAGTCAACTTTTGAGTCAGTCAGATGTGAAAGACACGACTATGTAAAACTGCTCTTTGTTGTCACCGCTGATATATTATTGATCAGCCTACGTAGCCTACGACCTGAAAATATCTGGCCACCGTATTTGAAAGTTAAACGGCGACTTCTCAAGGCAACATTTACTCAAGCCAATAGGGGGCGCACGGAGACAAGACAAGTTCCACGTATTTTGCTATGAAGGCAGTCTGAAGTGATATGGAGACACAATCTGGCCTCAGTTAAATTGGCTTAATCTCACCAATTAAACAAGATAACTAACGACTGGTTTTGTGTGTGTTTTTGTTAGTTTAATAGCTGTGTTTTAAAATCAAATTCAACCCGGACTCTGCATGGGAATTTCAGATAATGACTACTGAAAGTTCCTTGACTCATTTTTTTCCCCCTTTAATGACCAGGTGAATCACTGTTGCGGAAAGCGTGATGATTTGCGTATGTGTTACGCTAATTTGAGGCGGTACAACTGTGGTTGATAGGCCAGCTGTGGTTGATGGGTCTCGAACATTAGTTGTAAAGGAATGGGACCAGTGAAATCTTGGAAAGAACAGTTTCAGCGTTCACTCGCTGAAACTGTTCCTTTCTGCGAATTAATTATGCTGGTAAATAAATACCAGCACTTTTTTTGGATAAGGAACATGAACTTTTAGGCTACAAATGTCAGAATCCAGTCCCGGAGAGCATCAATTAAATGGCTATGCACCAACGAATTGTTGACGTTGTTTGCTGGCTAAATAGTCCACACTCCTTGACCTCAAGGCCTTCATTGGTTGCTAACTTAAGAGAACCCAAAAATACCTGCAGACACAGTTTGACACCACAGATGAAGATTGTATGACGCTAAGTAAAAAAATAAATTAATAAATAAACAAACATAGTGCATCGTAGGTCTTCTCTCTAGGTCTTCATGACGTCATAATCATTCTCTCACGCTACCAAATTTGAAATATGCGACGGCCAATGGAACGGATGGAGATGAAGGACTACCGGCAGCCATTAATATGTGGTTGGAGTTTGTAACTGTCAATCAGACACGCCACCTACCAATAGAGTAAGTCCTACTATTTTAAGCCAACAAGACTAGGCCATGTCCACTGCCTACTGTTTGGTATAGAAGTTGAACACACGCCAACTGTGTCTGAAGTGTCTACATGGTAAAGTATACCGGTGATATTAGACTTTTAAATAGGCTATATGAAAGGCTAAATAAGGTTTTAAATAGGCTATATGAAAGGAGTGTTTCACGGGTTTATTTTCCATGGTTGTCTTCACCATCGATGGATCTGCTGCCATTACTTTTTGTACTCTGTGTTCCGTAAACTGCTTAATGCAACTGTGCTGCTGCTGGTCTTGCTCGGTCCCTCTTGCAAAATAAATTTTAATCGCTGTGAGACTAACATGGTTAAATAAAGTAACATAACTGCAAACCATACAATCCATACAGACCTTGAAAATGATCTACAAAATCAGTGTTCTGATTAAAGACAGTGACACCTTTTCCACATAAGCGGGCTTTACTTCAGAAAAGCTCGTGTTTCACCACAATGTGTTTAATTTTACAGGTAACACCTGTGGTGTCCATCATCCACCCCTATCTCTCACTCTCGCTCGCTCTCACATACACACAGACGCGGCTTGTTTCAGCGGCCATCTTTGCGGCTGCCGCTCATTTTTTTTAGCTTCTCGTGACTGCTTGTCAAACTCCTTTGAGAGATGTGTGATTTACCCTGCTTCACGGGGAGTACAGAGACCCTTCAAGTGTTTATCTCTGAGTCCACATTATGGACTTAATGTATAGGCCAGCCTTTGCAAGGCACTTAGCAGCTGAGCAGCGCTGATTTATTTACCGGGGTGGGGGGGTGGGGTCAGGAGACACACTCCCGGCTCTTTTGCTGCTGGAGCGCGGCAGATATTCGTGGGGAAGCCATCGCTCACGTGTGCCCCCGCCCAGTCTCTCTGCTGATTGGTTGCAGGTGTAGTCTGGTCCAGGTTTCTGACCTCTGCGAGTACATGTAGTTGGAGGCATGTACTTAACCTTATTATATATAGTTTGAGACTCTTTGGATTTCACTATTTCTTAAAATTGGCCTTTCCATTGAAAACGGCTTCTAATAAATAAATAGTGTGAGGAGTAATTTTTCAATCCTGCATGAATTTCAATACGAAGTAAACACCGATTTTATAAAATGTTTTTTTTTATTAATTTTTTTTTTACAAGAGTCAGCATTTCACTAATTTACCGCCACGTGAAATGCATTTAAAAAGTAACAGAAACGTACTGTAGATTGGGCTGGACATTAATGCGCCATTGATATGAGCAGGGCTGGAGTTTTGAAAACCTGAGACTCGTGTTTTTACCGGCCCGTGTTTTGGCATTCGTAATTTCTATTTTTCTTCCAGATTTGCAGATGTAAACGGCAAAATCTCAAGGCCACTTAGCGGACATCCGCTAATCCCGCGGTTAGTTGTTTTAGCCCCTAACAAACTCTGTTTTACACTTCCACGCGTTTGAAGTCGAGGGCTCGCGCTGACCTCCCGCGTCTCTCCTCTTACCCGCTCTTGTCAAACCAGATTAGCGTGAGAGAGACCAGAGGCGCGCTTGGCAGCAACTGGGGCTTCGATCAGAATGATTTCTTTCACAAACAAATCAAATTGGTTAAAATGTTTCGTCTGCTCCAGAAAAACCACTAACAATCTCATCATTCCCCCCGAAGTTTGATGCTTCTTTGTGTCTCGCGGAGACGGAGATGGTGATGGAGCTCACGTTGTTCCAATTTGACATTCTGGGCATTTTCCCTTCCAATTCTTTCACATTATTTTTTGTGTGTGTTTCTTTTCCTTTGGTGGCTGTTTGTAGGGCTTTTCTAGAGAGGGATTGAGATGAAGAATGACAAGGTGGATGATTTCCATTTGCTGCTTATCTCCAGTGTGATGGGCTCTGAGAAACTAGATCCCCTCTGAGTTTTTAATGAGAGTCACAAATCCCTTCTGCCAGAAGATTCAGTCCCCGCTGGTCCTCTTGGTTACCATTTTACCTACTTCTCTCTGAATTCCTGAAAACTAGGAGTAGGGTTGGCTGAGTGAGGCTGAATTCCATACAGAGGATCAAAATAAAGAATAATCAAGAATGTGCTTTTGGCTGTACCTTTTAAAATTAAAAAAAAAATATTTATGTATTTGTTGACAAGAACAAATTTGGGAAAGGAGTCGGTGGAAAATCTTTTTTTATGTTATGGTGACCAAACCAGTAGTCATTCATCTGTGGCTGCAGAAGTACACATCCTATTTTGGAACAGCCTGGGTAGTTAGTCTAAATCATTTCCATTGTTGAGAGCAGACATTTTTAAAAACAATCTTGAGCATTTAAATACTGTTTTAAAATGGAGTAACCCTTGGCTTCTTTCCATCAACAGGCCCCTTTATGACTATTCCTACATATTTACGTTTCTGACCTCAAATGTGAATTACTGGGGTTGGACAAAATAGAGGAAACACTGAACAATATTTGAATAACGAGTAACTAATAAGGAGTAGGGCTACCCTCCACCTTCAGAACAGCCTCAACCCTTATTGGAATGAGGTGGGATATTCTGTAAAGAAGGAAAGCCTCAAATTCTTTGAGGAATGAAGGAGGTGGAAATATTCTTTACACTCTGTGCTGTATAACTTCCCATAAAGATTCAAGGATGTTTAGATCTGGTGATTGTGGAAGGCCATGAGAGGTGTCTGGCTTCATCCTGGTGTTTATGAAACCACTCTTGAACTGTTCTAGCGGTGTGCTTGGGGGCTTTATCATCTCGTTATACAGGGACATCATGAGGGACCGGTGTGTGTGTGTGCAGCGTAGAGTGCTCCCGGTCTTGTAAACCGGCTTCACGTTCTGTGGCCATAATATGACCACGCAGCAGAGCGATCTTCGAACCCGATGACTCCCAAGAGATGGCTGCCAAAACCGTTACAAAGCCGCCGCCATGCTTCACAGCTGGCAGCAGACATTGTGGGCAGAAGGGTTCCTATGGCTTTCTCCAGCTGTAGGCCTGTGCAGATGTAGGAAAAAGAGTTACAAGATGACTCATCTGACCATAGCACTGTTTTCACTGCTCAGTGGTCCAGGTTTTGTGCTCCTTACAGCAGGTTATGCATCTTTGTACATCAGCATCTTTGTGCATTAGCCTGGGATGCAAGAAAGTTTAGGAATGGGAGTTCTGCCTATGCTCAGAATGCACACGAGACTTGGTAACAGAGGTGTTGATTCAGTTCCGTGATGATTTTTGAGGCCTTGGTTTCAGGTTTTTAGCAAGTGAATGTCTGTCCCAGGGGGAGCGTGTCTTGTGATCACTGTCCCTCCTTGGCAGTGCAGCTTGCTCATGCTTGGCATATGACGTCACATGTTATATAATGTGAAATTTCCTTAGCTGATAAATCCATCTGAGTTTCATCATCCACAGCAAAACATGTAACATGCAAATCTCAACTAAATGCGATGCAGTTCATGTGCCAGTGGTGAGCAAATCTTCTGTGCTCTGTTGTGTTTTCAGTTATTTACTGCCTCATACATGACAGGGAAGGGAACATTAACTTAATCACACTCATACTAAAATAGAACACTGGATGTGACAACCTCACATCCAGACGTCACCTTTTACTTTAACGGTCGCTAAAATGTTCTGCCGTGCTTGTTTGCACACAGTATATGTCCAAAAGTCCACAAAAGTTTTTTTTAAAAAATGTAAGCTGGTATGAAAGGGTTAAACAAAACGCCTGGTTGTTACGGGAAGCCTGGTTGCAGTGGACCTTTGCACGCTGTGTCTTAGACCCATTAGGTTTTCAACCCTAAACGAAATCTTTGGGGCTTCATGGAATTCCCCCAAGTGCAATTTTTCAAGTTGATCTCCTTTTTCTTTATCCCAAAAGGGGCTCCTTTGGCCAAATCTCTCTCTGAAGCCTCCACGTCTTGTTATTGGACTTGTTCGGCACAGTGTTAAGTGCGCTCCTGTACAAACACGCGGAGCCCCCTCGAGACGGCAAGCTTCTCCCGCGGTTTTCCAGAATCACTGGAAGCTAATGGGCACAGCGGCCTCAAATCCGCCAACCTGAAAATAGGGCTCTCACTGGGAACTGTTAGCTCTCTTCATTGATCTCATTTTTTCCCCGTCTCCAGACAGCAACTTTAGCGAATCTGTAAGGTGCGGCCCAGAAATGGGATGGTTCAGTAATACAGTTAACAGTTGCGGTACGGCGGGATTAAGGGACTTCACTGTCTGTTGATGAGTCACAGGCTAATTTAGAGAGCCTTGATCCCAAAAGCCTTTTTAAAAAATAGCCCTCGATGACTGATCACATTCTGTTACTGCCATGTAGAGCGCATGGCGGATAATTATTTATTTATGGTTGTATTTATGTATTCATTTTAGCAAGGAACCAAATTACAGAGCCTGCTGGCAGCTTTTGTGGCGCCATATCTGAATCACGCACGAGGCCACCGGTGTCGGAGGTTTTGGTCTTTTGGTTTCTGCGCCTCCCATTTCCGTGAGGTATAACATTTTGGTGCCGATGGATGCTGGCTGATTATCGCGAGGGAGGGGAACTGTGGACGAATCTGCACATACTTAGCCCTGGCAGAGAGACCCCGCTCGCTTAAGCTCCGTCCTGCGCGGTGGAAACCGATCTGTAAATAATAGGCACATGTGTTTGAAACTAGGGACGCATTTCAGCTCCACCGCAATGGGGAGTGCCACTGTGATGTCAAACGTCTCGTCCAGTGTTTTATGACAATCATATGGTAATAACCCAAAATGCCCTTAAAGAGGCTTGCAGGGAAACGCGTGTTTGGCCCCCATCAGGTGTTTCTGGTTATTTGAGATGCGTGCCTGCGCAATGTTACATCGAACTGATCGCCCCTGACGGGGATGTGAGTTATTGTGGCTGGAGTATGTTCTATACAATGCAGCGGTAAACAAAAACCTGAAGAGAAGACATCCTTGACCTTCACTGACTCCTCCTTGGTTGAAACGTAAGGTTTTCTTAATTGTTCCCGCTTGCGGAGTACAGAACCTCCGTGAGAGCCGACCGTTTGAAAACACTCAACGTCTCCATACTCTCTGCCGCCTCGATAACACGCGCTGGACAAAGTGTCCCCGAGCGAGCAACCCATCACAAACCCGCTTCAAACTCCCCGACTGAGCCCTTATTTTAAAGATGTCAGGAAAGTTTAGGGCATATATTTCATGGAAAGGTTTCTGTTCTTTTCAGAGGAAGGAAGGCATCCCATGGGAACATCCCGGAAGTCGGTAACCGATGCAAATATAACATTACATCATTTAATTATTTATTTACAGGGCAGATTGCCCGGTTCAGGAAAACATACATAGCTTAAGTTAAAAAAAAAAAAAAAAAACATTTATCCATTTAATCTACACAGGGACGTGATAGTATAAGAACGCAAAGGATTTAAAGACGCAGGCCTGTGCATCAACAAACTACAGCGGGGCTTTTCTGATTTTTCCTCAAAGTGTGGAAAAGTAGCTTCTTTTAAAGAGGTATCGGACAGAAAATGTTTTGACAACAATTTACATCGCTAGCTATTTAATAATCGCTATAATGTTAAATGAAAGTTGAGAAAAAGCAGACCCCGAAGTAAATTGGCCACAGGCTAGGGTTGCAGGAATATGGCAATTATTTAAATTGATCAGGAGATGGTTTCCTTGATAACCAATTAGATCGTCACTGATCGTGTTACATCACGTGGAGAAAAAAAAATCCTATAAATTGCTTAGAACGTACTAAAGGCTAAACATAATTTCCTCTCCGAGTAATTCTGTTTGATAATGAGAGAAGGTGGATGGAACTACATATATGGTTGCAAAGATGGCTTATAAACAATGGCGTTTCAGTTGATTTAATTAGCCGAGGAAGCGTTTAGAGGCTCAATTGAGATTGCAGTGGGAAATTGGTCTGAAATGGCCAGCCCTGATTTTTCACATTGGGTGCCGTGCGCGAAGGATTCCACCCTTTCTTTGTAGATAATTAGAATGACCACAATCACTCCCTGGATGGTCACTGATTGGAGCGCACAGATGCCACGAGAAATATGAAAAGTGGCATTCCTTTCAAAGACCAACGGCTGCTGCTGCTCCTGCTCCGCGTAATACTGAGAATTTGTGCTGTTTTGAAATGAGTTGGCATCCTCCTGGCAGTAAGCCATCTAATTTGTAAAGGTTTAATTAACCCCCATCCCCCTCTTTCAGCCCCATCTCTACCACAAATTTCTGAGAAACTGCGTGTTTTGATTTTTTAAAAACAATATTTAGGCATTTTTCTCTGGCCGCTTTGTAAGCGCACGATGGACTTGTTTGTGGAAAAGGCCGTGCGTTTATAACAAGGTAATAACTCTCGCCAATTCATCTGCTGCCATAGATCACTGAGGATATTTTTGTGTAGTCTTTATAAATACCGAATATCATCACAAAATAAAATATAAATGAAGTATTGCTTGAGCAGTAGATCTAGTCACATTTTTGCGCACACTCAATTTATCCAATAGTCCGTTCTGACGGCACAGTCTGTCTTGACTTTTTGTTGCCAAAGCAGCAAAATTTATGGGAAAAAAAGAGAACATCGAAAGCTTAACCCCCCAAATTTCCAAAAAACTTACTACGCTGAACTTTATCTTTCTTTCAGCAGTAGTAGACATGGCAGAGGGCCTCTTATTATCTCGCGGTATCTGGGTTTAGCCACCGAGTTACCGCGCGGCCGCTGAAGCAAGCTGGAAGAAATTCCCTCATTAATCCCTTCTTTATTAAGCAGCTGTGAAACAGGACTCATTCTTGGCCTCCTTTTCTTTCTTGCTTTATTTCTTTCTGCTGTTTTTCCCCAAAGGGGTGAAAACATGGCCCGAATAATCTCCGCTCATTCGCAGGTGGTGTTGTTTTTCGGAAATAACCCCCCCCCCCTCTTTTTCTCGTAGAGGGTAAACATTTGCTACACGCTACTGCGGGGAGCAGACCGCCAGCCTAATTGTGGCATCCAGCCCTTTCTGATAAGGCTTTAAACTCAAGAGTGGTTAGTTGACCATACTCAGCTGAGTCTTGCAGTTATGACACACATACTGTTCTTAAGCGTGACTATTAACCTTTTCTGTAACCTCAATGAAAGTACTTTAACCCTTTGAAGAATAGGGTTTTTTCCCCTTCAAAATTCAGGAGTCCGTGTTCTAGAACTCCACTGCTTTCAGTAACCAGTCGTGATTATGTCAGCATTAGAATGTTAAAAACATTCTAATCGTATGTTTGTGATCATACAGATTAAAGGGTAAATAATTAATTTTGTAAGTATCACTTGATGATTATTTACACAGATAAATCTAATTTATTACCCCATTTACCTTGAAGAGCCCTGTAGAACCCTTTGAAGTATCCCAAGGGGTGCTTGTACCTCTAGCTGCACACTGGCTGATGGAGAGGGTTAAATGTTACAGTATTTTGTATAACATTATCACTGTAACGCTAAAGTGATGTTTGTGAATCATCAAATTTTCTGTGCTTCCCTATTCTAGTCGGCCTTGAAGATGAGTTTGTGCTCAAGCACACATTTTTCATACTACTTCTGCGCTGACGTGGGGAAAAAAGGTTTCTTGCATCTTTACTCGTCTCAAAGTAATGTCAACTCCTCAGTACTTGGTAGACGGTCGGGGATCGCTCTGGATAAGAGATCAGTAATACAGTAGAAAACGTAGAAGTGAAGGGGGCCACTGGTCCACATGCCGACCTGACTGTGCGGATGCCTGAGCCTCTTCGGGAGCTTAAGCGTCCATTTTATTGCTGTTATTTCTGCAGGATTTCAGGGTTGTCCGGCGCTGCCACGTCCACGACATGGTGAGCATTTGATTTAGCCACGGGTAGAAACTGAACGGACGAGTGAATATGCAGCATTATGCTCCCGTTAGCTCCAGTGTCATAATGCGCTTTGCTGGTTGCGTCAGCAGCTGTGCAAATGTTTTTTTTTTTTTTTTTTTTTTTTTTTTAATTGTGAAATTGAAATTTTTATAAAAATTGCTGTCAATCCTGAAAATCAGAGGATTTATGTCGGTGCTTACATAATTTATATATTTTTTAAGCTGATCATTTTTAAATAGTTCATTTTAATGACTATTTTCTGTTGCATTATACTGACAAGTTTAGTTTGACCAAGGCATTTAATTATTTTTTAAACAGTCTGCAAAACGGATATTCTACAAATCATGCTATTTTTATATTGAGAAAATATTTTGTGCAGAAATAGCCTCCTGTTTTTCTCTGTTGACCTTTACAGAATTTCTCAGTTAAGGCACAAAAATGTTCAGCATTCTACCCAATCAAATGTTAACTAACTGATACTCTTTTCTTACCAAGGAAAATATCCGTTATTTCACGTTATTTACCCTAAATGGATGCATTTCGTTATCATCATCAAAATTTGCTCACGATGTCCATAAATTAGCGTAATAATACCCTGCACATGTAAGAGAGCCTAGACTTGAAAGGTTACATTGGCAGTCAAATCACCTCTGAGTATATAACAAAATCAACTGCAATTAACAGTGTTAAGGCAATTGTTTATTGATCTGCAGGCACTAGCACAAGACAAAACATTATTTGCAAGTCCCTGTGTATGATGGTGCAGAACCGGATGATAGGATCACTCTGTGACTGCAGCAGTTCACAATGTCCTGAGCCCTGAAGCCTTGTCATATTTTTCAGTTGAGCTGATCTCTTAGATAAGATACACTTGACCCAACTGCAGCCCCGTGGCTTCGTAATCAGTGGCGTCACTGGGTTTGGTGACACGATGCGGTCGACCGTTGGTGTCACCCGATGTTGTGGACGGGTGGGAAGGGGGTGGTGAGGGGTGCTGTTAGAAGTTGTCGACGGCGGGCACGACGACGACAAAGCGTTTCTCGTCGCATTCATGTCGCTAATTAAATCAACCGGCAGCAAACTGCATCGGAGAAATTCGCTGTTTCAACCCGTCGCTACACAAAACTCTGCACAAAAAATTGATTGCCAGTCATTTCTGTGCCAGCCCCCTCTGATGGTGTCACCCGGTGCGGTCCGCACCCCCCTAGTGACGCCTCTGTTGGTAATTAAAACGGGTGACTATTTTCAGCTTTAAGCACGGTTGTTCTTTCCACTAAGAATGGAATGGAATGAAATAAAAATGTTCATTACGTATCAACGTGCTGGGGTGCATCTCCTGTGTATTTCCATAGGAAACGTTAATCGACACACATACACGGAGAGGGGCTTTGTTGTTTGCAACTGTTGGGCTCACGAATCAGATGGCACTATCAAAGCTTTGTGGGAACTTGTGGGGACCAAACCGAAAGGCTTATTTGCATACATTATGGAAGGTGTACTACTGCTGTCAACTACTGCTGCTACCGCTAAGATCTATTTAATACGAGGTTTTATTTGTTTCAGTAGGTCTGCACTGTTTTGATGGTTTATTAATACTCAACCGAAAAACCTGATTATGACGCTCGCTCTGTCTCTCTCTCTGTTTTTCGCTCTCTCGCTGTCTGTCTCTCTGCGTCTCTCGTGCGCACGCACATACACACACACACACACACACACACACAATAAAGTACTTCTCCAATTCCAGTTCAGAGGTCTATACTATGAAGCGATATCAAGTTATCTTCCCTTTACCAAAGCTGAATGAGCAGAGGAACCTTCTGACCTTCAGAGTCTATTTTTACATCTTGGCTGAGATTTTGAGTGCTGAACATTAATCAAATGTGTAAGATAGGCCAGCTGCTTCTGTTGCCTTGTAAAAATCTTACATGAGGGCCATACTGATTATGAGTGTCTTTGCGAGAGAAAGGAATTGCATTTATTTTATAGTTAATGTAGGCCTATAATATGAGCTCCGGTTTCTACCATAGTTGCCGTAAAAATCAATGTACTAATCATACTTTTTAAGAAAAATAATACGTGAAAAAAATATAGGAATTTTTTGTAAGGATCCTACTGTCATAAATACAATACCTACAAGTACATTTACTGTATTAGAAACATAAATGTATTTCTCAAGACTATTTTAAAATCCCCAAAAAATGTAAGTGATAAAATGTGATAAACCTCTGACACTTCAAGAATAATTAGTACAGGTGGATTTCAGAATTTATTTTGTACCAGATTTCAGATGACTTCGTTATGATAGTGTCTAAATAAATATATACTGAAACAAACAGAAAAATACAGAAGAAAAAGTTGTGAAAAGTTCACTTTCTTGTTTTCATTTCATTTTATCTGTTCAGGCCACTATTTCAGAATATGGCAGACCAGAGGAAGCAGTCTTTTTACCCTTTCTTCCATTTTTCTGCCTTCAGTTTATTCTGTGCGCTTCTGTTTCTCATTAAACGAAAGGGGAACATCAAGCCTAATGTATAGAAATGTTTTATATCAAAATTAATTAGTGGGAATGTTAAATATGCCTGACTGTTCAGACAGGTGATTTTTTAGTTAAAGTGGGGCTCACAGAGCTTGGAGGTTGGTATCGATGGTGGTGTTCCACTGTAGTTGGCTACTCCCAAGTGTACAAACAGGGTCCTCTTTGAATGTATTCCAAAAATAGCTGTGTTGTGGTCATAAAAGTACAGTATTTTAATTAATATTAGTAAATAAATGCATTCCTTTACCTTAAACCTGCCTGTCAGTCCATAGTATTTATAATGAAGCTACAGTGTTAACAGGCAATGCTAGCAAACCTTCCTACGCTGCACTGAAAGCTGCCCCCCCCCCCATCCCCCCACCCCCCCCAAATTCAGACTGTGTGTTCACGCCTATACAGCTGTCAGGTGGGATGTCATTTCGCACTGCTCAGTCTTGGCCCGGCTCGAGCGTCTTCAGTCGTGAGAAGGCTTCCTCTGCCAGTGGTCGGGTGAAGGGGAAAAATGGCCGCTTGCGTTTGCTTACTCTGCAGAGTTTTTCCTACGGGCTGCACGTTTATAAGAGCTGACATTTCCCACTCAGCCCAGCTGGAGCCGCGCTGGAATGCTATCGCTAACGACAGCCTTTTTTGCTACGGTGTTTTTGGGGGCCCTAAGCAAAAAATTGTATTTTTTTCATTTTTTAAGGAGGGGGGGAGGGGGGATGGGTTGTGTTGTGACTGTGGGCCGGCTGGTGGGGGAGATTTCGATTGCAGACGGTATGGTGGTGGTGATGGGGGGGGGGTTGTGTTTATGGACCAGACAGTGTGGGAGATTGCACTATAAAGTGTGCTGCAGGACAGCTCAATGGTAATTGGTGTAGAGAAGCACTGATGAGCAGGAGTGGATGTGTTGCTATGGGGCACTTATAGCACTATCTCTGCCTCCCTGCTCAATTAAAGGACGGCCTTCCCTTGTAGGATGAGGTCAAAGGTCACGGTCAGCTATGTTAGTTAAATTACATAGTTCAACAAGCATTTATAGGCTGTAGGGCAGAGTCTATGCTTGTGACACCTTCACCGAATGACCAGGTGTAGCCCCACTAGAATATTACGGGGGTTTGAAGTGATGGTCTGCCTTGTGCTGTTTCTCATTTTTTGCTGGAACTATTGTAATTATATATATATATTTTTTTTAACAGAAAATAATATTTAAGGCCTTGATGCCATCACTGTGAATTAGTAAAAGTTTGGGGAATCTCAAATGTGGATTTTAAAAATTCCATTGATGAGGATGGTAATGTACTTTAAAAAAACAATACAATGAAAAATCAGAAAATGAATAAATCTTTTGTCAGAAGTCCTATTTAAACATTACTATTTCAAAAGCTAAGATAATTAAGAAAAACATATTTTTCACTTTGCACTCCTCTGTTCTGGTTAATTGTTCAGTCCTTCATAAATTCTAACATTTATAGCTTTATCTTAACCTGTATATTGAATAAATATGTTTATGGTGATTGGATTTTATTCACATGGTAAGATGCCTGGTTAAATCTGGTGAAGTGTTAAGAGTGGCACTTTTACATGCAAATGTACGCAGTCCTTTTAACTAATAACTGCCTCTTCTGAACAAAACAAACTATTCTAAGAAACTCCAATACTGCAGAAAATAGTTCCTTTCACGTGTGGAAGAAATTAGTCAATGATGCCAATTGGCAAGAAGATCAGTTTCATAACAAGATATAAGTGCAAATGCATGAGTTGCCTCTGGACTCATTGTAGTTCACGTATAGCAACTGTCAGTCTCCCCTCTAATGGAGAATAATTCCTCCTGTAATCGTCAGTAATTATTTACTTCCTTGCGTTGCAGTACGTGAGCCTGTTTGCACTTGTTGGTTTTCTCGTTGGGATTTTTTGCTGAATGAGGCGTCTGCAGAACTGCCTGCGCAAGAGCCGGTGGTTGGAACGGGTGTTGGGTAAGGGCCCAGCATTGTCAAGCACAATTTCGTAAACATTGGGGGGTGGGCTCATGGGTGTAAGGTTTCATTTAAACTTTGGTGGGAATAAACACTTCTGGACCACCTGGTCTTGCGTCGTTGAACTTCACAAGTTTCGCAAGCGTACTAGAGATTAATTCATGTGAAGATATCGAGGGTGACATATCTCCCTGTCTCCACCCAAACCTATGTGTGTAGGTGGACTATGTCTCTCACAGTCTCCAAGAGGCTTCTGGTGAGTTTCCTTTTTGTAATGGTTCTTCTGTGAATCTAACCAGGAAAGATACCACTGAACCTTAAATGCTACACGGTAAAATATCCAGGGTTAATTTCACTCTAACAGAGTACATATGAGTCAAATAGGGCCCATATGTACTTTGTAAGAGTTTATTTAACAAGTGAACATTTTGCTGTGCAGAGACCCTGAAAACAGGAAAGATTTTTGACAGCACATTCTTAGATCCTTAGTTCTGACAGTAAGCCTACAGCTATATTTAACCTGCCTGAAATCCACATGCACTTTTACAACACATTACATCCATTCAGCACTCCACGTGTAAACCTACCTTGATTTGGGCTGGAGCCTGTCCCCCCCAGCCCAATATCCACTGAATTGCATGGACCCTGAGAACTGCAACCCTCTAGGTTTTTTTTTTTTTTTTTAAAGACAGCTTTGAGATGATAATTTCTGGTGAATTCTAAGGGGAAAAATACTTCAGGCTGCTGATCAGTATATCTCAACCGCAACATGAAATCTTTATTATATGAAATTGTTTTTCTCATCATCATGCTATATTATGGGGGGGTATATGTCCTGTTTTGTAATAGTTGGGCGAGTGGGGGGGAGGGGGGGTTGGAACATCATATCCCCCCATAAATTACATGAATTACACGCTTGCCACTATCAGATACAATATTGAACTGGACCAAAAGCTAGCGTAGCAGAGCTATATATTTATGGTGTTGTTGTGAAATAAAGAATCGATGTTTTCCTTCACCGACCGTTTCTCACGCCTCCCTAAACGTCGGCGCCGCAAAGAAAGGCCTTTTTGTTATATGCGGCGTTACCATGACGATCTTTTCAAAATGGTGGAAAGCTGCACTGAAATGCACCGATAACTCCATAATAGCTGCTCGTATTTGCGCAGGCCGGTGTGCCGGTGTAAGAAGTCTTTATACTCCTGTCACTTATCATGTGAGTACAAGTCCGGTTCTAGATACCTGTTTTTGCTATCATTGAAAGGCCACCCACGCGGTGTGGTTGTGTCCCAGATCTGGCGTTCGCTGCCTCAGAACTCTGCGTGGAATCACTCATCAAACGCGCTTTTGAGCTTGAGACCGTAACGCATGTCGTGGAATAATGTTCCTTTAGCCAAATCTAGAATCTGCGACAGATATCATGGTCTAAAAATGCATTAAGGCAGTCGGTGCTCCATAATGAAGATACACAGATGAGCTGGAAACATGCTCAAGCTGAATAGGGAGCTTGGGCCGGTGTGAATTATGAAAGCAATCTGAAGTACCTCATCCATAAAAGTTATGATGTAGTTAATGAAATTTACACAAAACCTTATTAATAATGGTCGAATGGCACTCAGATGCAAGCTACATGTAGCCTGCTCTGCGCCCGTTTAACTAGGGCTAAACAAATATTAGCCCATGGGCCCTGTTATCAGTCCGTTTCCATGTTCTTTCTGTTTTTAACCTACCTTAATCACAGACAGGCTTAAGTAACATGCAGTGTTTTTTTTTTTTTTTTTTTTTTTTTTTTTTTTTTAAATTCACCAGTGCATTCACTACTGCCCTGTATCAGAAGCTGGCTTGGAAAGGCAGAGTCAATATAGCACGGAGTGGAACTACAGATACGAAGTGCCATTCAGGCATTCTGTTACCTGTGCTTCACAGGTGAGAGTTAAACTTCACGATACACAGCAGAACATGACAGTTCATGCACAATTTCTGAAAATCTGATGACAGCAGCATCCTGTGTAGAAATATTGCCTGGCATAGAGAACATGGAGGCAAGGGGTGTAGCCTATCATTGAATTCATCTCTACCAGATTTGTCTTGAGTTTTTTTTTTTTAATTCTCTGATATGTGGATGTGAAGCTGTTTTGTCAAACTGAAGTTCAAAGTTCACCGCACTTCTGGAAGTTGCTCTAGATAAGAGCGTCTGCCAAATGATGTAAAATGTAAATACAGCTCCTCCACTGTTTTTACTTTTTCTGGGCAGATACTTCAGTGTATACTCTAGAGTGATCAGTTAGCTTTTAAGGGCTCTTTGTGATGAAGCCTGTGGGGAAAGTGCGTCCGATGTTGTGTTGACGCAAAGCCTCGCTCCTTCCAGCTGATCTGCTGTGACGTGGACCTCTGGGTTTATCAGGAGCAGCGGCCAGACTCTCTCCCGCTCGATCCAGATGTGGCCCTTTTTCGATAGTCGGACGCAGCCGATGCCCGTGACGATGTGGCTGGTAACCGGGCTTGTCATTCATTACACCCCACAGAACCCCGGCATCGCATATCGCTGCACAGCCACCACATCTCACCCACGTGCAGAACCAGAGAATTTATAACACGGCCCTTTCTCTCTCTTCAGACGTCTTAATGTTGAAATGTTAATTCTCTGAAACGTTGCTGTCTGCACTCTTTGGTCGAATGTCAAAACGAAAGGAAAAGGACTGTGTGAGCGGGAGGCATAATTAATGTCCCTCAGGGAGCTGGTATCTCAAGAATTATTACAGATTGATTTAAACAGTTTCCAGGCGACGCTGCTCTCCTTAGCTGAGCGGTAGGACGGCCGGCCCCAGCCATTCGATCTCTGTGAGTAATGATAGCGCGCAGGTCTGAGCCGTGTCCCTCTCTCCAAGGCCAGGGCCTAACGGCTTTGTCGGTTGCTAACGGGAGCGGAGCTACTGCTTTGGAATAGCCCTGAAAACCAAAATAGCACAGTTCCCTCGTAAAAAAAAACGAAGTGCTTTGAACCACGTTGGTCATGTTATGGGGTGTGCTACCATACTAGACATATGTTTCTCAACAAAAATACACAGATACGCCCTTTCTGCCCCTCTGCTTCATGCTTCAGCACTTTAATATATCATTATTTCAAACAGCACTTTGAAAAAAATGTAAAAATTTTAATTTAAATACTCTTATGCACTTACCATACCTATAGCAAGTTGCAGTTTAAATTTGCCATTTAAAATTACCTAAAACATATAAAAGCTTAGACAGCCTGAAACCTTTGTGGATTCTTAAAGTTACAAGATATAATTTAACAAAACAGCTTCTTTTTTTTGCGAGGTTGCATTTTGCAATCTGTTGCACCAAACTTTACTCCCAGAAGTTTGGTGCAACAGACAGTGCATTAACTAGGCCTGTAGATGGCGCCAAATACAATGTGACTCTTATTTTGTTTTATATGCAGAATGTTATATTTTTATCTGATAGGAGACAAAAGACAACAATGTTTGTTGGGGCTGTGAGTCTTCTTTCCAATAAATTTAAAAAATCTCTTGAGTTCATGACCCACATCTGATGGGCTTCACAATGAGTCTATAGAAACAGATTAAGACCACATTTACACAGAAAACTCAGAAACATCCCCCAAAACAAAAGCATAAATGATTTTTAGGATTTAGACTTTTAGTGTGCCATTAGGCCTCAAATCGAAGAGTCCATATAAGAAGTAACATGTACAATTTATTGATTTTGAGAACTAAATAATTGATATAGTTTAAATAAGTGGCAAATGCATAATAATGTCCATTTGTAGATCAGTCATAGAGCAGCGCTTTTATCATTTCTGAACTAAACAAAAAAAGCCAACATAATTTTAGAAATCTATAAATGAGCAAGTTTGGATATTTCGTAGCTTGTGGGACAGTTGCAGTAGATCTTGTATCCGATTTAATCATGGAGAGTCTCAATACCAGAATGCCCTTCACCTCAGCGACAGTCTTGAAGATATCGTAAATGAGAGGGCAAAGCATTAGGGTGGAGTCTTTAGGGCACATTCCACTGACATCCATATAAAAGGTTAATCATTGTCCTTTACTGACCAGCTGGCTGTTCCAATGTTTGGTGACTGGAGAGGAACTCGGTATCATTTTCAGTGAAGTCCACATTTTTCCTTAATATTTTAAAAAATGTGTTTTAGAATGTAAGCCCAGCGACCCAAGCTTTGAGATTAATATAAATTATTACAAAATTCTTAGTGATTTCAGATAGACAGAATGATTTTCTCTAAAATTTCTACAGTTTGCCGTTGAGAGTAATTGTGGACACAACTGCATTTGTCCATCTTTCATTCAGATTTGCACGTCTGAGGCTCAGAGTATACTACGTCAGTATGCTAGCGTGATAATTCTTGGTCTTATGTTCTACAAATTCTTAAAAGCAACAAAAACAGATGAGTTCTCAAAAATATTCATCACATTATTGTCCGATTGTTTGGTAATTGCAGTGCATGTGCGATGATAGTTTGAGGGGGATGGGTGAGAACGCACGGACTGTAATTGCAGGGAGTTTTGAAAATGCAACAGTCTGCACTAAGTTAATCTCTGGAAACAGCCAGAATGTTCTCACCATCCACAGCATTCCATGGAGGGATTGCTGCAGTTTCATTTCTTCTCTGACCGAATGTTTAAATGAAAACAATCTCTTTCCCTACACACACACACACACACACGCAGACATACGCACACAGGCACACACACCTACACACACGCACATACACAAGCATGCATGCATGCACACACACACAAACACACACCCATAGGCACACACCACACACATACACACGCACACACGCTCATACACATGCATGCATGCAGAAATGCACAGATATAAAGTATTGGTTAAAAAAGCATGTTTTTCCACGAAATCAGACATGCCTTGTAATTGCAGTTTCTGCAGATTATGGTAATTATCTGAGTGTCAAACAGATCCAAGCAGTTATTTATGACAGGTTTTGCACACTGTTTCCCTCCAGTCTCCTGATAAAAGCCTATATTTTTATTCATATAGCCATGCCTTATACAAGTACAGGCCAGGCAAGATTTTTTTATCTTTGCCTTACTGGTAATCTGCAGCGTAGATGGTTGTGATGCATAACAGTTTATATAATAAAGCACAGTTCAATCATTAAATTATTGGTTACCGTGATGTGAACCATCATTTACTGTACGTGAGGTCTTGAAAGACTTGTGTGAATAGGCACTGTACATGGTGGCAAAACATAAAACAGAAATAGAGAGAAAAAGGTTTTGCACAGCTTTAGTGGCTCTTTATTGACACCTGTGGCACCTGGCAGTGCTGATACCTGTCGCAGGTAGTGGGGGACAGATGTACCTGGGGGGTTGTGCTGCTGAGCTCAGTGACTGGCAGGTTTGCAGGTTCTCGTCCGGCTGCTTTGTGCCAGGGAGGTTGATTCTCAGCATTATCACCACTCTTAGGAGGAGTCAGTGTAGATATTTGACTTGATTTGTTTTGGCGACATCAAGATATGCAAAAATAATAATAAAATTAGTGTTAAAGAAAACCCTGATGTAATATATTTCACTATGACACCGCACGTCATAGCTTTTTTGGCTCAGAATTGATGCCGAGCATTTTACTGTGTGGATTTTTTTTTAAAAGTATCTAAATAATTACACTGTAGCTATTTGTATGAGTCTCCAAGCATAGTTTTCACTTTGCAGTTACATTCTCCACAATTTTACATAAGTTATTTTTTTATTATTTTTGTGCCGGGGGGATGGGGGTTAGGGGGGCGGCATTAACTTCTCAAATGATATTTTCAAATATGTGCACATGAACAAGTAAAAAAACAAAAAACAAAACAAAAAAAAAAAACCTTCAGATGACATTCTGAATGAAAAGAGATCCAGCATGTAATGCCAGGGAGAAGGACTGATTTATAGCATGCCCATCAATATTTATTAACCCTGTCATTTTTATTGGAATTCTTCTCGATTCCATAGTAAAATCAATAATGTCCATTGATAGAAGCTCATTAAGATAACAGTATCGCACTGTATCTGACAGGCAGTCTGTTTCTGAGACTCTCAGTAGGCGATATTATTTGTCCTGTGTTTATGACGTGCCACAGCTGCATAAATTAATGATGCCTTTCCTACCATAAATATTTATGATAACAAACGGCGCGCATTTATACGTGTCTCATTCTGCAGAAAGGGGAAAAGTGGGTTGCTGGGAAATTCAACTTGAGATTTCTGCTGAAACGCGTTATTTTTGATCACTACTATTATTATTTACACTAACTTGTTGGGACGTACTGGCTTTATAAGTCACCGTCGTAAGAAAAATAGGATCCAACCCGGATTTGCCGACGCTGAGTGATAGACCTGTGTTTTCCTTGTGCACTTAGTTCAATTCAAATTAGAGCGCAGAGACTTATGGGAAGAAAGCCTTTTTTACTTCAGCTCATTTTCAGAGTCCGTCTAAGTTGTTTACAGTGTATGGTTTGTGATTATTCTTTAGGTAGCCATTTATTGATAAAAAGTATATAGACACACACACCCACACACGTACACACATTCACGAGCGCGCGCGCGCGCGCGCGCACACACACACACACACGCACACTGTAAAATGTTCAGTATCAATTCAATTCTTAAGAGAGTTTACATGAGTCGCTGTGGTCGCGTAAGATTTGATTTAAATTTCTCAGTGGACATTTCACTATATATATGCATATATATTTCACATCAGTCAGTATATACTGACTGATGTGAAAATTTGTCAATATTTGTAAATATTTTAATAGACCATTTATACACTTGAATTCATTTGACACAATGAAAACGCTTTAAGATTTCCTGGTGGCTGCCAAATGCATACAATTGCAGTATGGATTATTCACAATATATCAATCATTGTATTTACCATCGCCTATTACTGGGTGTAAAGGTCAAACAAAGCTGACAAAAGACGTGGTTTGGTGTAGACATGTGTGTTAATATTGCTCAATTGTGTCAATAACACAGATATGGGAAAAGCTGGTATGGTGCTGTGGAGCGATGCCGCATTGATTATGCAGTCAGTGGTGTCTGAGAGAGCGTGACACGGGCTAAAAGGTCACGAGAGCACCTTATAAAGCCGATACCTAAAATCTTAAAGCCATTTACATAGTTACGAAAAGGATATTAATGCCATCATATATTACTTGGCTTGTTTTTGTGTGTCATTTGGAATATTTTAAATGGGATAGGCCTACCTCAAAGACGACTCCATAGCAATTGCAAAACCGTACCGGGTTTATGCCTTCATTCCGCGTCGAGACTGTTTTCCTGAATCGTTTCTGCTGTGGAAGATGTTGGGATGTTTCCTAAATCCGAATGTTTCTGGGGCATATTGACGCGTGCGTATTTACGCATTGTATGTGCGTATATTTTGTGCAGGTGGCTGCATATTCACTGTCGAATCTCGAATTAAACAAAAAGGAAAAACATTTAAATGAATCCTGTAGTCCTAAATAGGCCTAGTTCAATAATCTCAGACTAACGCATCACTGTATGTACGGTTAGTGTTGGATGCAATTTGTTTTATAGTGACTAAAACTCCAGCAAACTAGACATTTCAACATATCACGGGTGGTTAGTGAACAAAGATTCGTTCGGCTACTGTGCCTGTAATCTATGGTTTGGCCCAGGCGAAACCACAGGACCTCGCGGCAGAATGCTGCTGCGCGCGGTGTGTTGTAACTGCCCGCAAAAACGTGTCACAGACCATGTCGTTGATGTCGCCGAGAAGCGAATTTGAAGGCAGCGCGTAAAATACTGCACTTATCTGCGATTCTGCTTAGAAACGTGGGCGAGACTGTATGTTGACTTCTATTGCTAAATCTGGATACCAATGTGGTCGGCACGACTGTAGCCTATATTTGTGATTTAGATTTGTGACTTGTTTGAAAAACAAACACTGGCCTATAACCTACTTCCCAGGCGCAACCTAATGTAGGCTAGTTCCATAACAGAATTATATTCGATTTTAGAAATTACGTAATTGCTTCTTTAGACTGAAAAATAAGATGATTTAATGCCACTCTTCTTAATTTCCACCAGAGTACTTGTAGTTATTATTAGCTAGCGCCTGTGTCCAGTTCAGCAGTTTGTGCATTGTTGGCTTCGGACTCATTTACACAAGCTGCAACATACACCTTAAAATTTGAAAGGGACGAAAATATCTTGTAACTTTAGACATATCCCATTTGTTATTCTTTTCTAGTCCAGTTCCAACACGTGGTTCTCCCTGAAAGCTCAGTAAATATTAACGTCTTAGTCGAGCACTTATCTATGTTAAAATATGAAAAGAATGCTTATTTACATCTCGTACAATGGGTCTAGCTCCACGTAAGCGCTAAAAGCAACAAAGGAATATACTATGTGCCCACGTGTTCCCACACAGAAAATATCGAATGTTAATTCAACTCCTGCAGAGTACATATGAGTCCAATAAAAACCATGTGTCCTCTGTAAGAGTTGATTTAAAACTAAACACTTTACTGTGCATGTCGTTTTAATACAAAACTAAAACAACAGAATATAAAAGACACTGTGTAGCTGTAATAAATCACAGAATTATATTAAAACTCGTCTGATTAAATTTTACCTCTTGACTCGTATCTAAGGGCCGTGTGAAATATATGGGGTGAACAATCAAAACTAGTAGGCTCTCGCAAGGATTTGCGTTTGAAGGTCAATGTGTTTTCGTGTGGGCATGCTTCCCGAATGACTGGTTTCATTTAGCATACGTAATAATAATAATAATAATAATAATAATAAAAACACAAAATGGGCTTCAGATGTCGTTAGATTGCCCCATCATCTTTTTACCCTATTTCGAGAAAGGCACTGGTAATGGAACGTTTTGTAATTTGATTGACACGTCCGTTGACCCAGTATAGGCGAGCTTTAATTTACGATTTGAAGCTTAATGCTTATTACGTGCCATACTGGCTGGCCTATCTTACATTTCCGTGACAACTAAATATACAACGGTCAGGAAAAAAAAAAACGGACTAATCAAATTTGCTTAGATTTGTAGGCCTAAAACATTAAATTAGGTTAATTGCGGCCTGAAGTAATGAATAAATAATAGGAATGAAAGGGGTAACATAACAATAAAATGTCCAAATTTTATTCTCAAAGTAAATTTGCTTTGAGACAGGGATTGTCGCTCACGGAAATGTTAACTTGGATTTTACCTGAGTTATCATGAGCGAGTCAGTTGGGCTATCACTGAATAAAACTAAGGGTAAATTACATCACAAGAGAGGCTAATCACAATCGAAATCAAGAAGATGCTAAAATCGTTACTGCTCACCAAAAACCAAACACTAATGCACCATATACCGTCCAATAATTAATAACTGATTCATACAAGGCCTACTTGCGGGAAAAAATCAAAGGAAAGTTTAGTCAGCTAATAGAAAATTTGAATGAATTAATTAAATCGTTACGAAACGAATTTCTAAGTTTGGTTAGCCTAACAAGTCACTCTTTGGCGGTCATAATTGGACATGAATTAATCTACACTCCCGAAAGTATTATTTACTGGTACAGTTTATAATTACATTTCATAATTGTAAATTAATTATTAATAATTGCATATGAATTATTAGTGCAGTGCTGTGTCTTATCGCATGACTCATTTCCTTGAAAAAAAGGATGAGTGGAAACTTAACCTGCTGTAGTTTATTTAAACAAATGACCATAAACACATGCAGATATTTTCCAATCACCTTTCATATACAGTATAATTAACTTGCTTAGTTCGTTTCATTTAGATTAATATCATTTTAACAAAACAATTTGCACTCATAAAGCATGCGGTTTCTCTAATATAAGCAAACGAACAATCAAACAAACACGAACGCACGAACAAACAAACAACAAACAAACAAAATACTCCAAAGTCCAGCGTAAAAAAATGACAGTTTGTTCTACTAATACAAGACGCTTGCTTTTGTGAACTTTGGGCTTACGGTAAAATCACACAGGAGCAGTATAAAGGTTTACATATAACTAGACCTATCAGAAATCTCTTTTGCCGCTGTCTTAAATCCCATTAAGTTTTCGGTCAGTTTCATTAATTTCCGAACCAACAACCAAAGTAACTTTCAAATAGTCTTCAAAGCAAGCAAGCGAAAATGAGCGATTGTTCCTTTGTATGTTTCTTATGTACAAAGTTGCAGCGACTCAGAATGTCTTCACCGCGAAATCCAAAAAAACATGGATACTTAAATTGTTGTGCAAGTAATTACTGTGCATACGTAAACACAAACAACCCGCATAATCCATTTGAACATGATTGCAACTAATCCAGTTTTGTTTAGTTGTTTTTGTTTTGTTGTTGTTGTTGTTGTTGTTGTTGTTGTTGTAGCTTTTTATTCTTAATTTTTTTTGCACCATTCGCAAGTCCATATGTCCCAAAAAAAAAAAATTATTGACTAGTTCGTCAACTGTTGTACTGACAGGCGTTTAAGCTCGAGCCAGGACTTTGCAACCCACTGTATCCGAACGTCGGGTGCTGCTTTGATTTCAGTCTGAGGGTCGCGAGGCTTGAGTTACAAGTGTCCCTGTATACACTGTAAGGGCCGCCTGGAGGTCCGTAGGGACAGGTGGACGGGGACATAGCCGAATTGATTGAAGAGCTGCTTATACCGTTAAGGTTGCTGATGTTGTTCAAGCCGGCGGCGGGCATGCCCGGCACTGCGCTATGCCCCATGCTTGACGCCATGGTCATAGAGGAGATGGAGTTCGGGGCGGAGAACATGGACTGGGAGGTGAGCGGGCTCATCGAGTTGAAGAAAGTGAAGTTCTTGGTCGACAGCGGCGCCGGGGTCAGTCCCTTGTTGGTCCAGTTGTTGTAAGTGTAGGCCGGGTACATGTCGTCGTACGGCTGCATCAGACCGCTGAACTGGGGCAGGTAGCTGTTCTTGCACAAGTCCATTTGCTGATTGCGCTCGCGCTTCCTCCATTTGGCCCTGCGATTTTTAAACCACACCTATAAAACAAACAAGAAGCGAAAAAAATGAAGCCTGCATAAGAAATCGGTTATTATTATTATTATTATCATCATCATCATCATCATCATCATCAGCGACCATTAGGATATGCGGCTTCAGTGAAATCACGAAGTGCTGCACGACATAATATAGCAAATATGCCGACGATTGAATACGCAAAATATGAATGTACATAATGTTAAATTATTTTAAACTAAGATGGCTATTTAACCTTACACTACTGAAATGGTTCCACTTGAAAAAGTTATTCATCTGATTAAACAGGTTCTTAGAGCAATTATTATGCGCAATAGCCTCCATGGACAAGTGCTCTGGCTGTGTTAGGGTATGCACGGCCTATTAAGGTTCTGACGTTGCCACATTAAGGTTCCTATTGAGGCCTACACCTTAAGCAAAAAAACATAAGCCTACATTAAATTTAAAAAGACTGTAGTATCACCTGACTCATGTAGGTGTTTCTCTGCACTGAACGAATTAATGCCGCCATTTTGACTCGCTGAAAAAAACAAAAACTATACCTTCCGAACGAGGTCCTGCATTTTATTGTGGGAAAACAAAGCTCACTAATGGAAAAAATATAAAACCAATATATACCACAAGACTGGAACAACAGACGTGGCAATATATTAATTGCCTGCGCATCTTTTGTTTCCAAAATGCTGTTTCGAATGTGTCAGAAGTCAAATATTGAAAATTATCGACATAAATTGTTTTGCTCGATTAACAATGTCGATCACAAACGGTAGCGCTATTCGACACTTCTCTAAAACATAAGGGCTAATTCTTTAAGCTTTTTAAAGCTATTTATCAACCATAGGTCTATAAATCACTATCAGATCAGACAGAAGCGTCACATGACTGAACAACTTATTTCAACGATCTGTTTCTCAGAATGGCCGTTGGCTTTTGAAACAAAAATACAAACATGAACAGGATATACTTAACTGTAAAATTTTAAAAGCTGGACGTAAGGAATCTGCTTCAAAAAAAATGAACACCACATAGCAACGCTTATTGTGACAACAAAATGCAAAAGTACATTTTCTATTGCATTAAAATAAAATGATTGAATACCATCACCATTCTGCACTCAAAATAATGGAATGAAATTATTTGTAATATGTTGAGGATTACCAGAGAAAATACTATAACATATGTCCACAAATAATACGAGATAAACAGTAGCCTATAATAAACTAACTAACTGATATTCCTTTATAGTCACTTTTAGTCATAGTAGGTAGACTGGGCACCAAAATTTAGCCAACGGTCTAGATTCTGCTGTGAGTGTCATTGTTGTACTCATAACTTAAGTGAAATCATTCTATTTCAAATAATCCCACTTCTCATCCTCCTGTGCTGCCGGCTGTTGCTCTTCTTCCTTTAAAGTGAAGAATAAATGTGGTTTTCAGCACTCCGCTGAACCCAGAAGGGCTTTTAAAAAAAAATCTAACGATAATTGGTAACAGAAATTTAGTGTCAGGAGACGAGTAAATTCAAAATGAACATATTTGGAAAAAGAAAAACAAAAAGAAGAAAAAAGAAAACAAACCGAAAACAACCCAGAGCAGCTAGTGACAGTATTTTTTTCTAATGCATGCGTTACCTAGGTTAGTTTGATGTTAGCTCCGTTGATAATTGTAAGATAAAGACCATTTCTAGTTATGAAAATGTAATGTTCCTGAACTGTCTGGGCTACTAGATAGTGGAAACTTAATAGGCTACTTAAACAAGGCCGCGTCATCTAAGTTTGAAAGAAACCTTTCGACTGATTCTTTGTTGCTCGTTTATGTCTATGGTATAGGGCCTAGTAGCCGACTTTGCGCTACAGTTCCGTGATTTTCCGCCCTTTCTTACCCTCACTCTGGCCTCCGTGAGGTTGGTCCACACAGCGATTTCCTCCCGCGTGCTCATGTCGGGATAGCGGTTGCGCTGGAACGTGGCCTCGAGCTCCTGCAGCTGCTGGCTGGTGAAGTGCGTGCGCTGTCGCCGCTGTTTTTTCTTTTTGGGGTCGTCGGCGTTTCCATCGTCACTTCGGTGTTCCGCACTCCTTTCCTTTTCTGGAGAACGACAGACGAATATATGCGTTTCTACATTTGCCGGATTTATAAAGAATTGTATTGTTCATGGAATCCGCCTCCGCAGGGTTGCATTCCATTTAACATGGAGACAGATATGATCTTTGGGAAATATGCAATTCCCATTTACCACATGGACACATTTCCAAGATTTCATAATTAAATGCACCCACCACAATTTTCAGTTAATAAAAATTTACAGCACCAAAACTGGGTCTTTATCTTTCCGTCATCGGTGCATAAGTAATATGTACACTGTGATCGCAATTGATTGTGTGGGAAATGTGTCGTTAGAAAAGAGATGCATCCAGTTACAAAGGCAATCTAGTTCGACGCAATTGCGTCACGAAATAAAAACCTGCTACAGACCTAGTCGTCACGTGCTTTCGACTGGTTAAATATCAACAGATAGGCAAGCCTCGTGTCCAGCATTAATTCATCGTTGATTTACTGAAGCTCGACTTTTGTCAGATATTGAACTTCCCACTAAAGCCTATGTATTGGCAGAGCATTTCCACAGTATTGTCAAACTCGTAGCCTACGTCAAAGGTATGTGGTCCACTCTCGATGACAGAAAAGGCGCACATTCATATCTTCTCCCTAATGAATTTTGGGTCTAAGAAACCTTAGAAAGCTAAATGTAAAAACACATCTAAGGGCAACGTTGGACTACCATAATCAAAATATATAAATGATACTATGTTGTATGGTATAGAACGTATTTTACGAGTTTAATTATGATGGGTTTTTTATATTAACACAATGTAACTCCAATTGTGTGTTTTTGTAAATGTATCTTATAGCTTTAAGAGAGCTTCTAATCAAAATCCAAACTCTACGAGCTTCCTTGTGTCTGAGTGGCACACACAATTTCTGAGTTGTCAGAAATGCGAAACTTTTTGAATTAAATCATAAAAATAAACGTTTTTCGCTGGAAATTTACATTTCAATGTCACAGACAGAAATTACCAACATTGTTAAGCAATGCGTAAATATTAACTCGGATTTAACGTGATACAAATTCGTGGTTTAAATTAAATGTGCAGAATTGTTATCAATATAAAATTAAAATAAACTCAAAAGGATAATATTTTATGGTCTGACAACAGTGTATAACATGGGCTATATTTCCAGGACAGGGAGGTAATCTGAATCGACCATGCATACACGAATTTTTACTCATGTATAAGTAATACGTTTATACACTGTCATTTACAGTTTACGCCTCACCTGTGGAAAATTCAGTGTTAAGACCACAGCTTAAAGCACTAAACATATAAAAGCTTGTAAGTAAAATAACAATATTCAGATCAAATATTTTTAAAATGGCACACATGAGATTGTCATTTTTGCTCAGATGTTTTAATAATGAGCTTCCAGCGACAGCACAGTGCACTATATTTTGAAGGCCTATCTTGGCGGCCGTTCTCTCTCTCTCTCTCTCTTGAAACTAACATTTGCACTTTAAAGCAAAAAAATACAAAACACCGGAGCATATTATTGGCTAAAGATATAACAATCACATACATTAAAGCAACGGAGTTATTCCAGCATTTCTACCCTGCTTGTTGTACCTGCTATTTCGGTATCGGATGATTCGCTGCTTGAATTTTCTAATGTTTCTCGCGTGCTGCTCGAGGTTCTCGGCACGTGAAAGGTAGAAGCCATGTCGCGCGTCGGCTGGGGTCTCGCGGTCTCAGGGATTCTGTCCAAATTCATTCCACCTTGAAAAGAATGATGCCGCATTAAGAATGCAACCAAATCCTGCGACTGTGCACTGCAGTATGTTTTGTTCAGATATTCCTTTGAGCAGAACAGTTGTGGGAAAAGGGTCGCCAAAGAAATCAGGTTGCAGGCTTTTGTGCTGTCAGATTTCCAAAGGATTTTCCTTAGAATGGCCCTCTTTCGCGCGGCGGTGATAACGCGTACGCTTTCGGTTTCCCCCTGAAGGGAGTGCAGTCAGCATGATCGAATGGAAATGTCCGCGTTAGAGCCACGGCTAGATCCACCCATACTCTCCATTAAACCTCCCCGGTCTCCGAAGGAGTCCCACCCACAAAGTACGATCGGTCTAATCTATCTGCAGGCAAGAGTACTTTCAGGATTTGTCTCAGGGGAACACACGAGGCCACGCCGATTTAAGCCGCACTGGAAACTTCGGAAGAAAATGGGCCCTTTATTCGGGCATGTTTGAAATAGGCCCGGACGAAGTGCTCTGGGCAGCTGGGTGCGCTTGTATACACATGCACACAATGTATATGTCGGATGTGAAGTGAGCTGAATAAACACTAGCCATAAGTCGGCCATGTTAAGTTTCACCACCAAAACGATCATGTAAAATACAGAAATTCATACCAACGTTTATATTATTAAAAGTAAGCTATGCGTGGACGAGAAGCGCCGTATCACTTAAATGTGTGGGTACACCTTTTCACGTTGTCATGTTAAATGAACGCACATACTGCGCACTCTCGTACTTGTCAACAATCTCAGAACTCAGAATCATTCCTCGAATCTTAGAACTAATACAAAGTGTGCAACATATGTTTGTTTTCGCACGCACCTATCCGTGTGCAAGTTTGTGGCCTACAACGTACGAGATTGTCAAGCATGAACAACTTAATTTATTCACATTAACCTAGCTATTTTTGAATAAGCTGCTATCATGCCGTGTCATAATTATGAAAAAGAATTATGGTAACAAAAACTGCCATCTTCTAACAAATCAAATGTAAAATGTAAAAATAATGTTACGTTGGGAAAACCATGCGGGCCTATAACCCAATTTCGTCGGCCTTCTTTTAGGCCTATATTACAAAATGTGTTTTTATAGTTCATTGATCACTTTCTTGAGGAAAGCTTATTATGTGAGTGCATTTTAAAGTTTCCTTCTGATAGTAATTTGATATTCCGACAAAATAGGCCGAAAAAGGAGCAAGGAGCTTAAACACGCAGGACAGGCACATTACTGCACATCAGAAAGTTTTTCGTAACTGATGATGTGACCGTTCCTTAGAAGAAAATGTCCGCGTCAAGGGGTTTATGTGGAAAAAAATAAAGAAGAATATTTATCAAGTTGACAATTATATATTATTGGCCCGCTAAGGAATTAATTTAGCAAGCTTATTTCATATTTAGGCGACAGTATTAAATCGTGTTTATACTATTTGTATTAATAGATAATCTACACGTGATCACATCGCTGACCTCGAATTGATGCAATAGCATTCTAGTACGCGACTACTTTATATCTTATTAGCAGTAAAAGTAAATAAAACCAAGCATTGCCTCAGATAATTAGCTAATTTTTTTCGTTGTGAAACATATGCTTGTTTCTTCAAAAACAAGCTCCGTGGCTAGGGATCGCTGTGTCATTTAAACAGAAAATTCTGTGGCATCCTATAATAGCCTGGTTAAATTTCGAATTCATATTTTATGTATCCTTTTAAATGTCAGAGATGCACTAGTGGTAGTAACAACAACAGCAACATTTGGTAATTTATTTATCTATTTATGTATTTATCGATCTATCTGAGGCACTTTAATATAAATCAACTGACCTAGTTTCAATATACACAGTAAACTGTCCAGTGTTTATTGAACCATAACTGAGTACATATGGGTCCAATAGAGACCATATGTACTCTGTAAAAGTTGGAGTAACACTGAAAATTTTACTGTGCAGAGCTTCATAATGCCGGTATTACCCGTGATTCTGCTCCAAATGAACTTCGCCAAAATACACAGCCTATTTTCTACCCCATTCTTGACGTTGAAGGTAGTTTTCGAATTTATTTTGGTTTACAGTTATGTGTATGACCCCGTTTAAGCTGTGTGTGTTGCAGTTGATTCTTCGAGTGCACTAATGTTCTGAATAATGACTTCTGATGAATAAATGAAAATAAATAGGCCTATGGAAACGGTTATGAGACATTTTTAACGTGTTTTTATTTTCTATTTAGAAATTGCACTGTAGAATGTCCAGTATTAATTCAACTCTAACACAGTACATATGCATCCAACTAACTGTAAGTAGGGAACTCTGTAAGAGCTGATTTAACACTGAACATTTTACTTTGCAGAGGTACCTACCAAAATTTGTGCCTTGCCTCTCATCATGATTCTTTCATTACAAATTATTACAACTGGCAGCTGTCAGGAGGTGGGCTGTTTGCGAAACGAGAGCCAGTAAAACAGTGCGGATTTCATGTATTCATGTATATTTTTTGCTGTGTTACGTTTTAACTCGTGTTAGGAGTTTGCCTCGAGTAGATTCCCACATCGGGTTCATTTGTAATGTAGCGTCGCCTGGTGGTTAAAAATGACTCCGCAGATACATTAATCACGTTACTTATTTTGTAAAGTCTTCTACAGAAGAAAGCGGAACCTCTTCCATATCGCCGTTTATATTAAAACCCTGTTACCAACCTATCCGTCCAGCCAGTGTTAAAATAAATGCCGATCCAGATGGCTTGCGTTAATTGACGTTAAGTTATTTGTCATTGCATTTAATTTCGTTTGTCGATTTGGGGGAAAGGGGGAAAAAGCTGGCATAATAAAAAAGAATATTTTGTTGGGTAAACAAAAAAATCCATAAAATAATTTTAAGCAGTTCACGAAATTTTCCCAGGTTCTGTGACGTGGTACTTTTCAAATTTTACAGTTATTTACGGAATAAATGTATATTTATCCCTAAAAGCATTTACATTTTTATTTCACAACTCTTTCAATGAAGCAAATAAAACTTCTGGCTCGCAATTACAGATTACATAATGAAACAGTAGGGAATAATAGACGGTACCATAAAAAGACTAGTTTCAGCCACAATAACGCTGATTATTATCATTGTTAAATCCCACGAGGGCTCTCAATTATAAACCAGGATCGGGTGTTAGGCTCAGTAGGCTATTTTCTCATGGTTGGTTATAACAGTGAAGAATAAACGAACGAATTTCTGGCATCCACTGGACGCACGTCGGGCCTGACGCACGCGCTCGCCCTGCCTCCCTTCTGTCGAGTCGCGAGGCATGTCACAGGCGCCAGTCCTAAGAGGCATTTTGGGTCACTTATGATATTTAACTTTTGACACGGGACCTCGTCAAACCGGTAAGTCTCCCTTTACGCCTCGTTCAGGCAGTGCAACGGTTGCGCAACCTCTCTCCAAAATCACAATTTTTTCCTTCATATGTTTCATGGCAATGTAATATAATATTATTCAAACAACAGCTATATTGTTCTTGTTCACAGCACACTTCACCAATAGGGCACGTCTAATTGGGGAGCGCGCGGTTTACTCGCGCGCAGTTGGTTCCAACCTTGGTTCCAACAGATGTCACTGCTCCTGGTGTAAAAATAGGCATTACTTTACTTAATCATGTATTTGAATTGTGTATATTAAACAAAGATGTTCATTTGTTTTGGCTTGGTTTTGTTTGCACACTGCTAGAGAGTTGATTAAAATTACAGTAACCTTTTATTTTTACGGAGGACTAGTTGCTACGAGGACATGGCCGTGAGCCTATCATCTTTATATCGGTTTTAACTTAAAATATGATGCAGTTCTGCAGCTTAATGCTACAGCTTAAATAAGATATACAAAATCTTAAATTCAGTTCAAACATTTTTTGAAGTTTCAATGGAAGTACTTCCATGAATACATTAGGCCTACTGGTTAAATGCTCACGCGAGCACAGCCACGTGCCATAAAATGATTTGAATTTCGTCATAGATTTCTCCACCCTGTGAGCAGGTGACCTTGGGAGTCTGAAAATGCGACTGATAACAGCTGATGCAGTGAATCTTCACTTTGCGACGTTAAATAGAAAGGGGCTGTAAACTGAATAACGTAAAGTTTAATTTATACCCTTAACTGAACGTTACACTTTCTTTTTTCTTTTTGCAGTTTTTATATTACAACCCACACTTTGCTAGGGCATTCTGACAACAGAAAATATTTCAGCGAATTTTTATATTTTTACTCTCTCTCTCTCTCTCTCTCTCTCTCTCTCTCTCTATATATATATATATATATATATATGTGTGTGTGTGTGTGTGTGTGTGTGTGTGTGTGTGTGTGTGTGTGTGTGTGTGTGTTGAATTTTTTTCAGGAAAGGTTACTTTCATTTTCTTAAGGCTATGTTTCGAACGATAATTCGTCTGCACAAAACCAGAAGAACGTTTGTTGTAGACATGCAGACTATACGAGAGATCCAATATGCAATATACACATGCAGTGCAATATGCACATGCAGTGGAAGAAAATATTTCACCTGTCAAAAAGACGCCTTGGGCCTTTTCATGTAAAACATTTAATTACAACAACGCTTTATCTAGGCGACACTCCAACGCTGTATTGCTTTAACAATTTAGTCACGGTGGGAAACAAAAATGTAGCCTGTTTATTCAGAAAGAAGTAACTAATTCATATGAAGAAATGATGACTAAAAAAAAAAAAAGACCAACAACCACATTTCTAATTTCGTTATCATGGTGACGGGCACTTAAGCAGCATTAATACGTGATAAACAAACCTTAGCTGGTTGGATCTAGAACGCGGACATGTATTTTGTATTTAAAGGCCTTCTTTTGACGCCCTTTAAGTGGAAGTAAAGGTGCTGTTTTTCCAAGAACCCAGTGCGTGCTCGTGCGTAACAAGCGCCGCGCATGTTAAAAGATGCCCAAGTTCACGAGCCGGAATCATCACTTATGTGCTTGGCCTCGCGGAGACCAGGCTGTGCCACAACTGATTCAGAGACGGACAGGCTACCTAGCAGGTGGCAACGTTAACCTAGGAGATCTTCACCAGCTTGACTACGTCGCCTGACAGGTGTTTGCATTACAGCGACAAGGACTGAGAATGTGCAAGTCCACATTAATCGCGAACTGTATTGTACAAGTTCTTTCCTGGGTTTCTGTTCCTGCGGCAGAAAGCCGGGAAAAGTGTTTCGAGATTACGGTTAGCCTGCCACTTAACTGTCAAATAAGGGATGTAGACGTATGCATATGTCCAGGCTAGTGAAAATAATACTCTAGAAGTCATAATGTACTAACTACAAAGATCAATATAGCTTTGGCGCTGTTTAGGTACGTATAGGCTCCCCATTTCCCTTTCAGGCGCATATTGTATACGCAGCTGAGATGCAGGTTGGGTATGGTTGACCCCGGGTGAGAATGGTTTATGCATCTATGATATATTCTTTTAAGAAAGACGGGTTGGAGTTAAACATGCATACGAAAAGCGTAACTGGAAATCTTGTGATTTGTTAACACGGTTCCATAAAGCATAACATTGTTCCATTTGATGCAAGGCTTTATTTTTGCTTCCATTATTCAACCTATAATGAACACAGCACACACAGGGGAAAAAACTATAAATAAGAGCACTTCATTCTGCAAATATGGAATAACCTGACCACTATGGCGTTTTCCAAATGACTACAACTACTGCGCGACACGGTGCCACGCAGGCTAGGTAAAACACAAACTTCACACCAAATCTTTTTTCCCATTCAAAAGAAAACAAGAAGAAAAAAAACATAGGCCTATTCAAAATAATGCATAAAACCGAATCTACCTTTACAACGGACTCATTAATTAGACTATATGTCTCTATGCGTGTTTTACACCATACCATACATATAACTCACAATATATTGCAGTGGTTCCATAGGTACAGACACTGTATTTAGGTTACGTCTTTAATATTCATAATTTGATGGTTCATCCTTATCCGTGCAGGCCAGGATATGACCAATTTACAATTTATTTTCCCTGACACATTAACAGTAATAACCATAAAATCACAGCTGTACTAATATATATATATATATATATATATATATATATATATATATATATATATATATATATATATATAGATATATATATAGATATATAATATGTGTGTGTATAAACCAAGTAAGTGCATGTTTAATAAACAGTTTCTATGGAATGAACAACAAGCATCGCCTATACTAAAACGAATTAAGTTTGGTTTCATTTGAAAGGGATTTAACAAAATCTGAACACACGTTATATAGGGAAGGCGCTGACAGCCTTACTCTTCCAGACTGTGCGATCTTGCTTGCGTAAGTGCTGAATGGGATTCTTTAATATTTTACATTCTTTAATAAATTAACATCAGCCTTGATACCAGTCTTAACTATCAAACATTTCATTCACAATGTAACAACTAAGTCCACGTTTACAGATTTTTGCGCCAGGTTAAATCTAAAGAAAAATCCCTCATGACTACCTTTTATGTAGGCCTAGTCGTATAAAGGTTTGACCGAGATCCTAGAGAACAATTTAAACACACAAAAAATAGAGAGGCATGCTATATTACCTGGATCCCCGCAAGAGATTACATTCTTAGACAAATTAAGTTCCATTCCAAAGGCCTGAAAAACAAAACAATTTCAACAGAAGTTAGCAAAACTGTAATTCCGTAATTGCAGAAATCCGGAGGACTAAGACAATAAACCTCACGATGATTCCAATTAGCCTAAGACAGGCACACTTCACAATTGCTGATTAAAAGCATTTTTAAACGCATAATTTCAGAAAATTGCACAGGTTTTGTGATTAAATTGCCTGTTTTTTGGGGGCTACTGGCCTCAACTTTAACTGTGTTAGCTTTAGTTTTAAGACGGTTCGAATCAATCCCTCGGAGCAGGCCAAAAGTTTATCGTTATCGTAATATATTCGCATAACCTCTCTTATCTTCAGGAATCCCTTTGCTTGTTTTATGTCCACAATAAATCGTGACTGAAAGCCCGGCTCCTTGTTTCACACACACGCACATGCACACACACACACACACAAGAGATGCGTTCATTTGTCCATTCGGCCTCTGTCACTTGACTTTTGACATAAAAAAACATGCTTTAGTGGCACCCAAAGAGACGAAGATGAAGTATATTGCTATTTTGACCACTGTTAGAGACGTAATCTCTCCCCCGTTCATACAATTAGGCAGAAAGTCCAATTTTTTTTTTTTTGCAATTCTCTCATGATTTCCTTAAGGTTATACGTTTCTGTATTCCATTAGATCCCAGGTGTATTTTTGTGTCTATTATCGCTATCGGTGCCGGCTTAATGAATGTTAGAAACATTAACTCGATAAACAGAGAATAATTTAACAACATGGTTTCAAAGAAACTAGCCAATAATAATATATAAATTTAAAGTGGCTACCATATTCGCACACTGTATTTAATATTGGCACGCAAGAAATACTGCTGTTACATGACCATCGAACAGAGTAATTATTTAATGCAAGACAACCAATACCTTTCCTCTTTCTCTCCTACTCTCGACCTCCTACAAGCACGCGTATCAAGTTCACTTTAATGTAAATACAGATGCATTTAACTTACCCAAACAAACCAAAGATGAACGGTTGCGTTGGAGTATCAGTACTAGTAGTGCTAAGAACAAAAAACGTGCGTTGCAAGGAGTGTCCATTGTCAACTTGTATAAAAGCTATCATACGAAGGCTACGACGCTGCCGTTACCGTGTTTAACCTATTGGGTGAGAAAAAACTATAATTTCCTCGCAAGTCCTCCCTTGATTCCTGCCGAAATTTCCTCCTACAAATATACCTCAACACGCGATTTAGCCGATTATACCGATAAAACACATGTCTTCTTACCAAGCACACATTTCTATATAGGCTCGCCAGTCTTCCCTGCATGTGAAGTATATACGTGCTGTGAATGTTTTCATTCGCGGCTTTTGGCGAAAAGACACTCACCAGTTCGCTTCCAGCACAGACAAAGGATTTTAGAATATTATGTTTTCCCCATGCAGGTGTAAAATAGATCCACTGTGCAGGTATTTTGGGTCGGTATATGCCGTGTCGAACTAAGAACAGTGATGAATTCTCTGAGTCGCTTGGGGTTTTCTTCAGCTGCTTTCTCTCGCGCTCTAGTGACGTCACTTTGGCACGGTCCCAGTTGCCGTTCGGATATTGCACGAGAACATATTATAGGTGGATGTTTCGAACTGTTGGCCCTCTTCAAGGTTAGATAAAAACGAAACAAACAATTTGGAATGTTTGCCGTTTGATTGTATTCTGTACTTTATTAATACGCATTGAATAGCGTATAAGACAGTGAATATATTTATATAATATCAGTCACACATGCATTTTATAGTTTTTTGGCTATGTTTGTATAAAAAAGCAGAAGTAATGAACACGGCAAGATGGCCTATACAATGAAATAAGAGCTAATAACGAGCTAATATATGTGCAGATGTTTTAATCCATGGTCAGACTTGAAAATAATACAGTTCTCGCGATTATTTTTTTCCGCTTGAGACCCTTCCATTATTCGTACAGTTCACAAATTGCTGTCATTTTCATGAATAGGCTACACTATCACAGTGAAGACTGCGGCTGCATTTGGGCCAAGCAATGCAATTAGCAAATTATACAGAGATGCCCTAATTATTTCACGCTGTGTAGAGTATGGATGGTATATTATAATATTTATAAGCTCATGGTCCAAAACATTAGTAGGTGAAGAATCAATGATCACGTTGGACGGATATTCCTGAAAAGAGATAAGTCTACCTGGTCAACACAAGATCAAAAAATAATCACAAAAAGCAAACGATCTTCGGTTAGATAGTCAAAAACATCTTTGCAATAAATAATAAATCTCAACAGGAAAATAATCTTTATGAGATGGACCGGTTTTCTCTGTCACTTACCATGTTGGGAAAAAAAGTTGTTGGTTGCTAACAAACAAACAAACATAAACAAATAATTAAAAAAACTAGTTAGTTACTGTATTGTTTTTGAATTATTTTACAACATGTCGTCCTCTGAAAAATACATTATACGCAGAATCATTTGCGTGTCTTAACCTCGCCTTTGTGTGTCATTATTGTGTGGTCATTTGTAAACTGTAACACTTCAGAGAATATGAACTTAGGTAGTATAAATAAAGAGCAATATATTTGAAGTTTCTTCGAAACGTGTTGGTTTTAGTATGAAAAGTTCAAAGCAAGGCCGCCATTGTATCACTCAGAAGTCGAGTTTCAAATGTTCTGTTGAGGGGGTAAATCTCGATGTTAGACTAGATTAAATAATATCATTAAATAAAATGGCATATCATTGATTAATTGTCTATTGAACTAAGGTGAATTTATGCATCAAATGATATTTCATGTCGGAAATCCATCTGGATATGAATTGCATCCATAAACTTTTGCTTGCACAAATTGTGCTAAGTGTAGCCTTTCCGTAGAGTTAACCACAAGCACCTAGTATTTCTCACCCTAAAACTGGTAAAGCGTAAAAAACTGTTTATTATGCCAAAGATTTTTATTTTTTTATTTTCGCATTTAAAGAATGTAGACATTATGCAGGCAGAACAGAACTCGGATCATACACAGTAATGCTTAAAGATCTACTCGTGTCTTAAAATGTATTTTACGCAAATAGAAATTCTTATACACTTGAAACGAATGTAAGCACAAAATACGAAATAAATAATACGTAATAAATACGAGAAACAACGCTCAAATGCAGGACATTTGTTTTCATTTATTCATTTTTTTTCAAGAAAAGTATGACATTTTATTTCATTTTCAATTAACGGGATTTTCTCCCGTTCTTTTACAAATAATCAAGAAATAATTAATTCTCAATTATACTTGTTGTGAACTTAGATGGATTAGTTATAGGAATTAAGAATTCATTGTTACTTGAGATTGGGAGAAATGGAAAATATTACTTTAAATAACGATGTTCGGACATGACTGGATGGATCTTCAGGCTCGAATGAAGGCGATGTTTAAGCTCTCATGCTTTAACCTTTCATTATCTAACTTTTCACAGAACATGGCTTCTGTATCAAGTAATGTGTTTTATATATATATATATATATATATATATATATATATATATATATATATATATATATATATATATATATATAATGTTATAATATTATTTCATGTATATTAATATATCTCAAATGTCAGAAAATTATTGTGGTATTCACCTGTGTGGTAACAGTTTATTAAAATATATAAAATTCGGTCTGCCTGGGCTTGGATGCGTGTTGTATTTTTAACTGCATCAGTGCTAATGAAAATTTGACCTCCTTGTTCTTCAGAAGTTGGAGTGATTTTGTCTAAGGAGCAAGACATGAATTTGGCAGGTTGAAATCGAATTTAAACTTGTAAAACTGACGAAGGATATCTTTTGAATATCGTTTATTCAGACATACTGGTAAATCTGCAATGTTTTCAAAACCATTCTTCCGCGGTGTCTCAAAAGCCTCTTCGTCATCACTTCTGTCGGCCGTAGCTTGAGAATTAAGAAAACATGTCTGCATGTTGAATTATGGAAAATCGAGCTGAACTGAATATTGAGAATTATTTCTATCTTTACACTTCATTCAAAATCATAGAATAGGCTTGTTAAAATGACCACTTCCCATACATTTGAGAAGGAGAGAAGAAAATGGTAAAAAAAAAAGAACGGATAATAGCTCTCGTGAATTTATTTTGAGTATTTTCATTTTTATGTAGCCTATGATTTTATTTTCACATAATATAATCAAGCCATTTTCCAATGTCGCGGAACACCATGACCCTAGAAGTACAGACCTTATTTTTTTAAATTTTATTTCTATTGATAATGCAACTTTATACCATCATAAGCTTATTGAAACCGCTAAGAAAGTAATACATTTGGTGTTAAAAAAAAGCAACACAAAAAAACCAAACAAAAAAAACATTAAATTGTCAAGCTCAGTATTTAGTCTATGTTCGAAAATCTTTTTAGGAAAAATGCACATGTTACATGTGCTATAAGTTTAGTTTGTAAATACAATTTTTTGAAGACAATTTAATTCAATCAGTCTAAAACCTGATGATACTTATGTTTTAATAAACCATTGTAGCCTACATGCCTATACTTCTCGCTGCGAGATGAGAATTGTCCTTCACTGAATGATATGACGGGTAACCCTCGTGCAAAACGAAATTCCACACCTCCAGGTCTTCGGGACTGCCCGCCCAGCGCACACACGAGGGGCTTATGCGTATAATCAGTGTTTCTATACGACAAAAGAGGTCAGCACGTATGGGTGTAGTTACACAGTGACATAAATAAACGAATAAATATAAAAGCACCAACAAATAAATCAGTGTTATCCATCCATTTTTTTCATAGGCATACACAGTAAAATGTTCAGTGTTTGAGTTGTTAATTCAACTCAAATACAGACTACTTATGAGTCCAAATTGGGACTATATATATATACTCTGTAAGAGTTGATTTAACCCAGAACATATCACTGTGTGCTTATCATTTTTATTTTTTATTTTCAGCATAAATTTAGGAAATATATAATATATATCAGACAGTGTGAGACTGGTCCTTCTTTCTGGGCTCAGACAGAGCAAAGTGTTCTTCGCCATACCAAAAAGTGAAGGAATAAAGGAAAAAAAAAAAGCTCATGGGATCAAAAGCCGGCCTACATCCCAGGAGTTCAACGGGACACGTCTCTCCTAGGGCTCCTCTGGTTCCTTCCAGGGGAGGTGAATTTAATTTCCCAAAAACGCCTCTCTCACCCATTCACTCTTTTGTGGGTAGCGCCAGAAAGCGGAGCAGGAAATTGGGTTTCTTTAACGGTGAGGACGGAGGGAGGGCATTCGCCGTTACGCCGCGGGATAAGCCCGGTCTTAGAGCGGTCTCCCGGTCTCTGGGGCCTCGTCTTTATTCGAGCACGAGCGCTTACCTCAAACACTTCACAGCATCACCTGCGCAGACAATCTCCCACGCTCCCCCACGCAAAGGTTTGGGCATTGCCTATTTACACTTGAATTTTTGACAGCCGTGTCAAGATAAGGATTCCGAAGCCTGGTTGTGTAATGTGGGGGGGGGGGGGGGGGGACTCCAGCTATGTAAAGCCCTGTCATTATGATTTGGGGGTGATTCTTAGGTGGCTCGTATCTGTTGCACGAGAAGGGAAATTTAGAGATTACAGCATCTTTACTGTTGTTCTTGTTCTGATCATTCCTGTTCTTATATTTTTGGAGTCCTTTTAAAATGGAGAGGAAAAAAATGAAACGTTTTGGGGGATGGCCGCACTGCCCACAATCAGATAATAATTTCAAAGCGCGTATCTGAACTCAGTCACGCTGCAAAGTCAGTTCCCAGCGCAAAAAAATTATAATCATAACTAACTTCATAAGAGGCGTCATGAATGGCTGTTGTTATTTGTCTCTTCCCAATGCATGCATGCACAAGCAGCTCCGACCCGCGTGGATCCATATGAATGAAGCATGCAGCCGGACCAATCCCCTGGGTGTAATCGCCTTTCCTGGGAGATATAAGATAAATACATTTCAGAATGGTTTACTCCCGTGTCACGGGGCCATAATTATGCAGTAAGTGCTATAATTATGCAATGACTGGGAGATAAGTGCTACCCTGGAGGAGCAGCAGTGTCATTGTCTCCCCTCTCCCGTAAATAGACCCAGAGAATTACCAGTCTGGGGGAGCTGGAGAGATGACTGTCCTGCCTGTGTATTAATTTGTGATGGTTACCTGTACAGTTACCTGTACAGTATTTAAACTGGGGAAAAAAAGAAAAAAAAACACACTGGGCAGGTGATAGTTTGACTGGACAGTCAACAACTGAAACCATTTTTCAGTGCAGGTGTGTTTGCGTGTGTGTGTGTGCGTGTGTGCGTGTGTGCGTGTGTGCGTGTGTGTGTGTGTGTGTGTATGTAGTTTTTATCTGAAATGGCTGATGTACAGAATGATGTACAGGAGCAGGAGGAGGTTGAAGCACTTGCAATAAATAAACAGTGGGAAAGTTTCACCCCCATAGTGTGTACTGCTGAGAGAGGAGAGGAATTTGAGAATCACTTCCATTCCGTCCAATCATTGTTGCTGTAGCACCTGGAAGGTTAAACAGCAGCACAGGTATCTGTATTCATCCTAAGTTATGGGAATGAATTCAAGCCCCATTTTGTGAACCTGAACACCAGCATATTCAAATGAATTAAAATAAGTCGCAGTAAATCTCAGCAGCCTTCTGTTTGTGAAAGATAACATACTCTGTCTCTGACCTCATAAAAAAACCATGGCAATCGTTGCCACTGTTGCTAATTTCCCAGATCCTCTACACTGTCTGGGAAACGACCTTGCCATCATTTCCTGTACGCCCTCAAATTAATATTACTTAGGCCATACCTGGATTTAGGGATTTTAGAAAAAAACAACCTCGGTACATTCTTCATCTGAAAAGAGGCTTTCGCTTCCTCACGTTTTTCTTCTCTGAGGTTTGCCATCCGAGTTTATCCCAGCCTGAGACGCCATGCCCTCCTGTTCTGTTCTCCCAGAATGCTCTGCTTCTTATTCCCCACCCGCTCACCTACAGGAAAAGGTGAATGGAGCACAAGATCAGTATAACCCTGACACCTGTTGTTAATAAAATGATTCATACAATAATACTACTATTACTTCTACTACTACTGCTGCTGCTACTACTACTACTATTGCTACTACTATCACTGCTGCTACTACTACTGCTGCTACTGCTACTACTACTACGACTACTACTACTGGTGCTACTACTAGTACTATGACTACTGCTACTACTACTACTGCTACTACTACAACAGCAATAATACTAATAATAATAAACATAATCATAAATTATGCTTTGTTCAAGTATCTTCCCATGCTTTACGTGGGGTACAATATTGTTAATTGTGACTTCTTCCTTCATGGTCTTCCTTCCCTGAAGTTTTTTTTTGTGCTGAATTCGGTTGCTCAATAAGAGCTTTTATTTTTTGACTGATGGCTAAAGCACACTCTTGATAGATTGCCTTATTTACCCGCTCCACAACATCTGGTTTCTAGCTTTTCTGATCACCGTACACAGCGCCGGGTTTGGCTGTGACTCCCCAGACTTACAGATTTATTGCCAGGGCTTATAGCGTTCGCCTGTGTTTGGGATAGCACTGGCCAGCTCCGTCCTGCCCAGATCTTCTCTCTGGTCCGCTTCGACAAAAGACGGCTCCTTCTCTGCTCTATCTGCCCGTCTGTCTCCCTTCGTCTCTTGTTATCTGATGCTGGAATGCAGCGAAAATGACGGTAATGTAAATTTGTGTCGGCACAGGGCGAAAACAGGCCTGCGTTGGGGCGCGATCCGTCCTGGAGCAGGACTGCGCATGGCGCTGGCATTGATTCAGGAGGCACGGAGTTAGGTGGGCCTGACTCAATGGCAGAACGGTTCTCAAAAGAACCATATTTTTTTTAGTCAGTGTTGCAGGGCCCGGTCCGTTTCCTTACCTCCCAACAATGAGCTCTGGAGCGGAGGCTTGGGAAAAAAAACAACCTGCAGAAGCCCCGGCTAGGTTTCAGCGGGCTCTGCCGCTTTTTTTGTTTGCGCTGACAAGAAGATTTATCGCGTAAACATTACAGTTTCAGAAAATACATATTGAAACAATTTTGACAAACAGCGAGACAAAAAGGGGAATGCGGAGCCCTGTCACGGGAGCCTGCTCCTCGGGACGGCGAGGCACGGCGTCGGGGTGAACCGCCAGCGCAGCCGCTAGTTTCGCTTCAGGAGCCCTGAAAGCCGAGACGGTTTCGCGGGGGCTTTGTGCGTCGCCGCGCGAGGGCATAGAACTGTCAGAAACAAAACAAAAAGCGAGCCCGAATGATTAAAACGCTGCCAGAGCTTGCCCTGCGAAAAGGTAGAGTGCAGGTACCCTACGTACACACACACACACACACACACACACACACACACACACAGAGTCGTCAACAAAGAGAGTGGAAAGCTCTAACGAGACACAAAGATGAATACCTGCTAAGAGACATGTGAATAAATAATTGAAAAAATATATATAAATCCGTGAAGGACAAACGCGCCTTGATTATGCACCTATGAAACTACGTGCAGATACACCGGTGCTTTGACATTGAAAGAACCCATCTGGCAAATGGAGCGAGACTGACCCCCGCCAGTGGCCGTTGCTAAGGAAGCACATTTGAAGGCTCCTCGGTAATCTCCCGTAAATCAGCCTAATAGGCCATTGCAGAAGGAAAACAGTGATTAAGTATGACTAACTCATTTGGGTTTAATTTGCGAGCGTGTCACTCAGCTCTACGCGTAACAGTTTGAGAGACTGCAATGTCCGAAGATATTGCAGTCAAACCACTTTTTTGTTTCATGAATGGAAACCTATTTGAGTTTGTAACCTCGTAGTTAGCGAACATGCGGATGTAAAACGTGGAACATCCTTCTACTGTAGCACACTGCAGTAAAACCACTAGTCTACATTCTCCTTTTTTTTTTTTGCATGAATGGAAAACCTTTTGAGTTTGTGACCTTACAGGCTGTAAACATATTCTGAGTGCAGTGCAGAGGTAGAAAAGAGAGTATCAGTTTACTGTAACTCAAGGTTGCCTTGCTGCTGAGATGTAGCTTACATTGACTTTGTGACACTATTTTGGCCTTCTCGCAAAATTTCATAAAATATTTTCCCATGATTTATCTTGGTGGATTTATTGATGGCCAAAAAACAAAAGCAGACGCACAATATATTTATCCGGTGACATATGTGCTCTTAGTCCAGCAACAGTATGTCCACTATGTATTTTTAAAAAAAATTTTTATTTAATTTTTTTCAAATTCCCATAAAGCACCGCTGAACTTTGTTTCCAGGACGGCCATCATGTTTGTTGGAATCAAAGGGTAATTTACAGCGGCGGGCCGCAGCAGATGCCGTCGGTGAGCTTTTTGAGAAAAAGAGACGTAGGTGTAGCTCACATTCCTACCCTGTCAACAAAAGTTATTCAGGAAAAAAAAGGGAATCGGTCAGAAAAGACGATTTATTGCCCCGACCCAGGAATTCCTCGGGCTCCAGATCTGGGAAGGGGGGGGGGGGGGAGAAACGCCGAAGCAATGAACAGCCATGGCGTTTTTATCTTGATCGTCAGATAAAACGGAATCTGTTCTCATAAAAGTGCCCATGGAGAGTCTTTAGCGAGGAGCACTCTACTACCCCCATTTTACGTGCAGGCTTAAAGCTTCTGCTTTCTGATAAAAATCACCCAAACATGGTGTAATTAAGAGGGCCAATAAAAAAAAAAAGCAGGGAGCAGGGGATTGGTTCCTGGGAACGACCTGGTCTTTTTCTGTGTCGGGAAGGCCCAGGCCTGCATCCAGTAGGCCAGTCCAGGTTGGGGGGTTGTGGAGGGAGGGGGGGGGGACTCGGGGTGGAGGGGTAGAAACTCTGGAACTCTGGTTAGCCTCAATGCGATGGGCTTCCAGAAGTTTCCCACAGCGGCACACGCAAACCCAGGCCATTGAACGCGCGGGTGGGGGAAGGAGCGGGGGTGGGGGCGGGAGCGCGGGCGGGGGCGGGAGCGGGGGCGGGAGCGGGAGTGGGGGCGGGGCTCATCTTCGGCGCGGTGGCGGCCGAGGCTTTCCGCCATCCCGCGCGTCTGACAGTCCCAGCGCTTCGCTATGGCAACGCGTTCTGTTTGTGTGCCTTCATGCAGAAGGAAGGACTGGGCTGGGCTCGGGTTAGACTGGGACAGAGGTGGCACTTCTGCATGTGTGACCCTTTTTTAAGAGATGGAGAGAGAGAGAGAGATAGAGAGAGAGAGAGAGAGACAGACAGACAGAGAAACACAGACGGAGAAAGAGAGACGGACAGAGAAAGAGACAGACACTGAGACGGAAAGAGGGCGAAACAGAGAGACAAAGAGACAGAGACAGAGCTGGTGGCCTGGCCTCATCCTCAAAGCTGTGGCTCTTAAGAGAAAGATGACTGGCATGTGGAAGAGCTGTCAATCAGGCCGACGGGCTGTCAGGACCGAGCAGGCCTCAATGACGAGGCCCTGGGGCTCCCTCTCTCTCTCTCTCTCTCTCTCTCTCTCTCTCTCTCTCTCTCTCTCACTGTCTCTCTCTCTCTCTCTTTTATTTACCTGTCTGTCTGTCGCCTGTGCCCAAACGCTGTTACCTGTCCGACTGCTGTCTGTGCTCTCTCTATCCCAAATGCTGTGTCTTATTTACCTGTTACCTGTCTGACTGCTGTCTGTGCCCAAACGCGGTGTCTTATTTACCTGTCTGTCTCTTTTCCCTCGGATGAATCACTGGCGTTCTCTCTCCAGCTCCTCCCATCTGGACCACCGGAGCAGTAGGCGTGTTTGTGTGCGCCCCTCTCCCGGGCGTGTTTGTGTGCGCCCCTCTCCCGGGTGTGTTTGTGTGCGCCCCTCTCCTGGGCGTGTTTGTGTGCGCCCCTCTCCTGGGCGTGTTTGTGTGCGCCCCTCTCCTGGGCATGTTTGTGTGCGCCCCACTCCCAGGTGTGTTTGTGTGCGCCCCTCTCCTGGGCGTGTGCGCCCCTCTCCCGGGCGTGTTTGTGTGCGCCCCTCTCCCGGGCGTGTTTGTGTGCGCCCCTCTCCCGGGCGTGTTTGTGTGCGCCCCTCTCCTGGGCGTGTGCGCCCCTCTCCCGGGCTTGTTTGTGTGCGCCCCTCTCCTGGGCGTGTTTGTGTGCGCCCCTCTCCCGGGCGTGTTTGTGTGCGCCCCACTCCCGGACGTGTTTGTGTGCGCCCCTCTCCTGGGCGTGTGCGCCCCTCTCCCGGGCGTGTGCGCCCCTCTCCTGGGCGTGTGCGCCCCTCTCCTGGGCGTGTTTGTGTGCGCCCCTCTCCCGGGCGTGTTTGTGTGCGCCCCTCTCCCGGGCGTGTTTGTGTGCGCCCCACTCCCGGGCGTGTTTGTGTGCGCCCCTCTCCCGGGCGTGTTTGTGTGCGCCCCTCTCCTGGGCGTGTTTGTGTGCGCCCCTCTCCTGGGCGTGTTTGTGTGCGCCCCTCTCCCAGGCGTGTTTGTGTGCGCCCCTCTCCTGGGCGTGTTTGTGTGCGCCCCTCTCCCGGGCGTGTTTGTGTGCGCCCCTCTCCTGGGCGTGTTTGTGTGCGCCCCTCTCCCGGGCGTGTTTGTGTGCGCCCCTCCCTCGGGCGTGTTTGTGTGCGCCCCACTCCTGGGCGTGTTTGTGTGCGCCCCACTCCTGGGCGTGTTTGTGTGCGCCCCTCTCCCGGGCGTGTTTGTGTGCGCCCCACTCCCGGACGTGTTTGTGTGCGCCCCTCTCCTGGGCGTGTGCGCCCCTCTCCCGGGCGTGTGCGCCCCTCTCCTGGGCGTGTGCGCCCCTCTCCCGGGCGTGTTTGTGTGCGCCCCTCTCCTGGGCGTGTTTGTGTGCGCCCCTCTCCCGGGCGTGTTTGTGTGCGCCCCACTCCCGGGCGTGTTTGTGTGCGCCCCACTCCCGGACGTGTTTGTGTGCGCCCCTCTCCTGGGCGTGTGCGCCCCTCTCCCGGGCGTGTGCGCCCCTCTCCCGGGCGTGTGCGCCCCTCTCCTGGGCGTGTGCGCCCCTCTCCCGGGCGTGTTTGTGTGCGCCCCTCTCCCGGGCGTGTTTGTGTGCGCCCCTCTCCCGGGCGTGTTTGTGTGCGCCCCTCTCCTGGGCGTGTTTGTGTGCGCCCCTCTCCTGGGCGTGTTTGTGTGTGCCCCTCTCCCGGGCGTGTTTGTGTGCGCCCCTCTCCCGGGCGTGTTTGTGTGCGCCCCTCTCCCGGGCGTGTTTGTGTGCGCGAGCAAACCCTGTGTGAATAATGACTGCTCACCAGCTCCCACGTACAGGCAACGAGGGGGGGGCAGTCAGCTGGGGAGGGGGGTGAGTTGGGGGTGGGGGGTGGTTGGGAATTGTTGGCGATTATGCGCATCAGTAATTCGAATGCTTTCATTTGTATTAATTATGACTGGCCCCGCCCCCCCAGCCCCCCCACACTCATACCTCTTTTGAGAGTTCCAAACAGTAATTTCAGCGCCTCATGCAAAGTTTTCGGCACAGAGACGCAGGGTGGAGTGTAAGCCACTGCTGTTTGAGATGGGAGGGAGGGAGGGATGGACTACCTCTCCACGAAAAAGTGTGTGGAGAGGGATTTGTACTGCAAACACCTCCCACACCTCTTACCCACACACCATAAATGATGCTGAGGTACGCCGTGATGTAGATTAATTCTGTTGTTCCACTCCTTCCGCAGAAAGTAAATTTCATTTTCTTAGGGGAATAAAATGGACTCAGCCTGAGAAAGTTGAATACACTGTTATATTAATTATAGTTGCATATAGAGGGAATAAACAATGCTTAATATATCACATTTAAAATGCTGAATCTACTTGAAATGTAGGATGAAGAGAAAGTAACTAATTTCAAAATCCAACTCTTGGAAACAAGATAAGTATTATCAGGGATAAATTCAAGAAACTGATACATGACTGAAATGAACACACTTAAAATTATTCTACTCTCCAGGTTCATTGTCTGTATCACTTAAATAAGTGATAAATATAACTATGTTTTTTATGGTAAGATTTATTCTCGGGTAACTTGAATATGCACAGTATAGCATTTTTATTTTCTACAAAAAGTTTAACTAGTGTAACCCTACATGTGTGTAGGACAGTATCACTCAAAATACACACAATTGCTCATTTTCATGTGTTTGCTGTTGACATGCATGTATTTATCACTTTAAGTTTAATTCAAATCAAAAATAGCTTGTCCCTTTTTGATGCATTTACATATACTTCTGTGAATCCATTTGCTTTGCAGTCTATTTTCTGATACTACACCTTCATTTATTGGGACAAATACAGGACACATGCATGTAGTCTAAAGTTGTTTGAAAAGGAAGATGCTGCAAAAGGCTAAAGATGCTAATGATGCTACTTGTGTAAATCTGGGCACTCTGGTCTGCCTGGACTTCAGGAGGTCTAAACTGAGAGACAGACGATGGCCTCAGTGTTATGCTCAGAAATTAGCGCCCCCCCCCCCCCCCCCACCAAGAGGAGTCCTTGCATTTGGTCTTTGCTGTGTAAAGGTAGCAGCTGTGGGTTGCCTAAATTGTTTAGTTCACATTGAACTCCTGGCATCGCTAAAATCTCAGGGCGATATTTCAGGCCAAAGTGGCTCCTCTCCGGTCTGACAGGCTTTGATCAGCGCAGTGCAGGGTGTCTCTGTCTGTGCGAAACCCCAGGACTGATTACTGAAGGTCAGATCAGGGGATTAGAGTGCTCTGTGGTTTCCCCTCTCATAGTGCTGCAGACTTCCCCTTCTGCAGCATTCCAATTTCCCTACTGCAGCATTCCCATGCCCCTTCTGCAGTATTCCAATTTCCCTACTGCAGCATTCCCATTCCTCTACTGCAGCATTCCCATTCCCCTTCTGCAATATTCCAATTTCCCTACTGCAGCATTCCCATTCCTCTACTGCAGCATTCCCATTCCCCTTCTGCAGCATTCCCATTTCCCTACTGCAGCATTCCCATCCCCCTACTGCAGCATTCCTATTCCCCTTCTGCAGCATTCCCATTCCCCTACTGCAGCATTCCCATTCCCCTACTGCAGCATTTCCATTCCCCTTCTGCAGCATTCCCATTCACCTACTGTTGCATTCCCATCCACCTCCTATGTTATATAGATGTAATATATAATATATAAATGAAGGGACATGTAGCTGGGATATTGCCTTGTTATTCCATGTGCAGCTTGTTTTTAGATGAACACTTGCACATCAACCACTGACCTTAAACTCAGACTTTATTTATTTGTATAGCACCTTTCATACTTAGGGCAGCTCAAAGTATTTCACAGTAGGCAAAAAAAAGTAAAAACAGTGAAACTCTAGTGTTTGAATAAGCTGGTGCTGAAGTAGATTTGGATGCAATAAAAATATAGAGCATGAAGAGTGCTGGGATACAGCGTCCCGTGTGTGTGCGTGAGCGGTGTGTGTGAGCCGGTGTGTGTGAGTTGCGTGTGTGAGCTGTGCGTGTGAGCCGGTGTGTGTGAGTTGCGTGTGTGAGCTGTGCGTGTGAGCCGGTGTGTGTGAGTTGCGTGTGTGAGCTGTGCGTGTGAGCCGGTGTGTGTGAGCTGCGTGTGTGAGTTGCGTGTGTGAGCCGGTGTGTGAGTTGCGTGAGTGAGCCGGTGGTTTTGGCTTCTCTGGGCCAGGAGGATGTGGAGCCCAGCACAGCTGTGCGGGACGGTGGTTCGGGGTCACCCCGGCAGGTTCGGGGGGCCCTGCGGTGTGATGTGCTCCAGAGTTCACAGGCTACGTAAACACAGCTGGCGTTCCTGGTTGCCGTGGAAAAAGGCCTCTCCCGACGACGCACCGAGGATTCTGGGAACATGGAGAATTCTGCCTCCGCGTCCTGATACATCACATCTCCGGAGTGTTTTTAATAAATCACCTCTCTCTCTCTCTCTCTCTCTCTCTCTCTCTCTCCCCCTCTCACTCTGTCTGCTTTTCACCTCTCTCTCTCTCTCTCTCTCACTCTGTCTGCTTTTCACCTCTCTTTCTCTCTCTCTCTGCTTTTCACCTCTCTCTCTCTCTCTCTCTCTCTGTTTCTCACACACACACACACACATTCTCACACACACACACACACACTCTCCTTCCTGTTTCTGTGTCTCAGGAGCCTAAGGGCATACACCCCAGAGAGCAGAAGACTTAAACACACCCAACAGTGCCCGGCAGACAGCGGTGGTGAAACGCTGCCCGTGAGGTCACAGCCGTGACGGCTCCCCTCTGTGATCGCCAGCGGAAGGGCTGGGTCAGGCACCGGCCAATGAACGATGTGGTAGAAGAGCAGGCGGGGAGGGCGGGCTTTTTTTTGTGCTCAGACACAATAGGGTGTCGTTTAAAAAAAAAAAAAGAAGAAGAAGAAGAAGATATTAGTGGCACTGTGCCACCGCAGCCGCGGAATGCCAGACGCGGAGGGGCGTGGCCCGGGGATCATGCCATGGCCGGTTGCGAGGGCCGTGTAACGTGAGCCGGAAGCTGCGGAAGAGAGCAGCGATCCCCGCGGCGGCGCGAGGCGGAGAGGCTGTTTATCCCGCGGGAACGCCGCCAGACAGCCACACAGGCCTTCTTCCGCCGCCGTCCCTTTACAGACCGTCACTACGCAACCCCGAAACCTTAATGCTAGAGCGCGCCCTCAGAGGTTCGCAGAGGTCAGCCGCGATGTTCAACAGCGCCGGCTCCCACCAATCAGCACGAGGCTCCCCTGTGGCGCATGACTTGTCGTTTTCTGGTGAATAAATCACATCATAAACACACACACACACACACACACACAGAAATGGACGAGCAGTGTTAGTGCCTTGGTTTTTTTTTTTTTTTTTTCCTTTTCTTGCGACCCACAATCAAAGGATGTGCCGTGCCGTTCTCCAGAAAGTTATGCTCCTGCGCAGAGGTGCGCAGTTTCAGGTTTGCGATTCGAGTCTCGTCTTACAGGTCTGACTCTTTTTTTGGCAGCTGTTACGGGCGGGGGGGGGGGGGGGGGCGCTGGGGGTAATTGCATTGGCGTATGCAGATCTCAGCATTGTTCGGAAACACAGGCGGAATAATTCATGCCTCCCCCCCCCCCCCCCCGCCGTCTCCGCTGATTGCTTGGGCTACCTGTTTAATATGAAAGCTCGCTTTCTGCTTGCGAGGTGCCCGTTCGCATCGCATGCAAAGGAGTCGTTTCCTTTGACAAGACAAAACAGCTGCCAGGAGAGGGGCAGATGGCTTCATTATTGTCTTCGTGTTACAGATGGATGGCACTGCTGACAGATAGGAAGAATAAATTGCTGGTGATATTAAAAAGAAACCAGCTTACGTTACGGGTTTTTTTTCCGGTTTTAAGGTGTATTTTTAGTGAAATGTGCAGAGTGGCATGCATAGCAAAACCATGCATTTATCTGCGCCCGTGGAATTCGATATGTTAAGCGAATTCTCTCAGCGCTCCGCTCCTGTACTCTGGATTTATATTATAATTGGAATTCCATGTGTTGCCCAAATTGCCTTACACGATTTCGCCGAGTGCGGGAGGTGCTCTCTTCAGCTGATGGGATTCGTTTGACCCAGATCCAATCCACCTAAATCCTGGGGAGAAAATGGCGTACGACCTTTTCGTATTGTTTAAAGTTTTCTTCCCTCCGGAGCCTCTGCCTTTAGCTTAGCTCCACGGCGACGACACTGACTTCTGACGGCGTCTGAGAAGTCAGCCATCGAGCCCCACTTAGTTCCTCCCGCCATTTACAGTAAATCTCATTTTTCCATTTCATATGTTTTCTCGCTCTTTCTGTTTTTCTCAGAAATTGATCTGCATTTTTTCCCCATTGTGGACACGCAAGTATTAACATATTCGTCACCTTTAAAATATATAAACAATTACAGGCATTAAGGAAGCATGAATCATAATAGAAACTATTACTACTTGCAGTACCACATAGTTTGTCAGATGTAACATTGAACTTATGACACTAGAGAATGTTGTTGTGGCGTGAAGAAACCAGAAGTCATATTTATGACACATGTAACCACAAACGCACACAAGCACACACATGCACACAAACACTCATGCAAACACACACTCATACAAGCATGCACACACATGCACACAAACACTCATGCAAACACACACTCATACAAGCATGCACGCACATGCACACAAACACGCATACAAACACACAGTCATAAAAGCATGCACACACATGCACACAAACACACATACACACATGCAACCAAACACTTGTGCAAGTACACACTCATAAAAGTATGCACACACATGCAAACAAACACTCATGCAAACACACACTCATACAAGCATGCACGCACATGCACACAAACACTCATGCAAACACACACTCATACAAGCATGCACACACACACATATGCGCACACGCACACACACACACACACAGAACCCCAGGGATCTGCAGAAAATGGCGCATGATTAAGTAATGGATTTCTTTCATTCCATCCTGGGCCAGGCTGTCTCTCTGTTATTTTACGAGATCCCAGCTCCCTGGACGGGACGTCAGAGCGGGACACGGGCCCTCACAGCGCACGGCCAAGCGCCTCTTCCCCAGAGTCGGGGTCACCTACGCAAGGGGAAGCTGCTAAAACACTCCCAGCAGGACCCAGAAGTACATAAGGGCCCCGTTTCCGTAAGCCTGCCCTTAAATCACACGTCCACTGCCGCATTAAGCAGAACCCGGGAGTGAAGGGGCCGAGGCCAAGAAGCTCCGGAAGATATACTGTGACATCAAAGATGTTCTTTACCGCCCCCCCAAAAACTCAATTCTCAAAACTCACAATTTATAAAATTCAAGGGTCTTGGCAGTATTGCATGACGCATATGATGTTTCTTTCTTCTCTTTTCCTCCCTCCTCACCCTCCCCCCCCCCCCCCCCCCCTTTTCTTTTTTTAAAAACCTCTGGTTCCATTAATATCTTGGCTCCAGCGTGTACGCATTAGAAGAATGGCGCTGAGCGGACTCCGTAGGCTGGAAGATTAATGGCGTTTAAGTGTCTCGAACCGGTCCCGGCATTTATGAGCGATGCGTTTATTCCTGAAAAGAATCTGAGAGTTAATTTGTCATGAAATCCAATCGCTGCGCGATGACGGGCACGCGGGACAGGCGTCCCCCCGCACCAGCGGCACATTTGCACCACCGTAGTGGGATTTGGAAGGAGCTTTGCTGTGTATTAGAGAATGTAATCACGACTGCCCCTGCGAGGTGCGAGTAACTTAAGCAATGTGACGCGTGTCAAACGTTCGCGCCCGCTCGTAGTTTCGGCCCTGATTATTTTGGTCAGGGACGGTTACAGAACAGAAAGCCTAATATTTGGAAGTCCTCTTAGGGAAAGGCAGCAGTGTCTGTCACACAAAGGGGTTCTGTGTGGATATTAGATCATTAAATATACAGAATAAATCTGTCGCAAGGCTCACATTTTAAAAACATCCACGGCACTTAGTTTAAACATATTAATAGCGTACCGTGGATGGTCTTGGGGTTTTTTTGAACCTGAAAGTTTATATTTTGCGAAAAGTTTATCTCAATGTTAAAGTGAGCCCCGAAATGGTTTAGAATAAGTTTTTTTTTTTTTAAAGAAGAGGTTGAAGAAATATCTCTCTTGACATATTTCTCCTACTTGGTTGTGCAATATAATTTATTATGAATCTGTTTTTATTAAAATGTTGAATGTAATGTTATGTAATGTATTATGTAATATGTATGCATAATGTCATTCTTTATTTTTTGTTGATTGTTTGGCTTAAAATCCAGGACAGGCCCACAGTATTCTTCGTGCACTATAATGTGGTTTAATCTTCTTTTATATACTTTATATACTCTTTGTATTTACTTTTCGAACAATGCTTTCTGTTAGAATAATACTTTTTGCCAGTGAGATGAATTAGCCCACCTGGGATCAATAGATAGGACCAGTAAACCAAAATAAAAATCAATTATATTCCTTCCAGTTAGATTGTATCATGAGGTATTGTGCTTTGTGAATAGTGCCTGGTATTTTAATGTGACACTGCTAAGAAACTTTCCCTGAGAACAGGTAAGTTTAAAGGTAAGTAAACAACAACCCAGTTCAGTATTACGTAGTATTAGCTTTCATCCCAGATCAACTGAGCCCACAAGTTCCTCACTTAATATTATTATTAATAATAATAATAATAATAATAATAATAATAATAATAATAATAATAATAATAATAATGGTATTAAAACAGTTAGAAAAGACAAAAACTCTGCACATAATGGACATGGTATTTTTAAAAAATAAAATAAAACTTGGCTGTAGAGTGACCAGCCAGTTCTCTGTGTTCCACAGATTGTGGTTCTGCAAATGGGGGAAAAAATTAAAAATAAAAGTTTTATCTGTGTCAGCCAAAACCATGAGAGTCTACGTTCTGGACACCTGATGCCCGGTCGACATACTGTCAATTTCTCTTAATTGACAGCATCATTCTGTTGGAACTGAGAAAACTAGTACTGTAAACGTACAACACATTTCAGAGCCTGTCTGCAGTTTTGTTTTAAATTTTTTAATGCGTAACTGATATGACTGCATGTAATTATTATTTATTATTATTATTTACAGGTAGTTTGTTTTGCATATAGAAACAATCTTAAACCAACACTGTCTCATTTATCCTCAGACTGACTCTATGCCCATTTGAATTGGACTATTAAATTGGTTTTTAAAAATTATGGAATTTATTTCAATGGTTCAAGGTACTAGTGGAAAGTCAGTGATTCATGATTACGAAACATTCTAATGGACCTGTACATTTACTTCCATTTGTGCTTTGCAGTTGTTCTGTCCCATTCCTCTTTAATTTTTTACATTTTTGTTGAAGCTTGCTCAGCATACATTTGTCAGACAGGATTTTGAAACATGAAATTTAGCATTATTATGATGTAATTAAGATACAATTATGTATTGTTACGGAGAAAGAGCTTTTTGCCAGAACATTCCTGAAAGTTGTTTCTCAATATATGTGTGAGAAAATTTTCTACCTATCTGAAAGAAGTACTATGCAGTTAATATTGCAGTTGTATCATATAATATTATACAGTAAAATACTACTATTGTGATAAATACTTTTAAGTGTGTTTTGGCTATGCATATGGGTTTTTTTTTACTCTATGTAATGATCCTGAAGGAATTATAGGACCATGTGAAGTACTGGTACCATAGATACTTGAGATTTGTACTCAGCGATAAAAAGAATATGCCCCAGATTAATTGGCAGATACTATTAATGTATGTCACTTCTGTGCGTCAAGGTTAATATTCAGACATTAGTGACTGCAAAACAATGGTTCAAATGGAATGGTGTGTCTCTGTAGAAGCACCAACCTTGTCTGATTACAATGCATTTCTGTCTCCTGTATTGTCGCAGCTGCCTGATGAAATTAACCTTTTAAAGAGAATTAATGTTTTTTTATATGTGAGGGGGAGGTGTTGACAATTAAATTACATTGGAGAGATTTATAGATGTTAAGCAATATGAATCAGCTTATAGCTTTGCAATAGTATTACTAGCTATCCTCTGATGGATCATGCTACAGGTGACCTGAAACCCTGAATGTAAATACCTTACAAAATATTTCAGGCATACACTGTGGCTCATTCTGTCAAACAGGTTTTTCAGTTAGACCTTTGCCACTGTACAAATAATGTATTTTTGTGGTGTAAAAAAATCCTATTGATGTGTTGTTTTGACATGTTTTGAGCGATTGTTGAGCTACACACACACACACACACATATTTTGACCAAGGGTAATGGTAATTATTTATGACTTGTCAGTGAAGACTCTTCTTCAGGATTTAAACTTCAGTATGTCTGCGTACATACTGATACACTATGTGCCCTCCCATGATTTGGCTGTCCCGCTGACTATCTTACAGAACAGCTGGTGTCTATCAGAGGTCTTCCAGATGACAGCATAGCCAGTTGGTGCCTGTCCCTTTTACAGGGAGGGACTAATTCAATAGCTTTAAGAGCCCCATTGACTTAAACTAACCCTTAACCCTGCCAAGAAGAAGCCTTTTGTCGGTCATAGTTGGCTAATGACATAACCCAGACTGACTGGGGCTGCACAAAGGCATGTGCACGTCCGAGATTTCAGTGCAGGTGTGTGGCACGGAAGAAGAATGAAAGATGAGAAGAGAATACCTGAAGAGAATAACCCGATTAAACACGAAATGGTCAAATGGTCAGAATGTTCCCACCGCTCACACACACTACAACCATAAATATTGTGGTTCTCAGCTGAACATTCTGATGGTGATGTCACAGTCACTGCTGGTAACTGAGAGCAGTGGAGTTCTGGAACACTGACTTAGAATTTTGAAAATTTTTTAAAAAAACATTCCAAAAAAACCTACTGTTCAAAGGGTTAAATGCATTTGTTTGGAGCACAAAGCAGTATATAGGCAATGCTTTTACTTGCCTCGGTATATATCTTTTTAAAGTTTTAATTGACCGATTGTGGATATTGAATGTTATCAGATGCAAATCAAAAAAAAAATTGGCAGAAATTATAATATGTAATCCTTCATAACAGGGCTGTTACATGCTTGAGCGACTTCATTACAAAAGAGCTTCATCACCTCAATTATGTCAACCAGAGGCTGTCAGCAAGAGACTCCCCGCCACCTCATGTCTGAGCGCGCTGTCATGAGCGGTGACTAGACGTGAGCAAGGAGATGATTTCACCTGTTTCCAGAAAAGAAGGGCAAAATACAGAGAAAGAGCCGTCGCACCCTGCTTATTAGGAGAACAATGGTCGCCGCGTTGTTGATGTGTCTGAGGCTGGACTCGGGTTATTGACCACTGTCTGGGGTGGGGGGGGGGGGGGGGTGTGTTATAATCACTGTAACAGGAACATCAGGGAGCAGCAAAGCAGCTCTTTAGGCGTGAAGAGGATGCTGATGTTCACCGGTCCTCCGGGATGAGATGGTGTCGGCAACCCTTCAGGCAGACGCAGCCAGCCGAGCCAATGGAGTCCCTCTTTAGTGGTGAATCAGGACCGAAGCATTTTCCCCAGTCAACCCTGTATTTATGGATGGTGACTGAGCACAAGCATTCGCACGGTATGCGTCACTATTTTTTTTTAACCCTTTGAAGAGGAGGTGTTCTGGAATGTTTCAAACCTTTCAACATTCTAAGTCAGTGTGTTCTAGAACTCCATTGCACTGGAGCCTATCCCAGCATGCATTGGGCAAGAGGCAGGAAACTACACTACACTGGATTATTTATTTTATTTCAGAGAGAGGGAACATAGCCGGTTCCTGTGTCCCAGCAGACCTCATGAATTCAATTCAATTTTATTTGCATAGCGCTTTTTAAAGAAAACTGTCACAAAGACGCTTTACAGAGTAGCAAGGCAAGAGACAGAGCAAAAAGAGCAAAAAAGTGCAAACACCAGGCCTGAACCCCCAAACAGTAAGTACATAAGGTAAAAACCTCCCACTGGGGAGAAAACTCTCAAAGGGTGGTGAGAAAAAACTTCCCAATGGGAAGAAATCTCGAGAGGAACCCGGCTATAGAGGGGGAGCCCATCCTCCACTGGCCAGCCTGGTGTGAAGTAGCAGGCAGCAGATAAAATGGGTCGAGCAGGTTACAGTTGAGGTGAAAGCTAACAGGAATAATATTCAGAGGGAGAGGGAAGGGGGCTTATCCGGTGACCCAGCGACTCACTCTGCCCTGTCCCAGGCTCATTCCCTGGGCTAAGAGGCCCTCATTTACCCTGTTAGGCCATCTTTCTGTGGGCATCGGAGTGAAGCGACAGAGGAGGCAGAGAGAGAGGGAGAGAGAGAGAGAGAGACAGTGAGAGAGAGGGAGAAAGGGAGAGAGAGAGAGCGGGGAGAGGGAGAGAGAGAGAGAGAGAGACAGTGAGAGAGAGGGAGAGAGGGAGAGAGAGAGAGCGGGGAGAGGGAGAGAGAGAGACAGTGAGAGGGAGAGAGAGGTGAGAGACAGAGAGGGAGAGAGAGAGACAGTGAGAGAGAGGAAAGTGGTGATAGAGAGGGAGAGAGAGAGAGGGGGGAGAGAGTGAGAGAGACAGTGGGGAGAGAGAGAGAGAACGCGAGAGAGAGAGAAAGAGAGGAAGAGATAGGGAGCGAAAGAAAGAGAGAGAGGGGTAGAGAGGAAGAGAGAGAGAGGAGGAGATAGACGGGGTAAGTGGGGATTGAATGGATTCAGGTAAGTCTCGCATAATCCTCATTCAGACTGAAATTGTGCAACTGGTTGCTGTTTTTGTTTTTTCTCATCCCTCTGTCTCCTAACTGTGTGACTATTAAACAGCGGTGTCTGTTTTCAAGGTCTATATATATATATATATATATATATATATATATATATATATATATATATGGTGATAAAATACCCAAAGAGTAACAACATATACGAAAACAACCAATTTGCCGGTGCGCCATAAAGATCCATATATATTTGTCAACCTGTGCTTGTGTCCTCAGTCAATCCCCTAACCCAGGCTGGAATGATAACTGGCCATTTGAGTCTCTGTTGATCTGCGTGTCCTCGCTGACAAATCCTCGGCATTATGGCCGTTCTCCCGAGGCGTAGCCCCAGAGCTGAACAAGTCTAGGCCCGGGCCGCTCGGCACACGTAAATATATTCGGCAAACTCGCGGCAAAGTCCTGTGCTCGAGCAAATTAAATACATTAAAAAGATGACGTTAAAATGAATTTTAATTCTTAAATTGCGGTCTTATATGTATATATCCACTCCTAGCAGAGTGGAATTTTCTCAAAAATAATTGAATTGTGTCAACTGACCCAAAATGAAAGAACCTTTCTGTCTCTCTCTAATTACTACTAAGTACTAAAATATCTCAACAGAATTTAAACAAGAATAAATTCTGTTTGTTTTTTTGTTTTTAAAAAAAACGGCTCTATTGTACTTCAGCAAAGCAGTATTCAAATAAGCCTTGAGTCCATTTATGCCCTTGGCAAGAATTTTCTAAACAGTGTCTGTTCAGGGCTATTATCGCTACAGTATACTCAACCTGAACACACCTGCGCCTGAACAGTGCGTGTCCTGGCAGTATCAAAGGGATTCTGTTATATCACCTGTGGACACAAAGGTAATTTCTCTCCCTCTTCGCCGTCTCCTGTTGGGTGCACGGTGAGCGCACGCTGAATGGATTTGAGCGCGTTCCAGGTTCCAGGAGCGGGTGGCTGAAGGTGTGTTGTGTTAAAACCGTGGAGGGGGATAGACGAGGGCTCGCCGTCGGCTCTTGCGTAAGCAGGCCTTTTTCCCAGCAGTCTCTGTGGCGCACGCGGTTCCGAGCGCGTTCACGACGAGCGTGCACGGGAGACGCTGGCGGACGGCAGTGTGTGTGTGTGTGTGTGCGTGTGTGTGTGTGGGTGTGTGTGTGTGTGTGTGTGGGTGTGTGTGTGTGTGTCCCAGCGAGGGTTACGCAGCGGTTGAACTTTTCACGGAGTGCGTATTAATCCCCCCCCCCCCCCCCCAACCCCCCCACCTTCCACCGCGTCTCCATCGTTGGCCTTTGATTCCCTGGACTTGACGGGACTTGGCCTGAAGACGAGGTGTGGCAGTGCCACCCAGTGAGGGATGCCCATCTCAGCACATTAATGCGATCAAGGTGCAGGGAGGGGGGTGGGGGGGACTTACTGTAGAAATGGTGGATTTACCAAAGCTATATTTCCCACACATCAAAGGGTCTTGGGTGGGTAGGGGTATAAAGGGGTGGAGAGGGGGGCAACAGAAGCAAAGCAAACTTCACGGGAGGGTGGGAGACAGTACAAAATGTGGTGTAGGATCGTCGTCGTGGAAACGGGGATGTGGAGAAGGCGAGAGTGCATGTGAAACGCAGTCGGGGAGCATAAGAATGAGTCAGGTGTGTCATGTGACCGCCATGCCCCAACCACACCTCCACCCCCCCCCCCCCTGCTGTTTTGAAAGGGAGGGAAAGCTTCTCTTTCAGCAGAAAGCTGAGAGGATGGACCCCACCCTCTTTTTAATTATACTTGCCAGGAGTTCTTTTTTATTTTTTTAAAATCCAGACCAGCGTGCACATGATGAGTCTTCACTTGAGCTAAGGGGGTGTTTTCTACTCTACACAAAATTTACTGGGACAGAAACTCACCTGGAAGGGAGTGCTTCAGGACCAGCCAAAATAAAACAGCAATGGCCTCCCACTGTAATACGATGTAGTGATAAAACAATACGACAGCCTGTCACACGTGAACTTAGATTAGTCTCAGCCCGCCCTGTGCAAATGCACACACACGCTTACATAAATAAGGCTTACGGCAGCATTGCAACAAAACAGTGTGTAACTGCAGTTAGCCACACACCTGTGCGAAAATACCTGTGCGACCAAATGATTTACGTGCGGGCCACCGTAGCCCCAGTGTGCCGAATGTGGCCTGTGCCACGCCCGCTCGATGCTCTCTGAGCGGCCCTCCGGTTCAGCGGCATTGAGACCGTTTGGCTTTACCACTTATTAATATCCGCCGAGCCGCGTTCGCCGCGCCGGCGTTCTTCCTGTCTGTCTTTTGTTGTCTCCGGGGGCGACGGTGAAAGACCGCGCCGCTGCCCGGGGCAACCGGGCCCTGTTTTGTCCCGCGGTCACTCGGCGCGGTGACAACTTCCTGTGAGGGGTTAGCCGGCGTTCACCGCGCCTGAAACGCAGGCGTGGCCGGCTCCTGGGAAAAGGCTCGGCGGCGAACTCGCTTGCTCTCTCGCGCGTCTGCACCTCCCTTCGATTGTCTCTCGCATTCTGTCCCATTCTTTTTGCATTTTTTTTGCAGTTGAAAAAAAAACAAAAAAAAAAGCAGGCGAGTCTGTTTTTAGTGTCTGTGATTCAGGACTGACGTGCTCAGTCTATACAAACTCGTCCACAGGCTTTTACAAATTCCCACGGCTGTCATCGTAACAAAGGTTTCTGTGATCACACCATCATTACTCTCTCTCTCTCTTTCTTTCTTTCTCTCTCTCTCTCTCTCACTCTCATGCACGTTTATCACTCTACTTGTTGTATCAAGTAAACCACACTCCCCTTTTGTATTTTTTGTTTTATAAAAGAACCTTTTAAAATGGCGCACTCTTTTATTTCCACTCTGAAAGATTTATTTGTCACGGGACACCCGTCATATTAGGAAAAGTGGGTGTAAATGTAGCGGGGCAATGAATGTTTCATGAATTGTTCATCCCTCCCCCCCCCCCCTGCATGGTTTGTGGCGGTAAGCTACCCTCACGCGAGATGTAATGAGGGCCAGTGATATGGCGCTAACCTACGGGGGAGCGGCGAAAGTAGTGGCGTGTTGATCTGCGCAGACGCGGTGGCGTGTAACGGAGGGCACGTCTGAGCGCGTGCGCGGCTTACGGTCACATGACACCATGAGTGAGGGGAGGGGCTTCTGCTGGTGGAACCCGGGCCAACTGAACCAGTGGGCGATGATGAGATGCTTTATTTCGATTTTAAAAACATCAGTGCACCTTGTTGATTTATTATAACAACAACAATAATGATAATAATAATAATAATAATAATAATAATAATCATAATAATCATAATAATCATAATCATAATAATCATAATAATAATAATAATACTATTATCTCAAATGGATTGTAGGATTTGCTGAATGACCCAGCTTCCCTCAATCAAAAGGATTCTTGTGAAGGCCTCTTCCCTTCCAGCTGTGGGCAATATGCCATAATTACTTAATTAGAGGAAGCAGAGTTTGAGGAGCGCAACACATCTGGAGCGTTTTAAAGCAAGTAATTGATGTTTTAATTGTGTGAGGATCTCGTGTCAAATGAGCTGTTCCAGAGAAAGGAAGGGAGTCAGCTCGATAGCTGCTAAAAACCTGCAATTAAGTAAACATTTGTCCTTAAATTTGGTGCGCAAATCTAAAACAAGTGGTGTAATAACAGTATCGCCTGTTCAGCAATTGCCTACATTTACCGACCAAACCGTGTATATAAAAAATAAAATGACCACAAGCAATTTGAGTTAAAGTTAAGAGAAAATAATGATCGAATCCAGCCATATATTTTTAATACCATTTCAGGTTTATGGACAAAAGCTTTATGCTACGTTTGTCATGCAGACAGTGTGCGCTCTGTGTGAGTTGCGAGTAAACAATCTACCATACGGATGGTCTGATTAGCGTTGAACTGCAGTGTAAAAAATTTTTTTGGGACTAATGAGCTTATAATCTGCACCCATCTCCCCCCCCCCCACCCACCCCCGCCCACCCAACTCTCCCCCCTGTGTTTTCTGGGCATGATGTAATGCCATTTAGTCTGCTGACCCTCGGGGGTCACCTGTCCATCACCAGGACTGCAGTGTACAGACTCACCTGCTCAGACTTACCCGTCTCAGACGAGTCGGGCTGAGTCGGACTGTGCAGAGAATACACAGACTCTCTTTTTTTGTTCTACGTTTTAAGTGGAGCATGGGTGTGTATTTTCTGGGAGGGGGAGAGTTTAAGCAGTGTGGTTGATGGGGTGTGTGCAGGGGTGGGGGTTCTTAAAATGCAACAAAACAAAAGCTCTCCCCCCTTGGGGTCTGAGGTGTCGGAGACAGGTAAAACCTGAATATCTCAGCGTGGCCACTGCCCTGTCACTCAAAGGCCAGCCATCTGCATCTTGTCATCCGGAGAGATTACCCCTGTCGCCCTCCCTCTCACGTTGCAGGGCTATTGTCCACGGCGTCTCCGGTGAACTTGGACTCCGCGGTCTGCCCTGGGCTGGACGTCTCCGGCATGCCGTTCTGTGATTGGTCGGGTGGCTCTCCGCATTACGTCATTACTTCTTATGTGGCCTCCTCAAAATCTAGGCCTGCTACGCACAACTGTGTTTCCAGATCGGTGTCGGTGTCTGGGGAATAATGGCTCCTCCAAATTAAATGTTCACTTGGGATTATTTTAGATTTAGGTTAGCACAGGCTGTGATCAGTATAGTCTGTGAACGAAGACCAGTTTGTGACCAGGTTGAGAACCATGTGCAACAGACCAGTATATCTACAGAAGATTTAGTGCCATACTATCCCATACTCTCCTATACTATCCAATATTCTCCTATACCATCCCATATTCTCCTATACCATCCCATATTCTCCTATACCATCCCATACTCTCCTATGCCATCCCACACTCTCCTTTACCATCCCATACTGTCATATGCTACCCCATACACTCCGATACCATCCCATACTCTCCTATACTATCCAATATTATCCTATACCATCCCATATTCTCCTATACCATCCCATACTCTCCTATACTACCCCATACTTTTCCACACTCTCCTACAAACTGTGCAGAAATACAAAGACAGAGGAAATGCCCACAGCCCCAGCACAGACCGAGGCCCTGTCCCGTTTTATCCACTCATTCTGTATATAGCGGACTAACTAGGGTCTCAGTCGATTTATAACAAATGGCTGACAGTCTAGTTAATCCACTATATAGGAAACTAGTGGAGCATTTGAGACACAGTTGTATTAACAAAACGGTAACTCCTATAGCAAGGTCACATGCATTTCGTATTAACTAATGTAGTTCTTAGCTACTAACTACTGGAAACTTAATCTGTATAGCTTTGTTAATATATTTTTACATCATTAATTCATGTTAACAACTACATTCGTTGGTGCCAATTCATATTGGGATTTAAAAAACTGTTTGTATATTTGTAAATGGTTGACTAATTATCCTAAGTTTATCCTATGTTTTGCTAATGCACAAATACTCATGCATTTGTTAACTACTAACTAAATTTCATGCTTAATTAATGAATTTGTAAATCGTTAATTCATGTTAACACCTACATTAATTAATGCCAATTCATGTGACCTTATTGTAAAATGTGACAAGTAAAACTAAAGGAATTGCTTCTCAAGAGTCAAATGAAAGCAGCCATTTTCCGTTCAGTGCTGCACCTGCCAAAGGCTGTGTTTTCCTCCTGTGATGATTGGACCCTGCCGGAACATGTCCATCCTCGGTTGGCTTTATGGAATCTGCAATCAGAAAGACCGTACAATTAAATGGCACTGTAAAGTTTGAGGACTCAGTGTCAGAACATCGCATGCAGTTTGTCAGTTTCAAACGTATGCATGGCACCAAGGTCCCTGTAGCCGAAAAAGCTTCAGCAGTTTCCAGAACCAGAAGGTCTCTTTATATATATATATATAATTTAAAAGCCCTTTGAGATCCAGTTGAGAAACTGATAGAATTCTGACAAATTCAAAAGCAGCATTTGTTTTTGTCAGAAAAAACCTCGTAAATATAAATTACTGTTACCACTTTAACAGCTGTTAAACAGCAATTTATTTCAGATCAGACAGTAGGAATGGCTTCACACAATTATGAGACTCATGTGATTAGACACTCGTTACTGCCCTTAATTGCTGACCTCTCAATAAAAAATACTAAAGGGGACATTGTGGACATTGGATGTCTGGGCACCCATGCTGTCTGAATAACCTTTTTGGTTGATTAAAATAAAAAGGGAAGAAGGAAAGAAAAAAAAAACACCACTTGAGCAAACCGCTATATCAAATTGCATTCGTTACCCACACCATGCCCGGCCTTTCCTACGGGGATTTCCGATCCATATACATGAGAGAGGCAGAGTTCACCAGCCAATTTACGGGAGGACGGCGGAGGACACAGGGGATGGGGGCTCTAATAGACTGCTTTTTTTAACAAGCTGCAGCGGTTGGCTTTGTTCTGATGTCACACCGGGTCTCTGCATAATGCCTCTGAATCTTTCCCTCCTGCAGAACGAGGCGCCCCCCCGGTTCCTCCACAGCCTTCGTTTCAAAATGGCCCTCCTCCCCTCATTTGAGTGCAGGAAACTTTTCTCTCTCTCTCTCTCTCTCTCTCTCTCTTTTTTTTTTTTTGTCTTGTCTCCAGACATTGCTTTGTTAGCTGCTGTCAATCACTGTCAGGGGCCATCTTGTCTGCTGGAGAGAATGAGAGAATGTTTTTTTTTTTTTTTAAAGATGATGTCTTTGTGAGGTTATGCCTCCGGAAACTGGCTGGTTGCTGTGATTATATCAGCCCCCCCATCCGCCCCCCCCCTTCTCTCACGGTCTCCTGTCCAGACAGTCAAAACGGCTCAGAAAGTACAGCTCTTTTATTGAGAGGCTGACTGTGGGGGGGGGATTGATGGATGAGGTCAAACAGTTTCCTCGTCTAACAGACATTATTGGGTTTTAGTCCTGCAGACACTCACAGACGCAGAACAAGGGCCCAGAAATGCGGCCAAGAGCTGTTTGTGAGCTGAAGTACACTCTCGCTAAAGTACGCTCCCGCTAAAGTATGCTCCTGAAGTACACTCCTACTAAAGCACACAGCTTCCTCTGGCCGGGAGCGTTCCTCTGTGGGTCCCGTAAAGAGCTGGTCAGGACCCTGCTGGTGGGGTACGTTAGCCCCCCCCCCCCCCCCCCGCCGCCCTGGAGAGGCTGCCCTAGCAGACAGCCCACGGCCAAAGCTCTCACGATTCTGCCTGTCCCACACACACTCTGTCTTCCGTCTGTCTCTCCCTCTGTCTCTGCTTCTGTTTCTCCTCTGTCTCTGCTTCTGTTTCTCCTCTGTCTACCTTGTGTGTCTCCTCTTTTTCTTGTCTCCCCTCTGTCTCTCCTCTCCTCTGTCTCCTGTTTGTCTCTCCTACTGTTTCTCCTTTTTTCTCCTGTCTTTTTCTTCGGTTTCTCCTGTCTCCCCTCTGTCTCTCCTTCTGTTTCTCCTCTCTTTTCCTCCTCTCTTTTTCTTCTGTCTCTCCTCCTCTGCCCCTTTCCAAATGAGTGCTTGTGTCAACAGCAGACAAGCTTGCTGCTTGAAGAGGATCAACACCAGGTTTCTTTTTTTCCCTTTTTTTTTTTTTTTCTTTGCAGAACAGCACTTGGGGGGACGTGATTTGACAACAGAGGAGCTTTACGCATTTTTCATTTTGCCCCTTAAACAAACTTTAGTTCACTTCGGGATGAGAAAGCTCGCTAACAACACAAGAGTGGAAGGAGCGAGGCTGTAATTACACGATGGTGTGAAAACAGAGAGTTCTATTCAGTCCTCTCCCCCCCCCCCCGCCCCCCACACACACACTATACATCTGCTCCTAATGAGTGGGTTTACCTTGCATATACTGTTGTACCAACAGGTAATTACGCACTAGACGAGAAGAAACAATTTCCATTACCTGGCTCTTTTGAAGCATCAATAGTTAATATCCTGTCTCATTGTTAGAGAGCATTCTTACTATTGAAATGTGACATAATGGTATATCATGAACAAACAAAAAAAAAAAGAAACGCACAATCGAATACTACCACACAATGCACACAATGACATCGAATGCAGCATTAATAGACCATGCACATAGTTTGTGCCAGTGTACATATTTTTCGTGTTTGGGCAGAGCACGCGGCACGTCTCCCGCTGTGTCGCGCTCTTTTATCCGGCGCTCGCGCGCCAGAGAGTGGCCGCGCATTTACGCAGCATTTCGATGCAAAGTGAAACATTCCGCCCTGGGAAATTACGGTCCTCCTCTGCATACATATCCATGAAGGGTCCACATGCATGTTGTATGTCGGGGGAGTAATTGGAAGAAGGGCTTCTCTTGTTTCCTCCATCCACTCCCCCACCCCCGCCCCACCCCACCACCCCCGGGAAGCGGATAATCTACATACGTATATACCTCCAGCGCCACAGAGAGAATGTGAAAGGACCTGCCTGAAGGGACAGCTTTCAGACAAGGCCAGAGGGTAAGAGCAGAGTACAGGTTTAGGAAATTTTCCATCAGAGATCCCTTTTGCTAAATTCCTGTCAAACACTCGCGCCCTATTGTTTCCATACCTCACACAGCCAGACGGAGCAAAACCGTTCAGAGTTCCATTAGAATGCCACGAAGGACAGGGGCACGTATGGAAATTATTTCACTAAAAAAATAATATGATATAATAATATATAATAATGTGAGTTGGCATTTAAAATACATTTTTTATATTACGCTAGTAAAGCCGTGCCAAAGCAATGTGAGGTTTTAGGCAGGAGACCTAAAAATGCGCACAAAACTTTCCAAAGTTTCGGTCCAAATCAGCCTTTTCCCACTTCGCTGCGGTGTAGGCTGTAAGCCTGTGGGATGCATGTGAAAATTGGGGATAAGCTGAGTATGTGGGCCTCAATTGTATACTTACAACAAGACCAGCAACAGAGTATTTGCATTGGACATGACACAGCCTGTACGGCTTTCAAAGAGACAAGGCCTTTTCCAGCGGCATACCATTGCCGGATTTAGCAAGAGACGCAGTAAAAACAACGTATATCATCCAGAACTTCAAACGCGTGCGCATGAGAACCAGGCAGAAATACACAGTCCACTGAAATGTGTTGACTCTTTTCCCATTCTTTAAAAAAAAAAAAGAATTCAGGTGAGGAACGGTAGCATTTGTAATTTAATGAATATGTCCAGTAAGGTATGCTGTTTATTAGATGAAAAAAAAACGTTCTAGAGACACTCGGGCACAATGCTACCACTTGACCAAAGTGGTGTGTGTGTGTGTGTGTGTGTGTGTGTGTGTGTGTGTGTGGGTGGGTGGGTGGGGGGTGGGGATGAATCAAGGAAATCAAGACTGAATTTACTGAGAAAACAGACATGCTGGCGCAAAGTTGCTACTGCGCATTGATGTGGTTAATGCAGCTGCAAACGTTTGGAGCCGAACGGGACCGTGGATCCGTGAGACCATGACATGTAAGCTTCTATCCACACTTTGCTTATCACGTCAATCGACAGCATCGTCCCTAATGCCAACACTGACTGTCCTGGCATGATACAATACACAATCGGGGGAAACACCTTCCCGATTCAAGTAGCAGGACCTCCCAAGAGACGCTTTCAGTCAGCGATTATCGTTCTCTCGCTAAAACAACACCCATCGGTAAAGCAAGAGAAAAAACAAAAGTCTCAACAGCAACAAGGAATCACACCGCGAAAGACAACCGAAGCGTCGACACACGGACTGGGGTAACTTCAGAGCGGTGCAGGTTACAGGCAGCGATCTCTCTCTCTTTTTTCTTTTTTTGTTGTTGTTTGTTTTAAATGACACTGACCCCCGGTGATTTTAGTCATACGCGAGGAAACGCAAAAGTGCTGTTTATTTTCGTTGCGAAAACGGTGAGCTGGACACCTGCACAAATGCGTAGCATCAAAGGCTACAATGAAAGGTGCGGGAGAACATCTGCTGTAATAACTGCACCGACGCTCCGCTATTAGCGTCATGCATATAAGATTATTTTCAAAGCGGTCATTATTCCCCAAAATGAGGACTGGAGGGATGACACGATCTGCTTGTTTATGGTACATAACTTATAACCGCTGACATCCTGACAGTATGTTTAAAAAAAAAAAAGTAAATAGAGAAAATTACAAAACTGATCAAGACAAGCAGTTTAGTGGTTTATAGTTAACTGAAGTTTTAAAAAATTAAAAAACCCAAGTGTTCACATACTCACAAAATACACAATCAACCCCTTTGGAACTTACTTAGTGGACCACAAATGCTACGCGACTGTGAACAATCACAGAGCTGTTTATGTCGACGTGGTTACTGCAGTTGAGTGAAACACAGTCTGACGAGGTATATTTACCCAAATTATATTCGTTATTTATAGCACTCTATTTACCCATTTATGAGAAGATAAAACAGCGTTCTGGACGGTGGCATCACTCTTTTGAAGGGATGATTCTAATGATAACCCTAGTGTCTTTCTCACAGTGTTCATTTCAAAGAGGTCGAACCCTGGCGTAACTTTTATCTAAATGAACCGAGCGCACACAGTGTATGCATTATGGAACATAAACTTTTGCCTTTAAAGTACCACTATTCTCGCATATACACTGGCGTACTTTATCTACAGTATGTATTATGGAACATAAACGTATATGCCCTTAATGTCGGCCTACCACTACCGATATGTGTATTGAGGACACAATTAAAAAAAAAAACAAGCAAGTGGCTTGTTCTCCCCACAAAGTAAGATGGAAAAGAAAACAAGATGAGAAGAAAACTGCCAGACATCTTCTGGTCTATTCACGGCTTTGACACGCAAAAACCTTTAAATACTTAAAGACAGCAACCCGACGGAAATTTCTGCGAACGACGCCGTCAGTCAGGACGGCAGAATTGAAATCTCTCCGATGTTTTGACTGTCTTTCAGCTTCACTGACGTCGCGTGATGGCTGGGGCAGGTCGCTAGCTCATTATCCGACTTGCACAGACTAATAATACACTGTTTTCGTTTTTGAGGAAACGACAGGAAATCTAACTATTGTTCCGTGAAATAAACGTGCGCGGGATGTCTTTGTCGCGAGCCTAAACGACTATCTGTGGGGCTGATTCTAAATTAGGCGTCTCTTCCCCCCCGTCGCTTTTAGAGACGCTCCGACAGGTAGGCTACCATGGAGCGCGCGCGCATGGCTGCGGGTGGCCTTCACGCTTCACAAAGCCGTAATCTCCCCCCGGTTAAAAAAAATCATCCATCTTCATCACCGAATTGTATGCCTTGATGCTTTAATGACTCTGACAATAAATGAATGTCACTACCAAGCCCCTAAAGATGTGTCTGCGGACTTATTTTTTGTTCGAGATCTGACTCAGCCTTCATTAGCTGTCACTCAAAGAGCACCGCCGTGCTGGAAGTGGACTGAAGCAATTGCAGGTGATGAAATGCAAAATACTTTGATTGCTAAAAAAACAAAAATAAATAATAATTTGTGCTTAATATAATAAAACATGTGACTGGGTCCAGTTTCAACAACTGTTTGTATTTTCTAATATGTGCTGCATAATTTTATGAGTGGATTCAGAATTATCAAGATGAAAAAAAGCAGCAGCAATAACAACATGAACAAGTAATGCTTAAATGCATCTACTCATGAATTCTGTGATTGACCATATGGCCTGGCCCTGGTCATAAAGACTAGCTGACCATGTCTCCACTTCATGGCAGCACAAATCCATTCAGTTATTCTGTCTGTATACATGGGTGTCATTGGCCAGAGAAGTGGAATATATCAAATGCAGAGACTGAAGTGTGATTTAAGGGTCTGAGGAAAGTACTCTGAAAGTGGATGAAGTATTATCCAGGGTGGGTGTTTTAGCATCATTGGTATGCCAATGTAGCACACATTTTCAGCTGAAATCTGTCAGAAGAAAGCTACCTAGAACCCAAGGAGTAGGTGGAGGCGAATCCCATTCAGAGGCTGTGTATGAGGCTAACCTACATGATGGGTGGTAGTGAGGGCTCTTGTCAGAATGGTGACATGATAATTGCAGTAAAAAATTAAGACTAGCATTGGAAATGTCACGAGAGAAACAGGGGTAGATGCCTGTTTGCAAAAAGGAGGCTGCCGTTAAAGGGGCCCTTCGTGGAAAAAACCTGGTGCGTGTCATCATCATCATCATGAGAGCACCTCCCATGGAACAGTGTCCCCATCGCAGCACGACAGCGCTCTTTATTTCCCGCCACCCTGAGGGTGGAAGCGTCGCGAGCGCTCTCGGGGTACGTGGCGCTTCGCGGGAAGTCAGACGTGTTCCTCATGCCTGCAACTCCTGCCCACCGGTTTCCCATGATCCTTTGCGTGCATCTCCGCGTCCTTTCGCTCTGTAGTCTCTGGCACGTAATAACAGTCTGTTTGGATCTGAAGAAAGTGGTTGGGTGGGGCGGGGTGTTGTTTCCTCTTGCTTTTGAGTAGTTGGGGGCCCAACCTCCCCTTGTTTTTTTTTGGGGGGGGGGGGGGGGGGGGGGCTGGTGTTCCCTCTGTCTGCCCTTTCTGTCCGACCTGCCCCTGCTTGCACACTCAGGATATTCGGCATCATTAACGCAGTTCAGAGAGCGCTGTCGGTTGGCACACAAAAGGCCAAAAAAAACACACACACATGAAAAGAGCGCCTCCCGTTTGAAATGAGTGCCTTTGGAAGGCGCAGGAAACCCGCGAGCGGAGGTGAGGAGGGAGGCGCAGGAAACCTGCGAGCGGAGGTGAGGAGGGAGGCACAGGAAACTTGTGAGCGGAGGTGAGGAGGGGAGGTGCAGGAATCTCGTGAGCGGAGGTGAGGAGGGAGGCACAGGAAACTCATGAGCGGAGGTGAGGAGGGGAGGTGCAGGAATCTCGTGAGCGGAGGTGAGGAGGGAGGCACAGGAAACTCATGAGCTGAGGTGAGGAGGGAGGCGCAGGAAACTCATGAGCGGAGGTGAGGAGGGGAGGCGCAGGAAACTCATGAGCGGAGGTGAGGAGGGAGGTGCAGGAAACTCATGAGTGGAGGTGAGGAGGGGAGGTGCACTCCTAGACGGAGAATGCGTTTCCCATTCGCGAACTTACTGCCATCGAGTTCAGCTCGGAGCTTGACTGTGGGGCTACTCCCCTTAATACTGCTGGTTCCCAAAATGGAGGGGGGGGGGTGTAGAGAGGCAACAGGGGGGCAGGGGGCACAGTGAGGGTTGAAGGAAAAAGGCACAGGGTTAGGGGAGGGTTAATAAAATGTCCTATTACCAAAGGTGGACGTGACTAAAAAAAGTTTTGGAACCACCACCTTACCCTCTGCCTAGGCTGTCTATAAGCAGCAGAGCTTGCCCTGTTTTACACAACAGCAGCGTGTTACTTTAAGGCCAGTCCTGAGAACGTTGAATAAAACAAGATAAATAATATTGAATACAAGTGCTTTGGATGACAAAGACGTGTTGCAGTGAAAATGGTTTCTAAAATATCATATTTTTACAGGGGACAAACTTGAATTGCCAGATCTTAGGAGGGAACTACACTAACTTTCTTTAGGCCGAAGGAACAGCCATGACAGTTACTGTAAGGCACACACTTTAGGGCAGAACTGAGGCAGATGTAGAGCTGCTCCTCTGGCCTCAAACCATTGGTCTTCCAAAACCAGTGAGCTTTAAATGAGCTTTTCAATATACTCACGCACATGCATACATATCATATGATTTACATATCTCTCTTCTGTGACCCTTGTTACAAAATTGATACAGCTGGAATAACTGAATTTGATATTGTGTGGGTGTGGGAGGATATCTGTGCATATAGACATAAATATTATAAGTGCGTTATGATTTCTTATGCTCCTTTGAAGCAAGTTATTTTCTTTCTCCCGTTTTAACCAAAAGATAACACTGTATCCTTTCTGTATAAATGCTGACATCAAACAAGCACTCATTGAAATATTATATCTCGAGAATTTCGGAGCGTTATGCTACTGTTTTGTTTATTTTTACTAGGATTTGTAAGTGTAATTGTTGTTTTTTTTAAATCTGGGGTGGGGGTGGGAGGGTGAAGGATACAGAAGAAACGGAGCATCTGATGACATCGTTTCTGAAGGAAATGGTAATCCTGAATATGAGAAGAAAGAGCTTCAGCCACACCTTCAGGTTCGAGGAGGGTGTTGAGAAAAATAAAAGGAAAAAAGAAAAAAAAACGTCTTGACGACTTTATTGTTTCAGAGGCTTGGAGAAACTGCTCAGCCAAAGTTGCTAGGTAACAGGGGTGTCTGGTGTTGTGGGAGGAGAGTCTAGAGGCAGACAGGTTAATCCCTTCTGTGCAACCAATTTCTGCCTCCTCCTCTTCCACTCCTCCTCCTCCTCCTCCTCCTCCACACACAGTAGCAGTCTGCCATGCTGGAAATGAGCGAAGGGCCTTAATTGCCAGCGCTGCATGTTGTTTCTCAGGCGCGAGTCGGCTTTTTTCAGCGAAGGCTCTG